>OX596260.1:9051807-9604976 GCA_951394255.1 Polyploca ridens
TGTACAAGTCAAACATACAAGTTATTTCGTATTTAGAGGCCTATTTAGTTACCATAAGGTTAAAACAAATTAGTTGGCGAAACTTTGCAATTGCATTTATGCTGTCAGACACACCGCTAGGTGCTTGGCGACAGATTTTCAACATGAGGGTGGTAGCCAGCCAGGTACTACAAAGTACCCTACCACCGTGCTAAAGATTCCTTATTATGTTTTCCTTCACTGAATGCTCAAGCCATAGAGTTAGAATATAAATAGAGCGATTGTATTGTACGGGCCGTGAGCACAGGCACGGGCACAATGCAATGAATTGAAGTGTACATAGTTTAAACGACTAAAATACATACAATGAATTTCTTGATATACCGATACTTTTACCGAGAACAAATGCTATATCTGTGAATACATCTATATAGAAACTGCTCACACTTCGCACAAAGTAACGTTGTTAACGCTATCTCTATAATATTCTAACTCTAAAGGTCAAGCTCATTATAGGATTCGAATCAGGGACCTTCATCTCGGCATCAGACGTCACTACCACTGAGCTCTCATCACCTTGAATATATTAAAAACTAGTTACAACTCACCGAATACTCCGCCAGGATTTGCAGACGAGCGCACAGGTGGCGAGCTCGTGCGGGGTCAGCTTGGCGAAGACGCACAGCATGGCCTCGCGGTCCAGCCACGGCGAGTGCGAGTTGAGCGGCGCGCCGGCACCCGCGCCACCACCCGCACCCGCAGCCGGCGCCGGACGCACCGGGTACAACGGCTTCTTCATCACCTGCGATTTATACGCTCGCACTGACTATCCGTACGTGTTTAATTATGTGTACACTTACAACAATTGTCATCATCATCATCAGCCTATAGTGTCCCAATGCTGAGCACAAGCCTCACTAATGAGGATGAAAAGGAATGAGCGAACACTCCACGCTTACTCACTGCGGATCACTGGAGGCAGGGTCCCAACGTGTGTAAGCAAAAAAATCCTTAAAATCTTAATACTCCAGTTGGTCTTCGTCGCGGTCATGTAGGACCTTCTAACAAAAAGGAATGAGCGAACACTCCACGCTTACTCACTGCGGATCACTGGAGGCAGGGTCCCAACGTGTGTAAGCAAAAAAATCCTTAAAATCTTAATACTCCAGTTGGTCTTCGTCGTGGTCATGTAGGACAAACAAATTTTGATACAGGACCCGTCTAGAGCAAGCTATGCCAGTGGCTAGCGGTCAGCCTACTGTTGGGTGTTTTCAAGCCGCCTAGGAGGGACGTCTCCAACTACATAGCTTAACGACTATCACAAATGATAACCGGGACGAACGGTTTTACGTGCCTTCCGAAGCACGGAAAATGCTCGAGTAGAAATACCACTAGGCGGTCTCCCATCTAGGTAATAGTAGTAGCTTAGACATACCTTGGCCGAGTGGTGCGTTAACTGCAACGCTAGATGTGCTCGTAAAGCCTGTTTTTTGGGCGCTTCGTCCTCGTCACTGGCGCGGCGTCTCTTCCCAGCCGGTTCCCACGAACCAGCCTCATTGCCTTCTGAAGCACCGCACCCTTCGTCTTCGCGTTTTATCTCTGGAAGTACCAACAAATATGTTTGATTAGGTTTGTCGAGATGTAGAGCATAGCGCTGGTTCACTCAAAGAGCAACTCGACTGTTAAAGTACCTACACATTACAAAATACTGCAGCCAAATAACGTTATGTTGTGTTCCTGCGCGTGAGTAAGTTCGACAGAGCTTATTGGAGGTCAGTAATGAGTGAGTGATGCCCAATGTGTTGCAAGCGTCCATGCCTACTGTAACTGCTTACCATCAAGCGGGCCGTACGCTTGAGTACGGAATTCGTCGTATAAAAATAAAAGTTATGCTTCTAATATCTGGAAGGATAAGACAGCTGATAATTGCATCCAAGTCCTTGAGGATTTATCAGATTCCCAAAATAAGTTCCACTGCTTTGCTGTTCCTTTGGAATGTAAATAATATAGGTATATAATTTTTAGTGATTATTGACTTACCATCTTCAGTCTTGATATGTGGAACTTCATTTTTTCCCTCATTGTCTGAGCCTGCCTCTGATTTTAGTGGTAATGGTGGCGGCGGTGGAGGCAATTTGTTCTATAAAACAGTACATTAAATTCATATTACATTTACTAGTTCGGTGAACGATGAATTACTCTTTCTTAGGGATGGATGAGGAGCTTCAATTTATAAGTTACTTTATATACTATTTATTTAACCTAAAGAACATGGATACGGCGTTGTATTTTCACCTGTAAATTGTGATGTTGGCTAAGTTGACTGACGTCCGACCCTACGCTCATCCGCCTGAGGTCTGACGATTTTTGACGTGCGCGGAAATGACGTGGCTGAAAGGGACAAAAAAGAATTATTAATGGCGTTCTAACATAGAATTTTAGGTATGCCCCATTCCTTTATCTTTGAAGATAAATTCAGAACTAATATCATCATCCCAAAGGTCATCTGATCCCAAACTAAGCAGAGCTTGTACTATGAAACCAGATAACTGATATAATACATATACTACTTTTTGTTTGTAAACATACTTAATATACATAATTACACCCAGACTCGGGACATACAGACATGTTCATGCACACAAATGCATGTCCTGTGTGGGAATCGAACCCACGACCTGCGGCACGATAAGTGGAATCTTAACCAACCGCGCCAGCTGGCCCGTCACAATATGTATAAATAAGAAAGTGTTAAATTATGTTTCATTCACGTATTAACGAGTCAACTGAAAGATGTTATTATGCTTGGGGATAGCTGGTGTCTGGTATAGCGAGTGTAGCATAAGAAACTTTACCTTGTAGTCATGGTTAAGCCCCATAGTGGTACAGGTAGGGCACTCCCAGGAGTTGGGCAGGTCCTCGTTGATCTGTCCTCCGGGAGGAACGCACGCCGGGTGGACGATGCTGTAGCACACCGAACATTCTCGAAGGGATGACGGCCCGTTGCGACCTGAACAATGTTTGTATTTAATTATTAAACACGTAATTATTGTCAGACATCTGAATGACGACTATTAGGGACCCATTCAATTGATTATGAGTGCTGTTACGCTAGCTTGGGATCCCATTTCAAAAAACCTGATTTCAAGATGGTATGTTTCCATGGGGGAATTTTGTGTTAGTCTTACATAAGTTTAATTATTATTCTGAAGTATCTGAAGTTTAATGAATCAAAAAAATACAAAATAAAATTATTTGGATTAATTAGTTGATTGCAAACGCATGCCAATACGTTGATGAATAGTGAAAAAGCATGCGGAATGCTATGTTATGTATAGTTACCGGAGTTACCCTTAGCCTGCGGCGCGACCGGAGTCTGCATCCAGCCGTCGAGGTGGCACACCGCGCACGACGCCGTCACCGGTAACATTGGCTGAAAAATAGTTATTAAATCAAGTTATCACATCTGTGGGATTAATACATTCAATAGAAATACTAGGAAAGATTGCCACATCACCTTTGTTTGCGACAAAACATCAAACAATTAACCCAAAAAAGCGCAATGACGATCATTCACCTACATTTAGATGGTAAACAATCCTACGAACCGCCTGATGGTAAGCGATTCTTGCACCACTAGCAAAAATCTCTTAAAGCGATTCTTCAAGACATAAATAAGCAAAAAGACACTAATAATATCAGAGCACAACTATCAATAATTACCTGCAAGCACTGTCGCATGACACAAGTCTGCTTGGCGCGTCCAAGTCCGCCAAACTTGACCATGTCGTGACAGAACACGCACTCTCCGCAGTCAGTTCGCTGGCACGCCTCGCATTTCTTGCACCTGAAACGTAACGTAACGTAAATTTTCATTCTACGTTGTAGACATACCGAAAATACGGACACAACGTTTTGCATTCTCATTTATAATGCGGACAGCAAGGGAGTGGAACTTGCGTCGTGCCACTCCGCACACATGGCGGCAGCTGCCGACAATAGCATTTCCTGCGCTTTGAAAAATCTTCTGCGCAGGTACATCGGTAAGCCATACCAGTTGGGTACTACTGTAAGCGTGTTCCATCTTAGCCTTATGGATGGGTCAGGGGCCAAACGCAAGCCCATTAAATAAAAAAAATAAAAAAACAACAAATTTACTACGTAATGAGTTTTTTTGTTAAATATTTCCTTTTTAATACAAGCTTTTTGGTAACTGTACTTTTTGTTGACTGTACTTGCATGCAATATACTAATGTATACCAAATATCAAGTCAAAGTGGGTGAAATATGACTTGGAATATCTGACCCGAACATACATACATTGCAAGTTAATAAAAAGCTTGTAAAACAGTAGATACCTGGTGCGTCGTCTCCTGGGCGCATTATTAGCGTGGTCGGGTCTAGCCCTCGGCGGGCCGCCGCGGTGCACGCCGCCGCGTCCGCCGCGCCCGCTCGACTGGCGGCGCTCACTCGACACTACGTCATCTGGACCTGACAACATAATTACTATATTCAAACAAAACTCACCAAATAACAGGTTTAATCATAGAATTAGAATATTAATGTAAATGTGACTGTAAATCAACTAGTGTACGATATATCTGTGAATGCATCTATATGGAACTGATTTCGCACAAAGTAACGTTGCTAACGCTCTCGAGTTCAATTACACAGTAACAATACAGCGTGCTAATATTTTACATTTGGTCGCGATTGAGCGAGATGAGAAAGTGAAGAACTATCGTGTGACAAATCTAAGAAACACCTTTTGACGATTATGAATGACGTAACGATAATAACCTTACTGCGTCAAAATAAGGTTAACCTGTTTAATCTATGGTTGTTTATATAATTATATCGATTATAATAAAGGAGCAAGGACTACTTTTCTTTATATTTATAAACGTCAAATGGTATTTCTTAAGATTTATTATATATATAGAGAAGTCGCTTTCGCTGAGTTTCTTGCCGGTTTCTTCTCAGTTTAAGTGTATTCCGAACCGGTGGTAAATTCAACTGTATGTACCAATCTAACGTTCATAACTGCCTTACTAGGGCCTAAACTGAATAAATGACTTTTTGATTTGATTCAGGACGAGGAATTTGTAGCACCGTATTATGCATCCGAAATCCGAATGAATGCCACTCCCAAGCATATGTATGTCACACCCTCCATTGGTGAGGTTAATTGTATTACAATTCTTTTTTTACTCGTGGTCTTTTGCAGTCTGAACAAGGCGTTATGAAAATAAGACCATCCCCTCTTACAATAAATCAACAAAAGAAAAAATGTTACCTTTGAGTACCGGCACGCCAGTAATAGCCAGATGCTGTTTATCATGTCTATGCTGTTCGACCAATGTGCGGACGTCTTTGACCAACGCGATCGGGTCACTCAACAACTCTGGCACCGACTTGCGAGCCGCTGGTAACTGGTGGAGGTACATCACTATTGCCTGCAATGGATATAATAAAGTTTTAATAAATATTATCAGTAGAGATCGTTAATGGTTGATACAAGGTTGATCGACAAATTCGTAAGCTAAAGCCTCCCGACAAAATCGACTAATCCACATAAGACCTTGTCAAATCTCAAGCCGATGTATTCGATGAAAACGGAGACACTTCCATTTTTTCTATTCAAATAAATAAAATTGAAGTGCATATGAACTTAAACAATGTTATAGAGACGCAACTTCTAAGACATTAAGGTCAGATAATGCATCTAAGTTTATCGATAAAAAACCTGATATGAGAGATTTTTGCACTAGCTTCCGGTACTCCTCATATTTTGTGTTATAGCAAAGTATAAATAAATAAAATCGGTCTAATTTGTTTCGGCTAAATTCCGAAACGGCTGGATCGATTTTGACGAGACACTGGTAGATAGCTGATGTTCTAAAGAGTATTTAGGGATTACGTTTATTTTTGAAAAAAATCGGTTCCGTTCATAAAAAATAAAGGTCAGTTAGTAGTAAATAAATATCGTACCTTGAGTCCATGCAGTTCATTCTGCGTGAGATGTATGTGTTCTTTAGGCGGCGTGGTGGTGGCGGGTGGGGGTGCGGGCGTGGGCGAGGGCTGCCCCTCCGCAGACAAGTGCGAGCGGCCCAGCAGCGCGCTCACGTACCGGTCCAACACGTACCATAGCATCTCCGTGAAGAACGGGTAACGAAACTTTTGGGGCACCTGGACATAACATCATAATCAATGTGAAATACTATCACAAGGTCATATTCGTAACTGTCTCTTATTGATCACAAAGGATATAAAGCACGGTTAAAAAGCTAAATAACAATAAGGCGATCAGAAATGCGATTCGCCTATCTATGTAAAATAACGAAGGTTATCTCAGGATGTACTCAAAGTTAATTTAAAAAGGTAGTAAGCTCAAAGAGCAGCTCAACTGGGGAAGTACCTCCCTCCACCTTATAGAATACCACAGCTATAAGTTTGTTGTGTTCCTGCGAGCTTCCATATGGGTACGGAAACCGCTTACCACCAGGCGGTCCGTAGACTTGCTAACCGACCGACATCGTCGTATAAAAAAAAGATTATACAAAGGTGAAAATACCTTAGTAACATCCTCGACTTGTGCTATTTTGAGCTGCTTCTCAATACCGAACTGATGCAAAAAGTTACCGCCGAAGACCAGCGAGTCGCTTGGAGTGTACACAGCGTGAATCCAACCCGTCGGGATGAAGAACGTATGGCTAGCTTGGAGCTGGAAACATAATAAAAAATCAAATTTATTTTGTAACCCACAAGATTCAAAAAAAGATTCGTTTCAAATATTTTCTTTTCCAAAATCAAATCAAATCAAATCAAATATCTTTAATACAGAATATCATGTACAGGTCATTTGATTAAATTCATACAGTATTATTATCATTACAATTGACACATTATAAAATTATCTTCTCACAATTTAAATACAAATTTATTTAACATTAATACAATTACCTAATTCAATACATAAAAAAATATTACAACACATTTTATATAATTCATTTGTGAGTACACATTTTACACTAGGTAGGTACATATTTTCCAAATTTACAATTATTCATTCAGAAAATCATCCACACTATAATAAGCCTTTTCCAATAAAAATGATTTCAGTCTATTAATGAAGGACTCATACGAAGGTGAATCTTTAATAGTTTGATCTATTTTGTTGTAAATTCTAACGCCCATCACTCGAGTTGATTTCGCGGATCGGGCGAGCCGTCTAGGTACTTCTAATAACCTATTAGGGTATCGTTTATTAACACCGCGCGATTTGAAATCACTGATATTTTGCCACATATATTTAGATATTTCTAATATGTATACGCAGGGAACTGTTAGAATATTCAGTTTAATAAAGTGTTCTTTTGTTGGAGTGAATGGTGCCACTCCTGCAAGTATTCTAACCGCTCTTTTTTGCATGATAAATATTCTACTTGCTTCTGCCGCAAGTCCCCATAAATCAATTCCATATGCTATTAACGAATAGACATATGCATAATACGTCATACTTAAGTTTTTTGAAGTTAACATAGGTGCTAGACGTGACAGTGCAAAAGAGGCCTGACCCAGTTTACCGGTTACAACATCGATATGTTTATCCCACTTTAGTCCCGAGTCAAAATTAAAACCTAAGAACTTTAAATCGTGAACCTGAGGTACTATAATATTATTGAACTTTATGTTCAGTAGATTTTTATATTTGCCTTTTAACCAAAAGTGCAATATGTGGGTTTTTTCTACATTTAGTGTTAAACCATTTACATTAAACCACTTTGTTAAAATATCTAATGTGCTAATAATGTTAATGCGGAGCCCCTCAAATGTATCGGCACTTATGATTGCGCATCCATCATCAGCAAACATGATAAAATTGCCCGGATCAAAGATGTGCAACAGATCATTGATCAGTACTAGGAATAGAAAATTACCGACAGCAGATCCTTGAGGTACGGCACAATCACCAAGTACAACTCCTTCTGAATGTGTGCTACCTCCATCTACCGACACTACCTGGGTTCTGTTCTTTAAAAATGATCTTATGAAATTCAAAAACTTATCTCTAATACCGTAATGCTTTAAGACTCCGTTGGCATAATTTTGCCGTTTTCGCTGATTTACCTAATTTAACAGACGTGATTTTACAGTTAAAATGCTGTATTTCTATAAGCTTGAATTCACAGCATGAAAGATCATTTCAATTATGATCTAATAAACGGGCTACTTGTTGATTTTTATTATTTAATTTCGATTAATCGATGTTTAAACGGATGGCTGTTTCTGAATTTTTGCTGTAAGAGGTTTAGAATATCACATATTTAAGAATCTTCTTGACGTCTAAACGGTACGAAAAAATTACAATATATTATTATGAAAGTTATCTATAAAATAAACCAATCACTTTTTACCACTTTCATATAAAAATGTTGAGTAAAAAAATATTTAACTTAGTCAAATTGTAGAGAATTTGGGTTAAGTATTGCCTTTGATTTTGGCTACTTAGAACTCTCGTTTTTTAAAACTAAAATAACATAAATAAACTTCAGCTCAAAATCAAACCAATTCCCGAAAAAAAGTTCAAAAAACTAAATAATTGTGGCTTTAAAAAATCTTTTAAAACTACCTAAATCACGCAATATAATACTCGACGCAAGCCTCGAGTCAGCAGACCGCGCCGAGCGCTTCCAGAGGGTGGACGTATCGCTCTGCTCTGCGCACCGAGTTGACACTCTACGTACGACGCGACGAGTCGACGCCCTCAGTTACAGACGAAAATAGTGCGACCGTGAGTTCTTGATTCTTTGGTAATTAATGTTATTTATTATTATTTCAAATATTATGTGATGATTTCAACATGCTTTCTGGTCGTGTTTGGACATGTTGGAATTTTCTTGAGATGAACTTTGACCATGTATAGTTTTAAGGGTCTGATGATGGAGTAGGAGGGTAGGTACTGGAACTCCATAACGGAGCAACGTTTCCTAGCCGTGTTTAGGCTTTTTGGAATTGTCTTAAGATGAACTTTGAGCATATATGGTTTTCAGGGTCTGATGATGGAGAAGAAGGGTAAGCACTGGAACTCCATAGTGGAGAATCGTATGCTAGCCGTGTTTGGGGTTGTTGGAATTGTCGTTAGATGAACTTTGACCATGTATGGTTTTCAGGGTATGATGATGGAGTAGGAGGGTAGGCATTGGAAATCCATAGCGGAGCAACGTATCCTGGCCTTCGAAAGTTGAACTTTTTAGATACTGGTCCGATTGCTCTCAAAATCGATATTTGAGAGTCCTCGGAGTCACAAAACAAGAATCTTTTCTCATAATTATGAAAAAGTGTCCGCCATGTTGAACTTTTTAGATACGGGTCCGATTGCTCTCAAAATCGATATTAGTCTTCGGGGTCACAAAACAAGAATCTATTCTCAAAATTTTGAAAAAGCGCCCGACATCTTGAACTTTTTAGATACTGGTCCGATTGCTGTCAAAATCGATAATAGAGAGTCCTCGGAGTCACAAAACAAGAATCTTTTTCAGAATTATGAAAAAGTGTCCGCCATGTTGAACTTTTTAGATACTGGTCAGATTGCTCTCAAAATCGATATTTGAGAGTCCTCGGGGTCACAAAACAAGAATCTATTCTCAAATTTTTGAAAAAGTTTCCGCCATGTTGGAATTTTTAGATACGGGTCCGATTGCTCTCAAAATCGATATTTGAGAGTCCTCTGGGTCACAAAACAAGAATCTTTTCTCAGAATTATGAAAAAGTGTCCGCCATTTTGAACTTTTTAGATCCTGGTCCGATTGCTCTCAAAATCGATATTAGAGAGTCCTCAGGGTCACAAAACAAGAATCTATTCTCAAAATTTTGAAAAAGCGCCCGACGTCTTGAACTTTTTAGATACTGGTCCGATTGCTGTCAAAATCGATAATAGAGAGTCCTCGGAGTCACAAAACAAGAATCTTTTTCGGAATTATGAAAAAGTGTCCGCCATGTTGAACTTTTTAGATACTGGTCCGATTGTTCTCAAAATCGATATTTGAGAGTCCTCGGGGTCACAAAACAAGAATCTTTTCTCAGAACTATGAAAAAGTGTCCGCCATGTTAAACTTTTTAGATACTGGTCAGATTGCTCTCAAAATCGATATTCGAGAGTCCTCGGGGTCACACAACAAGAATCTGTTCTCAAAATTTTTAAAAAGTATCCGACATTTTGAACTTTTTAGATACTGGTCCGATTGCTCTCAAAATCGATATTTGAGTCCTCGGGGTCACAAAACAAGAATCTATTTTCAAATTTTTGAAAGTGTCCGCCATGTGGAACTTTTTAGAATGCTAAAAATCTGCATACAAAAACGTGAATGATCCTCATTGGCATACATTGACACAAGTTGGGTGTGTTGTACTGAAAGAGATATATCTCTATAGAATTAAGCTTGCCGTTGCAAACATGTGTTTGTAACTTCTATAGGGACGACATGTAGTTACACTACGTTGAAACAAACGCGTAAGCGCTGTGAAATCATTGGCGCTTAAGACATTTTGGTCGCGAGAAAACTATACTCTATGAGCGTTTAGCGCTGCATTTTTTAATAGTTTGGTTAGACGACACAGCCCAAATTAGCGCTGCAACAGTCAGTCCACTGGGCGTAGGCCCCCCGCCTGCGCCCCGCTGCATCAGGTTTGGTTGGTTTTTTCTTAAGAACAACGCATCTAGTGGTAACATAGAAATCGTTGTATGAAATAAACGAATACTATTTATACACAAATACTATTATACTTTGAGATATATAAAGTAATAAACTAATACTTACATACATAGAAAAAATAAAGATAATTAGGTGAATAAACTAAATACTAATATTAAATAAGTACCTGCGAAGGTCTATTTGAAATAAATGATTTTGATTTGATTTACTACCATGATTTTTATTTCAATAGAAAAATCCACGAGAGTAAAAGACACGTAATAAATACCAATGGATCAACACTATTTAATCGCCTTATTGACCATCAATGACTCCCGGATTCACGCACACACGCGACCGAGCGCTCCCGCGTGTACGTGAACGTGTCAAATACCTAATTCGGCCCGTTTAGATTTTGATGACGGCCTCTTAACTTTTCAAATAGTAGTTCATGGTTAACTGAATCAAATGCACGCGATAGGTCACAAAACACTGCGGCAACCTGTTTGTTTTGCTCTAGATGTTCTAATACCTTATGGTGAATTGCTCGTGCAGCATCACCTGTTGATTTTCCCCTGCGATAAGCATATTGGTGCATATTGGTGAATACCTAGTTTATTACATTTGAAATCTGTATCATTACTACTAATTGCAGAGATACTTCGCAATAACAATTATTATGTGAACGATCACTTACAGTGCAAAAAATATGGGTTAATTAAGAGTAATTATTACAAATAGTAAGTGATGTGCGATCAGTCCACACGCGCGAGAATACAAACATGAGAATTCGCTTCGATAACTGGAAGAAAACGTAAAAAACTGAACGCGTAATTTTTTTGAGGTACGAATTCTTTATACATTACTCATAGATTTACTTCTGCGAGTCAACCTCGACAACGTAGCCTAAGAACAAGCCAATAAATGGAAATATGGACGCACTAAGAAGCTTATAAATTAGCTCATTTACTCACATGAACTCTAATACATTTCTCAACAGTGTCTCCGAAGAAGACGTCAGACTGTTTGCCAGAAAGCACCCACTTTTCATACAGCTGCAAATTTTTCTCCGTGGGTGGAATCAACCAGAATACCTTTGCACCTGAAAGTAGTGTTGTTTTGTATGAAAATTAAACAGGGACCCAATTCTCGCGCCCTTCGAAATAACCTTCGAATCGAACTTACGGTTTAGAGTCCTATTCGACTACAAAATTTCGAAAGGTGGAGTCCATTGGTACGGTCCCGACCAATCAAAGCTCGAGTTAACTGGATATCCTTCTAAATATGCCGGCCTCGAAATTGCCAGAATAAAGTAACGTGACGTTACACTCGATTAAAATTCGAATACTTACTTTTTTCGATCGAGCGATCAATTTCGATTGGGTGAGAATTGGCTCCCTGGTCAGTATCGATTATAATTCGAGGGGGCAGGATATACAGAGTTATTTTTAGAATACAAACGCACCGTTACGAAATTTAAAATCAAAATGATGTATACAATATTTGAGAAAAAAAACTTTGGTACAAAATATTAGATATGTATTTTAAAATTAGGATCGTCATACAGTATCTGTTTGTATTAGTTTTGTAACGAAACAAGATTACATAAGCCATGGGGACGCAAAATATAGACACAGCAGCATACTTTTGCTAGGTTCAGTACTTCAAAAAGAATCTTACATGGACAATAATTGTGTTAAAATTCAAAAAGGATCTTAAATAGACGATAATTGTGCATAACTTATTTTGAACTAGCTAACAGGTAGAAAGACTCACATTCGCTTTAATAATATTAGAAAGGAAAGGAAATAAGAATGCTAACCTCTCAAAATGTGATACCACACTGATGTACCACCAAAGTCAATGTGGAAATCTGTATAGCAACCCTTGACTGACATGAGGCAATACTTCTGCACCTTCGGGTACATCATGTCGTCCAGAGCGTTTGTTGACTCCGTCTGTAATATTAAAGTTATGTTTAACAAGAAAAACAAATAGAAAAATGATTTATTGGTAACGGATAGGGGGATAAGAGTCTGGTATAGACTCCCCGACTCTTATCCCCTGAATAGACATGACTGATCTTTTCTTCCATCACTACTTTCGGTTGACACAAAACAGATCAAAGTGAAGGTGAAAATATTGTTTCAGAAATATAATCTAGTACCTGCTGATCCTTCAAATGCCTGGGCCACACTGTATCGACCCAGTCGATAAGACGCACTATACGCGGCGCCTGCACATAGTTTTCGAGCCGTGTGTGTGAAAATTCAAGTGAGATGACATTCAAAAGGCGCTCTTTGTTAGGGTCGTCATAGTAACGCTGCCAATCCTGTGAAAAACAATTTGAATAAGATGGATAAATGAATTTTATTTCATGACTTAATAACTTCCTTGAAACAATATTAAAAAATCGCATTTTTATGTGGTTAAAAACCGCTATCGTAATTATACTCGTGTTTTATCAAAGCTAGCTGCGGTTTCTCGTATTTTTTTAAGTAACGAGCTCAAAATGTGGGAAACTAGATTTCATAAATATTGCGTACTGTATGAGAATGGTCAGCTTCAAAAGTAGCTGATAATAGAACCTTGTTACATTACGCAATTCACAGTTTTCATACAAACTGTCAAGACTGTATATGTACTAGATTATTATGAAAGGGTACTAAAGTGACAATCTACTTTTGACGCCGACTGTACCTATTCTAAAAATGCACCCAGCAAATCTTTGTTCGTGAAAAATGATTCTTTTTGCCAGACCAAATTCAAATATCCTTATTTGGTTACCAAATCAATTGATTCCCTTCAAACCATGAAAAATCTGATATTTTAACAAATGGAAACATTTAATTAAAGTGTATGTTACCTTCATAGTCATCTCGATATTCTTCTGCGTGTTGACATCCATGACGTCGAGAAGGCGCCTCGATCCCACGCACATGCGCACATCGTTCACTGTGAAGTTGCTGGTTGGCACCCTAAAAATAAGCGTATTAGCTTGGTGACATTTTAAAAAGTTACCTTCGAATCTATACAATACAACGAACAATAATCTTGTCAATATCAACATAGGGATAACTGGGATTAAGGTCATTATGTTAATCTCTCTTATCAAATAATAATTCCTAACTAATATTATAAATGCGAATTTGTTTGTTTGTTACGTCTTCACGCCTCGCATGCAGATAGTCTATGGTATGGAGAAGGACATAGGCTACTTTTAATCTCAGGAACGCGAGTGAAACCGCGGGGGACACCTAGTATGGGATGTGAAGATGTTTGTTTCACGCAAAAACTACTGTAAGGATTTAGATGAAAGGCACATAGATAGATTATACTCTGGAATAACTTATAGGATACTTTTTATCCCAGAAAATCATACGATCCTCGGGAACGCGGGACAGCTAGTTCTTAATATACTAATAACATCATCCAATGTGAAGTAGCTATTTATTGTCTTTAATATTTAGTATTTTTTATCCATCAGTGTAGAGAGGTTCCCAAATTGTTTTACGTACAAAACTCGTCAAAAAATGTGAAGATTAAATCTAACGTAGACCCCCGTCGAGTCTCCCGTGGCCCCTGGGGGTCCACCTGGCCTACTTTGGGGAACACTGGCTGTCATAATTATTGTTTCGGATGAGAAATAACTTTGACGACCGCGAAATCAAAAGTAGAGAACATCGTAAAGTTGAACGAGAGACAGTAAGCCTTGTATGAACTTCTTCTGCGTGTTGACATCCATGACGTCGAGAAGGCGCCTCGATCCCACGCACATGCGCACATCGTTCACTGTGAAGTTGCTGGTTGGCACCCTAAAAATAAGCGTATTAGCTTGGTGACATTTTAAAAATTTACCTTCGAATCTATACAATACAACGAACAATAATCTTGTCAATATCAACATAGGGATAACTGGGATTAAGGTCATTATGTTAATCTCTCTTATCAAATAATAATTCCTAACTAATATTATAAATGCGAATTTGTTTGTTTGTTACGTCTTCACGCCTCGCATGCAGATAGTCTATGGTATGGAGAAGGACATAGGCTACTTTTAATCTCAGGAACGCGAGTGAAACCGCGGGGGACACCTAGTATGGGATGTGAAGATGTTTGTTTCACGCAAAAACTACTGTAAGGATTTAGATGAAAGGCACATAGATAGATTATACTCTGGAATAACTTATAGGATACTTTTTATCCCAGAAAATCATACGATCCTCGGGAACGCGGGACAGCTAGTTCTTAATATACTAATAACATCATCCAATGTGAAGTAGCTATTTATTGTCTTTAATATTTAGTATTTTTTATCCATCAGTGTAGAGAGGTTCCCAAATTGTTTTACGTACAAAACTCGTCAAAAAATGTGAAGATTAAATCTAACGTAGACCCCCGTCGAGTCTCCCGTGGCCCCTGGGGGTCCACCTGGCCTACTTTGGGGAACACTGGCTGTCATAATTATTGTTTCGGATGAGAAATAACTTTGACGACCGCGAAATCAAAAGTAGAGAACATCGTAAAGTTGAACGAGAGACAGTAAGCCTTGTATGAACTTCCTTTTTCATCGGTACGGCCTATTGCAAATGAAAACCATATGATTTCAATAAGATTTTACTAAAAAATGATGGGCCACGGAACTGGCTAAGTACGAAAGTGAAAGCGCGTCAGTAGTTTTTACTATACCCGCCGGTCAAAGCGTTAAAAACTTTCAGATGTTTTTTTTTTTTGCTGGGAAAGAAACCTGAAGCATATAATCACTTTGAAAATCTGCACAATAATCACAGGAAATATTCGAGCAATTAATATTAGAAACAGTGATTTTAATAGTTCGTCGATACTAAAGTCAAATTAAAGCATAATCACACCTAATACCCACCGCTATATCTCACAAATCATTTTCATTAGTTGCAAGTACTGTGGGCAACAAATGGATGTCAACAGTTCGTTCGTACTAGAAGGCCTCATTTTTACATATTTTTTAAATTAAATTTAACTCTGTCAAACAACAGTTTGTTTGTTACTGACAAATAGTCTCATTGTCACGTGATTATTTACGTTCTCCTATGTCTCTATCTCCAGAACTATTATCGACTTCCCATTCTGTCTAGAAGGGTTGATCCCATAAAAAAAGTGTTATTCCCATAATGAAACACTTCTGACAAAACTAAGACCTGTATTACAGAACGAGATCTAAACTCAGATCAAGTCGTACATCGTGTTAATCTAAAATAAACCTAATATAATTACCTAATTTAAATTCCAATTTCATTTTATTAATCACGAAAACTTGAGTTGAGCATTTTTTGATGTTCTCTAGAATACGGACCTTAGTGGTTGAGCCGAAGTAAGAACGCCAACATCATATTGGTCAAACCCACAGCATGGGCCAATTCTTTTCCTACAGTTATAACTTACAACCCGCGTTTACCTTGATTAACTTTGCAAAACAATCGATTTGTTGGATGGCAGTGTACCTCTACATCCATGTAAAAGATCACACAATCCTGTTAGTAAAATCTAGATGTAAATACAGTTACCTAAAGTAACATAAATTGGTACGGCTTTATGTAAACCACTTTTAATCAACTCTGAGCCATTTCAGAGTTAGATATATGTAATTAGTAGTAAATTTCATTAATTTACAAGTTTCGTGTCAAAAAATAAGTAAACAAACCAACCACAAAAGAAAATAACGAAGAACAAAATTAAAAATTATAAATGTAATTCCAACCCAGTAAAAATACCAATAAACTTTTTAAGTACTAAAGCTGCTCTCTCGCTATGAAATGGTATAAATATAAATTTTGCCCGCACATGTAATTCAGGAAATAGATTATTGGTTACATGAAATTGGTGAATACGCCCTTCTAGGGTCAAGTTAAGTTTCCTACGCCTAAAATAGAACAAAGCAAATATAGATAGCCGAAAGCTTCTAAATAAAATTGAACAATGTCATCAAAATCACATTTATATAGCGTAACCAACCTTATATTGAGATGTGAGTGCGATAGGTGGCTAATTCATATTATGATAAATAGCTATCTACGCGCTCACAAGCACGCCTACTTCCAATCGTCATAATAATAAGCGATTACGTGTTACATGCTTATTGTTCTAACAATTTATTGAAACCTCACCAATAAAGCCCGCACAGTCTGCTGTTTGCCGTACATTCCGACGCATACGACCTGAATAGTGGATCGGATCTGAAATTTTCGCAGATAAAACAACTCATTTTTTTATGGATCCATTGTTATCCCGAGATAGTGTTCCTCCAGTAGCTCGTCCTGGCAGCGTTACCTCTATCAAGAACTAAATCACATATATAGCGAAGATAATGTTTGCTCCCAATTTCGTTAATGAGTCGTTTGTCGCCTTATAGGCAAATTATTTCTTGGCAAAAGATTTTAATAATAATTGGACTGTTTTACAAAAACCTTAAACCGACTTCAAAGTACACTAAAAAGTAATCAAATCCTGATCTGATGACAATGGGACCAATCGGGAAGCGTACCCTTTCAAATAAAAAAAGAATTTTCCAAATCGGTAAATAAATGACGGAGTTATGAGGTAACAAACATAAAAAAAAAAAAAAAAAAAAAAAAACACATTCGAATTGAGAACCTCCTCCTTTTTTTGAAGTCGGTTAATTAAAAGATATTAATGTCGGAATCAACGACGAGAAAATTGAATATTTAAATCCATATTTGCATAATTTCAATAGAGATGTTTTATATAGAAAAACACGAATGTGGAGTTTTTATGATTCGTTACCTTATTGTTCGGTCACCTTACTATACTGTCGCGATTTCGTTGTAAGCCGAAGACCGACAAATATTTGGCGACTAATATTGACAAATTATCGACCATTTTTAGGAGCAAACATATTTTCACTAGGGTCTCTTGTTATTACGATACAGATGTGGGACGGACACAAATCATCTTAATAAGATAATATAATAATAAAGATAATTATCGTAGATGTGCCTCAGGTTTCACCTTCGTTTCAGAATTTCTTATTTCCATAAAAATCGGTTTCAATCAAATCAATTTATCTAAGGCTTTACTTTACTCACTATCGACTTTTGAATTGCAAAGCTACGGCAGTAAGGTGTCATGTCAAGGAACAAAATCAAAACATAATTTAATTCAACTACATTTTTTTAAATTGTACCAATAAACAATTTTTACAAGTATATAGAATTTTAATAGTTATTAATTACGCTAGCAAACGGTAGGTTAGCTTGACATTTGGAGCAACAAGGTGTCGGCACTCGAACACGGTTAGGGTTGCCAGAATGGACATTCAGGTTTTTTATACGGTTGTCCTGCTATTAGTGGTTAGGCTCGGCTTTTGTCAGGTAATGCTACAGATCACTGGTAGCAGTAGTAATATTTGTCACGTCTCAAACAGCGTTAAGCCGACCTTGTTTTTTGTTGCTATATTTAATACTAGCTTCTGCCCGCGGCTTCGCCCGCGTGGCCTACAGGAAACAAATGACATATTTTTCTTCTCAAACAAACATTATAAGCGCTCTCACTCCCTCTCAATTGAATATACAAACTATCATTATCCTAAAGAAAGCAATAATGACGAAGTTCTCCGTAAAACTAAACTAATCTCTGGGATGAGAGTACTCGAAGCGTGTGTGAAAATACTTAAATAGGAGACAGCCAGAAGTGGATAATTTATATTGATTACAACGAAACGCCTGTCAAATTCCGATGACAATACAATATTATGGTGACAGCGAGCTGAACTGAGGATGGAGACGGAAGGTAGACAAAGTATCTTCTCAGTGACTAAACATAGAATGATGAAGTCTGGACTCATTTTAATACTTTTACAGTACCAATTACGTATTTTAACCGACTTAAAAAAAAGGAGGAGGTTCTTAATTCGTTTTTTTTATGTTTGTTATCTCATAACTCCGTCATTTATTAACCGATTTGGAAAATATTTTTTTGTTTGGAAGGGTACACTTCCTGTTTCGTCTCATTGTCATGAGACGAAATGTCATCAGATCAGGATTTGATTACTTCTTAGTGTACTTTGAAGTCGCTTTATTTTTTTTGTAAAACAGTTCAAATTATATAAAAGCTTTAAAATTATCTGTTTTACTGCGTGTAAAAAACCCGCACTTATTACACACGTGTTATAAAATAGTACCTATACGATACTCTTGACTTAAGCGGACACACTTTGCACGGCGTGAAAGAGACTACTAAAGTCACACTTATATCATAATATACTTTTTGGAGTTCCGTACCACAAAAGTTAAAAAGGAACCCTTATAGGATCACTCTTCTGCCCGTCTGTCTGTCTGTCCGTGTGTCACCACCAATTTTCTCAGGAACGGGTGGACCTAGCAAGTTCAAATTTATACCAGATACTGAGGTCTATAGTCCCTATTATACAAAAATCTAGGTCCTGATTCAACACGATAAAAAGATATGGGTAAATTTAGATTTTCGCGAAAACTTGTAAGTACCCAAGTTTACCTTAATTTTCAACTTTTTTATTTTTCGGAATTTTCCCTTTACTTGTGCTGTAAAACCTTGCTTTTAACCAAAATTGTCAATTCCAGGTCAACCGGAAGTAGGTACCCTATAGGTTTTGGGTCGAAAACCTATATCGCTGTTCCCGTTGACCTAGAATCACGAAATTTGGAAAAAAGCAAGGTCTTAGCACAAGTAATGGGAAAATTCCGAAAAATAAAAAAGTTGAAAATTAAGGTAAATTTTGGTACTATTAAATTTTGCTTCTACGATTAGCTACTACTACGATTTTGAAATCGATCCAAAGGATACAAACAATAAAACTAAAAAAATGAATACAAATCGATAAGTTTCGAAGAAAATTCAACCCCCGTTTCACACTTTTGTGGGAAAAATTTCGAAAAATCCTTTCTTAGTGGATACTTACACTTCACAAAGAACACACGCCCTAAATTTAATGTCTCTAGGACCAGCAGTTTAGTCTGTGCATATGTCTAAATATCAGCCAGTTAATGAGTTAGTCAGGACTTTGAATTTTGGGGATGATTTTGGAAAAACTGATACACGTGTCTCATAATTTTAATTGAAGAGTATGTGTACCAATTTTAGAGTTAATCGACACCGAGAATCAAAGACAAAGTCAAAGCCATTTATTCAATTAAAGCCCTTATAGGGCGCACTTATGAAGGTCAAAGCTACTCAAGCTACTACCTGTTCGTAAGTCGGCCTTCAATTTATAGGTTAAAATTTTAAAAAAGAAATTGGGGCTATATGATTGGCTATTTTTTTTTCCAACATTTTGTTTTTATTTACACAATAAAGTATAATACTTAATAACAAACCAACAACTTACACACGTGATCAAACTAAATTCAAACCCCTTTTCATCCTCTTAGGGGTCGAATTTCGTAAAACCCTTTCTTATTGGATACCTACACTTCACAAAGAACACATGACATGAACAAATTTCATGTCTCTAAGACCAGCGGCTGTGCGTTGATATATCAGTCAGTGAGTTCCCATACCTAACTTCATCCCGCTTTTCATATCTTCGAGGGTAGAATTATCTAAAACGCTGAGACACGTCAGCCTAAACACAAAATTTGAAGATCCTAACTTCGAAACTGACGGACTTTCATACAAACTTTCATCCCCTATTTTACCCCCTTAGGGGTGAAATTTCCAAAAATCCTTCTAAAGTGGATGCCCTCACTATATAATTATAAATTTAGTGATGTTTACTCTGACATTTAAGAACTTTTCATACACAACTTCATCCCCCTTTTCACCCCTTCGGGGTCGGAATTTTCAAAAACGCTGAGACACCTATAAATTAATTTTCAATCGTCAGCCTAAATACAAAATTTGAAGATCCTAACTTCAAAACTGACGGACTTTCATACAAACTTTCATCCCCTATTTTACCCCCTTAGGGGTGGACTTTCAAAAAATCCTTTCTTAGCGGATGCCTACGTTATTACAACTATCTGTATGCCAAATTTCAGCCCAATCCGTTCAGTGGTTCGAGCTATGCGTTGATAGATCAGTCAGTCACGGTTTCCTTTTATATATACAGATGAAATATGTGAGCAAAACAACATACGGTTGTGATATAGCAGCTGCACTTGCGAGCTGGTTTCCTAGCTCTACCGCGTATCATTGGCGGTAATCGTAACGAACACTATTAATGAATTTCATCCAATCTGGACCCAACAGTAGACTTTGTCGTACCGCGTTATTTATTTATTACTAGCAGACCCCCGCGGTTTCACCCGCGAACGGTTTGAATTTTTTTGCGCGGAACACTAATTATTTTTCAAAAATAAAAGTAGCTACTTTACTCCTTATAACATTAGCTATGAACCGGAACAGATTTTTTTTTTTAAAACTCAATCCGATTTTATTCTAAAAAAGAACTGACATAAAAGCTTGGTGCAATGCAATAAGTACTCTTTAAAATTGGAATGTCAAATAGAAAAGAATAAGTATTTAAATCAAGCACTAAGGAGTATTGATATCAACTTCGATGCAAATCACCCCTAAAATAACTTTCTACCCCTTTTTGACCCCGTTAGGCGATGAGTTTCAATAAAATACGAAAAACGTCTTCCATCAATTCTATTAAGGAATGTTTATTTTAGGCATTTGTAGTAGATCGGACCAAGGAATCACGTTGTCCCATACCCCCTTGCCCTTTGCCCCCGTTTTTTACCCCCTTAGGGGTAGAATTTTGGAAAATCCTTTCTTATCGGATGCCTACGTCATACAAAGAACACACCCTCCAAGTTTCAGGCCTCTACGATCAGCGGTTTAGGCTGTGCGTTGATTCTCAGTCAGTCATTCAGGACAAAGCATTTTATATGTATAGATAGATTATTCTACAGAACAGGAGAAGCTTATATTTATTTATTTTATCATCTTGTATAGGTATACTTACGTACTATAGAGAAAAAGCACAAAATTAGCGTAGTGGAACGTTTTGTCCTTTTATTGCAAATATTAACTTTAATAAATAATGTTTAATGTTTGGATTTAATTAAATGTGGCATAAAAAGACATGGCAAGGAAAATCAAGCTCCGTTCGATTTCAAGATACGAAGCACAGGTAGTTTAAATTTAGGGGACAAGAGGGCTAGTAGTAGCATTTTGTTCGGTGATGTCAAATGTAGACCCGATAAGAGATTTTCAGGTAATCTTGGTTACCCAAGTAGGTACCTAACCTACATACTAAATATGACCTAACATTACTTCATAAATCTTGTCATTGTGTTTCGTAAACACGAGATATAGATAAATGCGTTATCCAAGGTTAAACGTAATCCCAAAATATTTTCATCAGTTTTTTTTTTTTTTTTTATACTACTTAGGTAGCAAACAAGCATACGGCCCGCCTGATGGTAAGCGGTTACCGTAGCCTATGGACGCTTGCAACACCAGGGGAGTCACTCGCGCGTTGCCGACCCTGCAGAAATCTCTTCACACCCTTTTTGAAGAACCCCATGTTGTAGTCCATTGGGAAAACCACGGCAGGGAGCTCATTCCACAATCTGAGCGTCCGCGGAACGAAGCTCCTCTGAGACCGCACAGTTCGAAACAATTCTGCTTTCAATGTGTGGGGATGGACTCCCTGTCGATGGCGAGAGTTGCGATGGTGGAAGGTAGCCGTGGGCATCATCTTAAACAATTCTTCAGAACACTGTCCGTTGTACAAGCGGTAGAACACACATAAGGAGGCAAAGTCTCTCCTCAGACTGAGCGGCTCTAAGCCGCTTGTGAGCTCGGGATCGTCCACTATTCTAGCGGCACTTCGCTGAACCGAGTCTAGAGGCCCAAGCTGGTATCCAGGTGCCCCCGCCCACAGATGACAACAGTACTCCATATGAGGCCGGACTTGCGACTTATAAAGTTGCAGTCTTTGCCCCGATGTGAAGTACTGCTTCGCTTTGTTGAGCACTCCGAGCTTTTTGGATGCCAGCTTAACCTTGTCTTCTAAGTGACTACGGAACAAAACGTCGCTAGTAATGTCAACGCCAAGGATCCCGATGCTTTTAGTGATGTTCAAGGACGCGTTCTGGAATTGTGGAGCCACAACAAATGGGGTTTTCTTAGCGGTGAACGCGCAGGCTTGAGTCTTGGTGGGGTTGAAATGGACTAGGTTTAGTCGACCCCAATCGGAGACACGAGTTAGTGTACTCTCGATTTCAGACAACAGCCGTTCGCGGTTTTCCTCCACCTCGGAACGAGGGATATTAGCACGGCCCGTGTAATGAGCGTCCCCTGTACTGTCGTCTGCATAACAATGAATGCCGTCAATAGACAGCATTTCATTGATATGCAGCAGGAACAGTGTTGGGGACAGCACAGACCCTTGCGGGACGCCGGCATTTATGTCCATGCTATCGGAGCAGCTACCGTCAACGACGGCTCTTATGCATCTGCTGGACAGAAAGCTGGCGACCCATTTGCATAGTCCCTCGGGAAGCCCGTATGCTGGTAACTTCGCTAGAAGACCTCGGTGCCAGACCCGATCGAACGCCTTCGCCCCATCTAGGCTCACTGCCAATGCCTCACCTTGACTCTCGATGGCGAGTGACCAACGGTTTGTGAGATACACTAGAAGGTCGCCAGCCGAGCGACTGTGGCGGAAGCCATATTGTCGGTCGCTCAACAAATCGTGATCCTCTAGGTATCTCAAGAGTTGCGTGTTGATCACTCGCTCCATGACTTTGGAGAGAAGGGAGGTGATGGCGATAGGCCTGTAATTCGATGGGTCCGATCTATCACCCTTCTTGGGCACTGGGTGCACGTGGGCAGTCTTCCACGAAGACGGGACTTTCATTTTGGTGAAGGAAAGCGCAAAAAGACGCGTCAGTACAGGACACAATTCAGGAGCACACCGCTTCAGAACCACTGCCGGTATGCCGTCTGGCCCACTCGACTTATGGACGTCCAGAGAAAGCAATTCCCGCCGGACCTCCCGTTGGGTAATGCTTATCTCCGGCATAGAGATGTCACACCGCGGGATGGTAGGCGGTGTGGCGCCCCCGTCATCCAAAGTCGAGTTAACTTACAAAAATAAAATAAGAATCTTAAGGATCTCATTAAATATTATAAAATAACGATGTATGTAGGAACTTCTGAATGTTTAATTAAGTTCTACTTAGGAAAACAAAGTATTAAAAAAACATTTAAAAAACACGATTTAATTAAGTTTAAGCACTAAATAAATAGTAAGCTAATATTTTAGAACTATATTTTTTAGTAATTGATTTTATATCTTCTTGGAAGTAGCCTTTGTGCCCAAAGGTAGCATGCATATATATGCATGTATTGATAAATATGTAAGCATTTTGAAATAGGAATTAATATTATATGAAAACAAAAAAAATATCAAGTTGTAGATAGTTTTATAGTCAAAACAAACGAGCAGGCGAACGCGGTGATTTTTTGGCAAATTTTATGTAATAATCTTCGAAGTGTCGACGTCAAGGTACGAAAATGTTGTTAAATATTGCTGACTTTTTTGCTTTAAGGCTGTGGAACAGCTTGGTTAAAATTAGGGAGAGGTTAATAGGGCATTATTCTATTATTCTTAAGGGTAGTATGTAGGCTAGATCGCGCGCCAAAACCAGCATTCATTTGTTACTTTGCAGTTGTGTTACAGGCACGCACACATGCATCAAATCCAAACTTGACGTTGCGTCAAGTTAGGTACGTACCGCATAACGTGGTACCAGCCGATAAAATTCCAATATTATTAAGTAACATTATATTTAATTTTCTATTTAAATACCTTTTCTAGTGGCTTATTTAAATAAGCGCAACCAAAGTTTACATAATTATTATGCAGAATGGATTCACTACTTATAAGTAAAGGAAATTCAGTGCTATGCCTTATATTAGTACTTTGGGGGTACTTACGTTAACGTTTTTTGAAGAAATAGGTACTAATCCATAGTAACTCTGTTTGTTTAATAAGTAATAATAATAAATAGTAATAAGTTTAGTCATAAATAATAATTAAATTAAATAAACATCCTGGGACATTCCTCACACACGGTCATCTTATCCCAAACTAAGCTGAGCTTGTACTATGGAAACCTTTTTGTTTGTAAATACATAATTACACCCAGACTCAGGACATACAGACATGTTCATGCACACAAATGCATATCCTGGGTGGGATCAAACCCA
Organism: Polyploca ridens; assembly: GCA_951394255.1. Taxonomy (NCBI): domain Eukaryota; kingdom Metazoa; phylum Arthropoda; class Insecta; order Lepidoptera; family Drepanidae; genus Polyploca; species Polyploca ridens. The sequence goes on from OX596260.1 coordinate 9,076,680, forward strand.
CGACCTGCACCGCTATAGGTGGAATCATAATCAACTGCACCCACTGGCCCATTTGTTTGTTACGCTTTCACGCCTAAACTACTGAACCCATCGCATTGAGATTTGGCAATCAGATACCTATGGCTATACCATGAAGAAGGGTATAGGCTACTTTTATAGAGGGAACGCGGGTGAATTCACGGGGGACAACTAGTATCATATAAAAAGGTAAAGTTTGTAGGTTGCATGTACGAGGCTTTGAAATTACTAATCCGATTCTGAACATTCTTTCACTAATAAGATAAGATAAATATGCTTTATTTGTACACCATATAGTAGAAGACGAAACAATACAAAAAAGAAGAAGTGATACAAAATAAGCGGTCTTATCGCTTAAGCGATTTCTTTTAGACAACCTTTGGGTAACAGGATATATGAGAATATGGAAGGTTTAACACATAAGAATACACTTTCATAACGTGAAAATAACAGCTCTAGAAAAATACAAAGAAAGGCAGGAAATGAGGAAGTTTATAGCGTGTGATAGCGTGAAATAACAAGAGATTTAAAAGAGTCTAACGTCGGGGCCCGTCTTATAGTCTGAGGGAGAGAGTTTCAGAGACGTACAGCTTGGATAGTAAAAGATTGGGAATAAGAGTGAGAAGTGTGACTGGGAGTTTGGAAGTTAAGTTCCATGGGACTATGAAGAAGATGATGTTGAGGTGTAGTACTCGAAGTGTTCCTTGAGATAGCGAAGGGCTTTAGGATTAAATAAAACAATGCATAAGAGTGGCAATTTGTGTGTATTCCGCCGAAGGCGGATAGGAAGCCACTTGAGTTGTAATAGGAAGCTACATTATCCTCAAATGCTATAGGCTAATTTTCAATATATTTGCAATATAAATATCTTGTAGTAAAGTGCCTAATTAAGCCAGTGCGAGGCCCTTAGCAAATGTTATCAAGGACCTTCGGCTCAGGTTATCTACTTTAATGGTTTATGTGCGGATCTAGCTTTCAAATTAAAAGAGATGGTTGTACAGAGACGTTTCACGACTTCATTACTCTTTTAAAAGATTTGGAAGCCATTCTATATTATGTTATTTTATTTTATTATTATGTTATTTTTATATTATTATACTATTGGCCATGCAGCGGTTCTATCCCTTACTTTGTATAATTATTAGTATACGCGAACGCAGGCCATTTAACGTGGGCCGTAGCCATTTATCCTGCAATGGCCAATTCAGTACTGGATACTTCATAATTAGCTAACGAACATTTGTTAAATTCGGTATAGCGGCGACTGATAGGGAGTTCTGGGAGCACCCCCGCAACCCGCTACGACTCGTTCGATGATTTTTTAGTATTTCATATGCAATTATTCCGCAGGGTTTCAAAACAGCAGTTTTCCGCAGGGTAAAACAACGTTAAACTGTCGCTTCGGAAATGCCCTGTATGAGGAGAAGAAGCGACGCAACAAACTCCTCACGGGCCCAATGTGTTTATTGTCGTAATATTACAATTAAATAATCACTTCACTGCACTTAACACATGTATAGTCTTAAATAATTATAGGCATCAGAACCGGGTCGGGTTGTGATAAACTAACTGATAAACAATGAGGCTCAACACTAATTGAACCAGGACAAAATGCTCATCCATGATCAGATTAAAATCACGGAACTTCATACACCCAGCAGGATAGCGACTCAGGGTCGATAATACAGATGATACTGGTGCTATAAAAAATATTTTAAATTTTTTATTTTATTTTTAATAATAAAAATAAAAAAATTCAAATTTTGAAAATCATGTAATAAGCTAAAGTACTCATAATACTCAACGGGAGTACGAGGGAGTAAAGGGGTGGGGCGATGGTGGCTTGCGCCTAGCTTTAGTCTGTGCACGTGCCTAGTAACCATACTTTGCGATAATTTTATTTCAAATTGAATAAGGTATTTCTCAACATATTTACAGTATTTAATGGAATTAAGTCCATTTTTGGGGAATATATATTTTGTACTACCACTCCTGGTTCGCTTGTCGCCGACCAAAACAACACCCTGTATATGATGCACCGGTGGCGAGATATCGAATTTTTATTAAAATGGATAATGCTCACAATGACTTTTAGGCGTAGTAGAGTGTGACGACGAGAATTAAAAATTATAAGAATTTATATTGTAAAGATTTACAAAGAGGCTTATTAAGTTATGCTTAATAAAATAAAACCTACAAAGAAAATATCTAGTAACAATAATAGCTTTATAGTTAAAGAATATAATATAAGAACAGTGAATTATTTACAAATGGCAGTATCCATCGATATAATTGTATTCTACTAGCATTCTACTATATATACACAGCGTTCCCAATATTCACTCGGTTCGAATTAACTGAACTGCGTTCCGTTCACCTTACTTTAGTGTGCCTTCGACATTCATGCAGTGTGGGCGCGTACGGAGCGGCATTAATAATACAAGAAATTAAAGTCAAGTTAACTTATTTGTTTTTCAAGTGAATAAATAGGTAATAATATCGTAATATCACAATAGAAAAAATATTTCTTCATTTAAATGCCACGACTGCGGTGTAAATTCTATATGAACGACATGTTGAACGAAACGCGTAGGCGCTATGAAATTCATTGGCGCTTAAGATGTTTTTAATTCCGCTGTCATCAAGCTCGACGGATTTTTTGTTCGGATCGTGAAATCTAATAAAATACATATATTATATCGATGGCCGTATCCTAACCTTCTGTTCAGCAACGACGATTCATTAAAAAGCCGCACGATTAAAAATATAATCTTATTTATATTGTATTAATAAGACTAGTCTATCTATAAGCAAGTAACAAAATAAGCAATCAATGGCTGAGAGGGAGAACAAGGAAAATATTTTGGCATACGGGATATTTTCAAAAAGACTAAGGACGTATCAACCAATCATGAAATTGATACCGATTACCATAAGAACAATAAATTTATCAAAATGTCCATGGTGTATTTCATAACTCTAATAATGTAAAAAATAAAAATGCACTTATTATGTTCTTTTTGACAAGCGCATGTATACAGATATATGGATGACGTAATTTCCGGTGTCAATAAAAAGCGACGTGGTGTCACCTTGGGACACTGGGGGGAACTGAATATTTTCGCGATTGCGTCTTGTATATAAAGCTTCACTTGACATTTCATAGAAAAATGTATGGACAAATGGCGTCGCAAAATTGATGCTTATTAATAAATAAATTACGTTATTCTCGTACAAAAAAATGAAAATGTGGCCCCACGGATCTGTTGTACATATATTTGTGATTCGATTTAATATAAATTTATTACAAAAAGGATTCTTATTTTGATGGTATCACTAAAGAGGAAAACTTCGACTTTATGATTTTTGTAATATTCATAACGTTTTTGCTATTTATAAAAGTAAAATTAAAAAAAAGGGCCAACACCGATCTGTTAATTGGTGTCTTGGCTTTATGATTATGTTCATATAATACTATTTCTTTCATGTTTTCATTCATAAACCACTAAAATAGCGAACCCTGTTTATGACGTTTAGCTTACATACCGCCCTTAAATGTCGTTTTCCGGATCTCGTGATCTCTACATCCGGCAAGAAACTCAATTCGAAAAATTTTCACTAATAGGAAGCTACATTATCCCCGAGTTTTATAGGCTACTTTTTATCCCGGGAACGCGGGTGAAACCGCGGGGGACAGCTAATCATAGTTAGCAAGGACCAAGGACTTTCTTTGTTACGTCAGTGAGCTTCTTACAGTATAGATGAAAACCGAAAACCTAAGTGTATCAATATGTTCTTAAAGTCTGGTAAACGAAAGTTGAGCCTGGCTGCAATTGAAACTCTTCACATGGCAACATTCTATTTCGTCATCCGGCATAAAAAGTGTCAACTAGTTTACTAGAACAAGTTTTGATACTAACCCTTTATTATAATGGCTTTATAGCTAAATCAGTGTTATAGTGTCCACCTTCTCATTCTTTCGATCACCTTAATGTTCTACAATATGCTAAATGAACTTCTACGGTCGTTAATCACTGAAACATCTATCCTTATTGTTCTACGAAAGTAATTATAAATATAAACTAAAAAAAAACCCACAATTTTTGAATTTGAATATATATAGTTTGGGATCAGATAACCGTTTATGAGGAATACCCCAGGATATTTTTTTTTTAAAAGCATTCTATATAAAAGTAGAATATAACGAGTTTCATTTATTTAAAAGCTTTCTATATATATATAAATAGCATATAACGAGATTATGCAAAATTTTAACTCATTTACATGCAAATATTACTTAGGAAAATCAAACATAATTTAATATTGATATATTTTTTTTAAAAGTATCAATACAATTTATTCCTACTATACTTAGTGATACCACATCTAGTTTTTTTTAATTTGCCGCGCTTTTTCAGGTTCTACTTTCGTATGCCAGACTATATATATTTTCAGCAGTTTCAGCATCAACATCGAAGAAGATAATCATTAATTACTGTGTCATTAGTGTGTGTTACGTTGAAAATACTACACAATTTTTTATGATAATTTCCAGTGTTGCGTTTTTGTATTTTTAATATAGGTTTAAAAAAAGCAAATAAAATTTGTCATTAAATCATTTTTATGGTTATTATTATAATATAATATAACAATATTTCACGCTATTCTGTAGAAAAACAAGCTAATCTATTTACATAAGGTATTGATAACAGAACAATCACTTAGGGGGCGGCTTGCCTAACGATCACTAAATGCATTCTGCGCCTAGGCCTAGCTAGGAGCATCAGAATCATCAGAAAGCATTTTAGAGCGATGATAAACTCAGTTACTTTTAATGCTATGGTAAAGGTAGATTTAATTCCCAAAATAAGCTTGAGCTTTCAATGAAGAAAAGCATCGTGAGGAAACCATAGCACGGAACTAGAAAGCTAGTTCTCGCTTGGTTGGCTACCACACGCTCATGTTGAAAATCTGTTGCCATGTACAACCGACAATATATTGACAACAATAAGGCTACATTTTGTGTGCAGCGACCTGTGTCTACCTGTGACTGAGACCTTGCACTTGAGAGTCAGTAGAACTATTTTTTTATTATTATAAATGGGCTTGCGTTTGGTCGCTGACCCGTCCATAAAGGACGATCACGAAACCTAAAATGGAGCATGCTTACGCAGAAGAAACCTATTCACTCTGGCCTTGAAAGTCCCTAGATTGCAAGAGATTTCTAGGCATTTTAATGGTCTACGAAATACCCTGGTTTTACTAATAAATGTACGCGACGGTAGCCTTTTTACCCTCAGAAGGACCGCTAGCCTAATTGTCACGTGGTGGGGGTTCTGGGAAATTTGTCACCCTTACGCGGACAACGTCAGCCTTCTGACTTATTACGCCCCTGTTGCGCCCTGAATACTTTAGTGATCGTTCTACATGCAGAATGCAATGTAAAATGTTATCAAGCTGCTTAATCAATTTTATTTGATGTTCCTCTATATAATTTTGAAACGTTGTGTAAACAGTACGATATTTATGAATGTATCCAAGACTAGCTTTGCCCCGCGGTTTCACCCGCATACCCAAGGGATATATTGCTTTCCCGAGATAAAAAGTATCATTTGTTAATCCAGAACATATTCTATCAGCGTACTAAATTTCATCCAAATCCGTTGCTGTTGAAGCGTTATTGAGTAACAAACATACTTCCATCCATCCAAACTTTCGCATTTATAATATTAGTGAGATGAGATGAGATTACTTACGAAAAATTTGCTCAATTGGACAACGAAACATCCTGAAGAATTGGAAATCAAACGTAATAAATCGTTTAGAATGGGTTCTTAAGTTTTATGCTTAGCTTTGACCTAATTGGTTATCGAGTTTTACTAAAGAAAACATAGGTACACGTACAAAGCTGGACTTCTTGAAAGAAACCGAAAGCATACATAGTAAGGACTCAGAGTATATAAATACTACGTACGTACAAGTAAGGATATAACTTATTTGAGTGGATCATCATAAGCTATACAATTTGTAATATAAAAAAAAAGTTGAATCTAGGTAGTTATGGTCTCACCGTCAATAAATGTCCCAAGTCTATTTTTCTGTTTTTGTCCTTTGTTTCTTTTATTTTAAGTAGAGAGCGATCAAACGCTTTAGCAAAGAAATAAATACAATAATATTGAATATTGGCAATTGTGATAAATATAAAATACAAGTTATGACTTCTTCATACGAAAATACTAATCCATGGATTCAATCATTATTTAATTTATTTAATAATCAATTAAGCGAATAATAACTAGGTATAACAGCTGCGGCAAACACAGAACCAACCTTGTAGGTACATATCTATTGGTATTTACAAACTTATTTACTATGCACTTACCTTCTGTACTTACCTTATCACCAACAACTGTTCTGCTTTTTCTTTAATTATAAAACTCAAAAAATGTGTTCTAGAAAATAATCTAATCAGGTAGTCTCAAAAAATGACTGGTAAATGAGACCTGCATAACCAGACAGAATATTATCTAAGATTGCTATAAGTCTAAATATGTCACTGTTATAAAATGAAAAATATTGAGATCAACCTATGGATGTCTCCATTCATCAACCACCTTGTACCTAATAAAAAAACATGAATTGAATAAAATACATACCTCAATCCCAATCCAATTTTTTCTTTGAACAGCAAAGGAACGGTGAAACCATTCTTTTGCAGGTATGATACGCTGATATCGGTGCCATGCATTTCCAACACGGACCCCGGGTGCTCAAACCTGGGGCTATCCAACTTGTCAGCGAGGGAGAACCCTCGGCCACCTTCGGCTTCATCATCTCCAAGAGCCCACTCGTCCGAGTACAGCTTACGTTGTTTGCGTTCACGCTGCCAAAGATGAATCTTGTTATATTTAACAATACAATATTATTGAAATATTTTCTACGACTGGACATCAACATTATTTATGTAAATATGTAATAGCTAAGACTATTGTCAAATACTGATGCTTCAAATTAAATTGCTTAGTAGTTCTTATATAACTTTATAAGGAAAAATATGCCCTATGTCATTGTATTTAAGCATCAAAACAGGCAACATATTTATCAATGAACAAAACTCATATCTCATCTAACTAGGTTACAATATCCACACATTAGCTTGGAGTGTAGTTAGTAACACAAAGGTGTCCTCTTCAAAAAGCTGCATTTATTTTTTAAGGATAATATAAGCAAGCTATTGAATTTTGGAGAGTTAGATTTGTTGCCCAGAAAAAGACAACTAAGCTAACTGCATAACTTTCACTTTTAGCGCCTCATTAGTGACAAGTTTACAGTTAATACTGAAGGGATTTTCACCGAATTTTCCCGATAACACTTGTAAATAGGTATTGCATCTTTGTGCAGTTGATTGTGTCGTGTCTCATGTAACAAAGTAGGTTATTTTTTATGATTCAAGGCCAATGAAATACAAACTGAGAATGAGTATGTCTAACTTGCTTAACAATAAAAGTTTTTGATACCTAAGAGGGCGATTTTGCCTCTGCAGTGCAACAAAGAGCGACGTGGTCTCTCGATACTTATATTATGTTTCGTATTGTTGTATTTTATAGTACCATTATTATGCAGGTACAGTTTTAGTCGATCGACTCGCCGGGGCGCGTGTAATTGTTCGACGGAAGATTAGTCAAGTAATAAAGTAGATTGCGAGCGAGCGCCGATCGGAGTCCGGCTCGACGTGTGGTCGGCGGTCGGTCGCAGCGCGCACGCCCTAGGCCGCTTGCTCGCTCTCCGCCAGCCGCGGGAGGGAAACGCCTTCGTCAGCCGTATTTCCTACCAGATGCCCACTATGCCCCGTACATGGATGTCGTCGCCGCCACCGCCGCGCGCACCTTCCGTAAACTCGCTCATTATCATTGTCGCTATATCGCAATGCTGCGATCTCCAGAACTATTATAGATTTTGACACCTTCTCGCATGCGCGAATACATACGGCCGCCGCGTTTTATAAACTCGGTCGCGGCGTGATCGCAAAAACCCCGAGTCCGATGACCCTCATTGACGATGATCTTCTACGACGTAGAAGCTCCTAAAATAATATGTTTAACACTCCCGTAACTTTCATAAATCGATACACGATGCAGTGATGCACCATTTCATGTTTACGTGATCCCAGATAAAGCCACCATGGCGTCACCCGGGACTAAATACGTAAAATCTAACAATAAACACTCACCAGCTGTCTCGGAACTTGCTTTTTGTTATTCGGCAGTGTTTCCGACATGTTTATGTTAGTCAGAAACACTGCACCACGAAATTTACACTATTTTACGTAAATATTTTACACGGAGCACGAGAAAAAGTAACGCAATCCACCATTTGCAATAGTCGACACTGCTGCCAACATTGTACGAAACAATCACTCCAACAATTTACTTGAGGTTGGTACTACGTATAATACCCTATTGGTTTATTATGAAAAGCAAAGGCGGGAACATTCAAAACATCGTAGTGTTATTTGGTACTGAAAATATTATTGTAAGAATTAATATCGTCTTTTTATTATTAGAACCAAGTAAAATCGAATATTTTTATAAAAAAAACGTAGAACTATTTAATATAAATGAATATACACTCATCGGCATTGAATTTGGCCCAAGCTCATTTCACGCAAAAGAGGTGTTTTTTCAGCAAAGATTTGTCTACTTTAGGCGCCGATTCCACAGAGAGAGTTCTAGAGTTCCGCGTGTGTCCGCGTTCCGAGTTCCGCGTTCACTACCGTACACACAGCGAACGAGCAGTCTAGAGTTCTAAAGGTAAATATGCATTTTGTAAATTCATTTATTTGCTTAAATGTGGGTTAATAAAGATATCATTAATTTTATAATATTGGGTTCTAACACATTACCGTTTCCGGCATGCAAAAAGAAAGGTACATACATTTTTGTAATGATAATTATAGAAAACAATAGTACTCTTAAATAGGTGGAATGTCAGATCTTATGTAAAGATAAATAAATTATTAAAAACCAGGCTATTTAAATTATTAAATATTGGCCCTGATTCTGTTGTTCACAACTAAACTAATTTTAATGTCACTATGTCTCTTTCTAACAAAGAACATAAGAAAAGGATGTAAGAAATTTAGTCCTGTCAAATTAGTCCAATGCTTGTTTTCAATATAAATTTAGTCGCCATCTATCGCTGTCACGCCTAAATACACGCAAAATAAGACGGCAAAGATTAATTTGACAACTTAAAATATGTTCTATCCTTTTTCAATCATCTTCGTAAGAAAGAGATGAGATGTGACTAAAATTAGTTTAGTGCGATTTACAACAGAATCGGCACCAATTATACTATTAAAATCATTACTAAATTAAGTAATATGTTAGCTTGTCCCATTGGCGGCCAGCAATCATTTCTATATTTTATATTAGGTATATTAACAACAATATGAAAGCTTATTACTTTGGTGTATCTTGAAAAAATAGTTATCGAGTATTGAAGATTTAAGAAATTATTTAGTAGTTGCATGAAACGTAATTAGTATCCCGTACCAAAAGGTGTAATTATATACATACAGCAGGCAAAAGTTTGTTTACACTCTTTATCTCGTCTCTTTGGCCTTATTTTAGTTTCATTAGTGGCCACTCATGGGCCAGAATGCCCATTGCCCTTTCTGCCTTGTGTCACTCAGTAAATTAGACAGTTATAGCTCAGACGTGTTACCTCAACTGCCAGCTTTAGAGAATGAAACTCTGACAGATTTCGCGTTCTCTTGAACGCCGAGTTCTCTGTGTGCAATGATCAAAGGCGCCGCATAGATTACAGTGAACGCGGAACTCAGAACTCTGAACTCGGAAATCTAGAACTCTCTCTGCGGGATCGGTGCCTTATGGTGATTTAAGGTACTTTAGTCGGTATCATTTAAATATAGAATATCGAATAGAAAAGTCAGCATTTGGAAAAATAAATTGAATTTACTGTGCCATTGCTCGTATACGCCCTAAAAATTAACAAATTTTCACTGTTCCATTCCATACTAATATACGCCATTTATGTTAGTATGGAATGTAACAGTGCAAAGTTAATTTTTATGTGAAGATTGAAATAAAAAATTTAACACCTCAAATGGCAAAAATTTACGTTTCCACATTGAAAATGCACCATCTGCAAGCTGGCTTTTTTAGCTTTGAAACGATATCACATGCAGTGAAGCTAATTTAAAAAGTAGAGAAAATCTTTGCTGAATACTTACACCTCTTTTGTATGAAATTTCGAGCTTGGTCCAAATTCAATGCCTATGAGTTTATATAGCAGACTAGCGACCCGCCCTGGCTTCGCACGGGTGCAATGTCGTAATGAGGTGTCGATGGATTTTCGCGCCGTAGGTACCCTACCTGGCCCTGCGCTGCCCCGCCCTACCCAAACCAACCTACTCTACCCTACCTTACCCTACCCTACCCTACGGGTATGAAAAATAGTTTACGTCCTATTCTCAGACCTACTGAATATACACACAAAATCTCATAAGAATCGGTCAAGCCGTCTCGGGGGAGTTTTTTTAGAAACACTGTTCTAATACTTACATTTATATCTTTCGAATGGAATGTCCGAATTGAATAATTCAAAAAGTTATACAAAGGTATTGAAGCAGTTTTGAATATGAAGTAATTTATTTTGATAAGGATTAATACCAAGATACAAATAAAGAGCTTTTACTAGCGGCGGCATATCAATTAAATTTTTAAAATAAAAGAACACTTATTGTGGTGTTGCGACACTTTTTGTAAATAATGATGTGTTCTACAAAGTCGTAGTACATTATTTTATTCTATCATCAATAGTTTTCGCAGCGCACGCGATGAAATTAATATTTTAGGTAATTTTTTTACACCTTGGGTTACATTATTGGAGTTTTAGTAAGGATCCCAATTTTTTTTGAAAATATAATATAGCCTATGTCACCCAGGGATAGTGTAGCTTCCCAACAGTGAAAGAATTTTTCAAATCGGTTCAGTAGCTTCGGAGTCTATTTAATGCAAACAAACAAACAAACAATCAAATCTTTCCTCTTTATAATATTAGTTTAGATTAGATTAGATAACAAAAAAATTTAAGAAAATTTCTCAAAAAGTCTGTGAAATGTTTTAGAGGCTGCGCAAACGTAGACACTTTTTGTTACCGAACAACGACGATAACGCGCCAAGTAGGTAGGTACACTACCTCCCAGGTGGCGTGGAAACGTGTGCATATTACGAAGAATACAACTTTTTCAACCATTATATCTCAGAAACGGTGACGTTCAGGAAAAAAATATTGTAGAGATTTTTTTTTATAGATAATTGCATAATCTAAATTTTTTGTCTGACCTATTTTTATCATAAAACAGGCAATGAAAAACTGCTTCAATATCATTAGAATACGAGGGTAAATTTCGCCACCATCTACAAGGTTATAATGGGAAATCGGGGGGTCCCGAATAATGTTGCATATCAATAGTGAAACTATCGATAGTCTATCAATACTATCGTGACCTCGGAAAATATCGATAGCGCTATCGATTGTATCGTACTATCGAAATCGATACTATCGATAGTATTGAGATTCAATAGAATCGATTATATCGGTAGTATTGCCTTATTTATGAAAACCTATGCAAACTTTTAAGGGTCCGTTCACACAGACCGGCTCAGAGAGAGCAAATTTTTATCGCGATTAAAATAGAGCTTGAAATTGAAAATAAGGTTTATTTTTACGTTTTACTTCTTTTGTTAACGCGTTAGGGCGTATCTCGAGCATTCAATGCAAAAACAAACCTTATTTCAAAGATCCAAAACTCGTTTATTTTGAACGATATATACTCTTTCCGAGCCGATGTTTGAACGGGCCCTAATTCACATTCACGATGTATCTACGGCATGCAAAGGATGTAACAGAAAGAATACAACAAAACAATACAGAATATATTTATTTATTGAACACAGATCATATTAAGCCACTAATATGTTCCGCCGCTAGGCGTAAAACCACAGAATATTCAATAGTACTACGTAGTAAAACCTACAAAATTCCATAATCAAATTAATGTTAGTTTTTGATGGGTAAATATTGTCAGATTGGAGATAAATGGGACCTTTCGTTTTTTGCACACACAGACAAACACACCCCATTAGGTACTGAATTTCAGAAAATCCATTATTTTTGTTTGTACATCATTTGCATGATTTGCCTGTTATTTACAGTACCTATCTGAAAATTATGTAAACATTTTTCTCTATAAATCGGGCTGAGATCTCCTTGACCACTTTTCTAAATTTTTTATGGTATCATATTGTGATTCGATAATATTTTAAAATTGGATCTTCTATAATACACTCACTGTCCATTACGCCATTTAGTATTAAATATTCTGTGTGACCTCTCAGCCAATCCAAATACAGCTTTAAATACCTATCTGTAGGATCTAAATCTGTATGGCCTAGGCAAAAAATTCTGTAGGCATCCTCGCCATACTTTCCTATGCCACACAAATCACTTGCCCGGCGCCATTTCGACGAAACAAATTGGTAGCTCAGTTTCCAAAGCATATGACCCCTTTTCCTAAGACCTAGGTTATCAAAAAACCTTTCCAAAGAAGCTGGATTATCATTCAATACATGATAAGGTGTTGGATATTCTTCAAAGAAACTTTTTATGTACGGTCTCGCAATTTTTCCTGATGTTTTAGTTAAGAAAATTGTTGCTATTAACATTGCCCAAGGGTTTGTTGAGAATTCTTCTTCGACGACGTAGTGCGGTGACACTGGAATTTCTCTCGGTGTGATATTGAAATAAGGTTGTATTTCCAATGGCTCCTGCTCCTCTATGGTAAGCTGTGATAAGCTTAGCATATCCGTGTTCGAGTTTATGGAGTTCTGACTTAAATCTTGAGAAGAGTCCAGTGACTTTGAAGGTGAGTTAAGAAGTTTATATGGACTATTTGATTGTAATTCTCTTGTATTGCATTGAAAGAATCTGCTGATGCAATCACCTGTGTCCTCCATGATCTGGAAAGAAAAATAATGTTAATCTGTTGTAGGTACGTGATAATTTTCAAACCCTAACATATCTATCAACTTCGACACAGGTTGGAACGTAGTTTTTCTAAAGGCAAAGTTACAAAATCATATCCTACTATTAAACTAACATTACAAATGCGAAAGTTTGCCACCCAGCCACACCCAGCTCGGTATTAGCAGATTTTTAAGGTAGGTACTTTACATCCTGGGGCAAAAGCTTGCAATATCTAGGGTAAAGAACATCATCAGGTACAGTGTATTAAATTGGCCACGCGCATAAGTCTTTTTGCCTAGTTTTAAATTGACAGAATACAGACTTGGGCAACACAATTTAAGGGCAAACATTAACTTTAGTTTTGTATGCTAAAATTAAAAGGACAATTATATCATTAACTATTTGTCCCCCGTGGTTTCACCCGCTTTACCGGGATAAAAGCCTATAACACCCGGGGATAATTTAGCATCACATTAGTCAAAGAATTTTTCGAATGCGACTGGTAGTTTCTGAGATTATTCCGTTTAAACAAACAATCAAAATAGCTGTTCCGCTTTATTATATTGATTAATGATTAATAATAAAATGTAAAATCAACTATAATACTCGTATTTAAATCAAAAACCTGCTTAGTCATAAATTTATTAATACAACAAGTTTTATATCTCTACCATAGAGTAAGAATATTAATCTCTACCATGTTTTAATAAAATACATAAACTATATCAGTATTTCTTTTAAGTTTGTACATGTTGCGATGCAGTTAATCATTGTTTCTACGTCTTTACCTAGATTCCACGAATGACTAACTTATGATTAACACGATTTAATGAAAACAAAAAATATAATAGCCTGTTAGAGGTACTATGAATGATAACAGTGATCGGCCAATGCTTTTGTAATTTTAAAACACTGTTTTTAGGGTACCGTACCTCAAATGGTAAAAAGGAGCCCTTATAAGATCACGCTCTTGTCCGTCTGTCTGTCCGTGTGTCACACCGATTTTCTCAGGAACGGGTGGAGCTAGCAAGTCGAATTTTATACCAGATACTGAGGTCTATAGGTCTATATATTTTCCCTATTAGGAAAAATAAAAATCAAGGTCCTGAGTCAACACGATAAAAAAATATGAGCAAATTAAGATTTTCGCGAAAACTTGAAAGTAGGTTCCAAAATTTTACTCAATTTTCAACTTTTTTTAATTTTCTGAATTTTCCCTTTACTTTAAGACCTTGCTTTTAACCAAAATTGACAATTCTAGGTCAACCGGAAGTACCGTATAGGTTTTCGGTCGAAAAGCTATATGGTAGTTCCCGTTGACCTAGAATCACAAAATTAGGCGAAAAGCAAGGTCTTACAGCACAAGTAAAGGGAAAATTTAAATTTTGCGCCTACTATTAATTTCACAGCCAATTTGAGTAAGGTAACATAATAGACTACTTTCCTGAAAAACTTTTTAGTCCGTCATTTACATTATCAAAAATATTAGACAAGTATTTTTGTTTTGTCAATTCAACAAAAAAATACGAAGATATCGTGTGTTGAAGTTCCGCGTGACGTCACGGTGTGGTACACTTTTTAGTAACAAGTGACGTCGAGAGCCCCCACTCCCGAACTTAGTGGCGCTTTATCTTCGTCAATTGTTAATGATTTGGTAAAGCATAAAATACGTGTCCAATATTTTTTGATAATCTAACTGACGGACTAATTAGAATTATTATATTTTTACCCAGACAACATCCCCATTATTATTATTGTACGGAACCCTCCGTGTGCGAGTCCGATTCGTACTTGGCCGTTTTTTTTTTCTACATGAACATGACATCAACAGTTCCTGTTGCTTGAACATTTAAGACTCAGGTAGAATAAAACCGTACCACCGAACGTGTAACTAAATGTTTGTAAAAAAATGTTGGTACATAATTTCGAAAAAACTAGAACGTTTGTTAGTTATAAACATAGTTCTATTTTTATAGTAGTTTATACAAGTGTAGGCGCCGATCCCACAGAAAGAGATCTAGAGTTCTGCGTAACGCATTCACTATTGTGCACACAGCAAACAGTCTATAGTTCTAGAGTTCTGTAATATTCGCTACTGATCACACGTCATAATATATTTTTTTTTATTATAATTTTTTTTACTTCTAAAGGCGCCGTATAGATTACAGTGAACGCGAAACGCAGAATTCTGAACGCAGAACTATAGAACTCTCTGTGTGGGATCGGCGCCTTATGGTACAAAATTCCGTTATTACACAATAGTACAGTAGTACCCAACTGATATGGCGCGTCGTGAATCTTCGTTCGCACAGCAAAGAAAGTATGGCCCCGAAGATTAACGAAAGAATGCTTAAAACTTACAATCAACCTTAGATCACTACTATAAGGTTCATAATACACTGCAGCTGTTAGTTCCGTCTCACTCGTAAGTCACGCCCCTCCGCATGGCGCGCGCTAAAATGGCGGCGGCTGCCGACCAATAGCGCGCAGGTACATCGGTAAGCCATAATAAGCCATATTTTATTATTATTATTAATATTAGTTGGGTACTACTGTACACGTCATAAGTCCTGTTACTGAATGATAGTTATTTAGGCTACATTGGCGCTATCAAACTTATCAATAGTAAATTATTTGTCATAAAACAGCTGTGACAGCAAAATATTCCGTCCTAGGTGTACGATAGGTCGTAACTACCGAAGACATCGAGGTATTTATTCTCCCCTTGTTGAACTGATCATTTGCTGCATGAATAGCAACGATTCTACAAATCTATTAATTCGCGTGTCAGAGGTAAGTGATTACAAACAACACAAATGCTTTTCTTCTAAGGTTGTGCCGGAATCCAGCTTGGTTTGGTTTATTACGAGCGAGTGCATCGTCGCGGCAGCACGCACGTCGCCGACCGAGGCTTCGCGCGTTATCGAACAGCCATAAATTCGAAAGAAAAAATAAATAATAAAACAACGGCAACGTAAAAAACTCGCCGGTCAACGCTATCGATAATGAATTCGATTCGCTTCGATCGAACGACGATCAAGTTTTGAAAAAGGAACACTGTTTACAAAACGCTTTCCTCGATCCGCTATTGGAATGAGCATCGAGTTAAGTTACTATATCGAGTGTTAGTTTTGTTTATTCGATGTATCGCGGAAGTGTGAACGTCAGTGGCTGAACTTGTGTCGCGGTCAAGGAATTACAAATACGAGTGGTTAAATAGTGGTGGCAGTTATGATCGAATAATCGGTGATAATAGTACCTACTATCTATGCGATTATTTAATTCGAATGCCATCAATGGTAAGCAATGATTACTTAATTTGCTTTTTACACTCTATTTTACTTCTCCTAACTTTATGGTTTAATTTTAATTAATACTCGTTTATGTATTTCGATATTTGTACCTATGACAGCTGTCTAACTAACACATCAAAATACTTATTCTACAATAAGTATTCATGTCTCTCTCTGCAAATTTTTCTTACAAAGATATATTAATGGAACACTGAATATATTTTCACACACATTAAATATGCTAAATACAGTTGAACAATAATACAGTGAACGGATACAGAAGGTGACATGTAGCATATAGGTGAAAAAAATGATAAAACAATGAGAAATATCAGAATTTTTATCAGCTAAACAATAATAAATCTAATGGATGTATTAGTTGGTCTGATTAAAAAAACATTGAAAACTGAAAACCAACTATGAACACCAGGGGCTCTACTGCGTAACTTTGATGGTAATCGTAACGAACACCATTTATGAATTTCATCCAATCAGGGCCCACGAATGTTCATCGTCGTGCCACGTCGTTGAATTTTTTTTTTTTTTTTTTTTTTAATTATGGGATGGGCTTGCGTTTGGCCACTGACCCGCCCATAAGGGGCGATGACGAAGCCTAAGATGAAACACGCTTACCCAGAAGAAACCTATTCACTCTGGCCTTGAAAGTACCTATATTGTAAGCGTCAGGAAACACAGACGCCGGAAGCAAGTTCCACTCCCTTGCTGTCCGCATTAAAAATGAGGATGCAAAACGCTGTGTCCGTATATTCGGTATGTCAACAACGTACGGGTGAAAATTTTCCCGGCGTCTTGTGGTTCGGTGTAAAAATGGGGATGGTGGAATAAGGTTGAACAATTCCTGCGCACACTCTCCAAAATATATCCTGTAGAAAACCGATAAGCAAGCAACCTTTCTTCGATGGTCAAGGCTCGTGAGTTTCGCCTTAATTAAAGACTCATCTCCAATTAGTCTCCTGGCTCGGCGATCTATTGAGTCGAGGGCCTCAAGCTGGTACTTAGCTGATCCATCCCAAAGATGGCAGCAGTACTCCATGCACGACCGGACTTGTGCTTTATAAAGTTGGAGCAATTGCCCAGGCGTGAAGTACCGCTTGACCTTAGAGAGGATACCCAGCTTTCTAGCGGCTGTTTCTGCCTTCGACTCAATAGAACAGCCAAAGTTTATTTTGGCTGTTAATGTTATACCTAGGAGATCAAGGCGATCGCATATTGGCAAGGATATATTTTGGAAAGTAGGAGCCTGGTTGTAAGGACTCCGTTTGGCGGTGAAAAGACACGCCTGTGTCTTGGTGGCGTTAAATGTGACCAGATTGGCTTTGCCCCAATCAGAGACTGCCTGCAAGGTCACGTTCAAACGTTGGATGAAATCAATAAATGGTGTTCGTTACGATTACCACCAAATATACGCAATAGCCCGGCAGGCATTTAATTCAGGTTATTCTTTTTTTTCTGTTCCAAAAATAAAACCTTCAATTCTGAACCGTTCAGAATTTTATTGTGTTTCAAACTTTCAAGCTATATCGGTTATTATGTATTTTTTACTTTTATTAAATTTTCACAGGCAACATTAAAAAAAAATATCTAAAATTTGCAATTATTGAGCGAATTACCTGCGGGCCATTGGGAAGTGTACATAATGACTAAACACCCCTTCCACTATGTTATCAAAGACAATGAATTATTATTAATTATATTTTTAGTTAGATTGATTGAACGTAAAATAGGTAGGCAAACTATCAGATTTTTGCCTCTAGATCGTGCATTTAGTTCTATGTACCTATATGTTAAGATACTTGTATTGTAACTCACCCGTGCTCCCAATGTATACCAACTATTGAGTTAAGAGTGCGTATAAAGCAAAATAACAATCTTAGAATTGAAATTTACCCAAGTAAATAGTATTTAAATGAACAAATATTTTTATATGGGTATTTTCATTATATACGCGAGGGTTCTATCTGAGCAAAAACATAATGGAATGAAATTTCCTCGATAGAAAAAAATCACAAAGCTACCTCTAATAATAATGAATTTGCGGTTTTACTCGTTCATGGTGTATCTAATTAAAACAAAAATTCGATAAATAATATCACTAACATATGACCTAGGGCTGCTACTAACGATTTTTTAAAATATTCTATACTTTACGAGTTATTTAGATAAAAAGCGCTTAGTTTATTTTTGTTCCGCGGAACACGCTATCTCCATCTCATCTCCACGCGAAGATTAGACATAAGTTTGTTTCATCTGACATTGCCATATTTTTCTGGCTTGGTACGCACTCTTAATCGAGACACGCAGTAAAATCAGCCCCTTAAAACATTATTTAAGAACCCCTTTTTGCCCCGTTAGGAGTCGATTTTCGAGAGACCCAAATAACGTGTTTCTTTATTTTCTGTGCAAAGTATCAATACCTGTTTCAAGTTAATCGGGCAGCGCGTTAGGTTTCTCCCATACAAAATTTAACATCCCCTAAACCCCCTATTATGGCAAAAAGGGGTACTAATGTTTTAAGGGAGGATTTCACTGCGTGTCTTGATTAACTTAAAAGTTGGTATACATTGGTTCTATTAAACGAGTTTTGGAAATTCCAATCCTAAGGGGGCGCGGGTGAAACCGCGGGTCTGAATGCTATATCAAGCGTTATGAATTTATCCCCCAGTTACCACCCTACTCGTTTAGTATTACCATATTTTAAGATAGCGATGATAGCTCAGTTTGTGTGTAGTTTCATGTCGTGGGATCGAATCCTACAGTGAGATCGAGCTTTCGGTGAAGGAAAACATCATAGCACGAAAATTCTGCCAAATTTTCATGTCATTGTTTTAAATTACTTAACAGTTAAAGGTTAGACTAGTGCAATAATTTTACATATAACGGCTTATTCTGATTTACGACTCTCAAGTCGATGTACGTAGGTATAAAAATGCCAGGACTAATTACTCTATAGACAATTAGATGTGCCGAAACTTCGAGTACCGCGGTTACTAACGCGGAAAATTCCGAGTAAAATCATCAAAGTAGCAAATTCAGTCGTTAAGTCACGTTAAATCATGGCTAATTGCTAATTGTATTCATTGAAGTAAGTAAATAAGGACATAAATCTACGTGTCTGTGTCGCAAGTGTATTGCTTACATACTTCTGTAGATTCCGGTACCTCTACTAAGAGTTTACACAATCTAAAATCGCAGTAGTTACAAAGTTAACTTATTTTGGCACCATGAGTAGGTACTTAGCTTACCTGGGCTCGTATTGCCGACTCATTGCTATCCATCTCCTGACTAAGTCTAGGTCTAACTAGGTCCCAAACTAAGATACCAAACAAAGTACCGGATTATTAAGCAAAATTCGTGACATTTTCCACACGACTTCATGTCCCGTATGAGATCGGTGCGGTAAGGAGTGAACGAATTTTGGTTCAAGAATAATGAAACTTAATAAATATAATTATTTCTATCTTCGGTTTCAAGAATCCTGACAAATTCACTGATTCCCTGACAGAGGACCTTTAATTCCTGACAACATGTCAGGAACATTCCTATCGTCTGGTAACCCTAGCCTGAACTGAATAGTTTTTGTGTCAAAATACGTCAGATTGTATGGTAAACAAAATGTTCACCTGAGTTTGCTACACTCACATGGTAAGGGTTACTAAGCGCAGTAAGGCAGTGAACTGGCTATTACTACATTACTTAGGTAATTACTAGTTTATATCAGTAAATAAATAAAAGTAATAAAATAAAAAAGTAAGTAAATTAAGCTAGGTACAAAAATACAGTGATGCGTGCTAAGATAGCACAGGAGTTTCTTAGGTATAGGTTCTAGGAAAACACATTAGTTTTCAATTAATAAATTAAATACATAAAGGCACAGTCAAATCACAACCAAAATGTTAACACATGTTCGGAAAACAGCCATAAATAATTAATAGTAGGAAATTCCTATAAAGGCCATATTTCTTATGGAGAAATTATAAATAAAAAAATATACTGAGACATTCTTCACACACTTCTCACGTCATATAAACATATTCATGCACACAAATGTATGTCCTGTATGGGAATCGTCGAAATATACTTACTATAAGTATATTTTATATAGTCTTATAAATAAAATGTTAAATTAAGAAAGTAGTTACTTCTCTTCAAAACTAGGTAGGTAGGTACCAATTTGTTTAAAATAAAATTGATAACAATCTATAGAAATAAGATTCACAATGGACACTATGTATGGAGAGCTGTGAATATAATTCAATAAAACGGTATTATACTTTTCTTCTAACATTTCCTTAAGAATATACAGGGCGAAAAAAAAATTCACCTGTATATAACTAGCATTCCGCCCGCGGTTTCACCCGCGCCCCCTTAGGAATGGTAATTCCAAAACGGGACTTATGTAAGTATATGTCGCAGGTAAATGAGTATACTAGGGATTTCACGAAATAACGGTAGATGTCTAATATTCTTGTTTATTACGTCATCTTACTAAAAATGTTTAATGATAAGACAAAATGCTAATATATTGCCAGCGATATGTTGTTTCACTAAACTAGTAAAATGAGAAAAGTGTAGTTTACACAACAAACAAGAATATTCAACATCTACCGTGATGTCGTGGTATGCTCATTTCCCGTCGCGACACGCAGTAAAATCCTCCCTTAAAACATTAGTACCCCTTTTTGCCCCGATAGGGGTCGATTTTCGAGAAACCTAAAAACACGTGTTTCTTTATTTTCTATCCGAGTTTCAAGTTAATCGGACCACGCGGTAGGTTTCATCCATACAAACTTTAACTCCCCCTAAACCTCCTTTTAGGATAGTTTTCAAAAACTAACAACGAATTGTCGTGAGATGAACTTTGACCATATACAGGATGGATACGACAATAAATGAAACCACGTAAAGTACTCATAAATACGAACAACTTTTACTATGGGACCAGCAGCGAAATCGCAAACAAAAAACAACTTTTCGTACCAAAGGTCCTCGTCTCCTCAGCTAAAATGTATGAAAAGCTGTATTTTAATGACGTAGAATATTAAGATATTTTCTGAACGTTTGGTAGCCCTATTTAATGCAATCAGGAGAAGTGTAGTTTTACACTCACAATAACAAATAAAAATTTATGTATATCGTATATACATAAATTATCTTAATAAACAAGTTTTGGGTCTTTTATTACAATTTGTTAGAGAATCTGTGGTTAGGGACATCCTTATCAGAGTTTTAAACCCATTTAAGGGTCAAAATACAGTCGCTTACCTACCAGAAACTTGCAGATTTTTGTAACTTTTACCTGGGGGGCTAAAAAGGAAGCAAAGCAATATTGCTAACGGAATACTTAAAAATAATCGAATGCTCGGCAATTCCTACGTAATTTCAATATTTTCAACCGACTTCAAAAGTTTCGACTGTATTTCGGTTCTATGTTCGACTGTATGTATTTTTTTTAATGTATTCAGTCACCTATTACTCCGAAACGGGTTATGCGATTTAGATCGTTTAAACTGTACTATAAATTGTATCGTGATCTGACCATAAGAAATAAATCATAAATAAATAAGAAAATAAAGAAGATATGATGGAATTCCTCAACGGAAAACATCAGAAACATCGCGATTGAAGCTTTTTATTCAATATTGTCGAAATTTTATCAATGATATGCACATCCTCGGTCAGTGACAAGTATTTAAAACGCATATACGAAACTCAAAATTCAAAAATAAAAACGTATTAAGAAAAAAATTAACCCGCCTTCAAAGTATTACACTAAAAAGTATGAAATAACTCTTACCTGACACTGTTTTGAAGTCAGCGAAAGAGCATGACGTGTTCTATAGCAAATATTTCACTGACTTCAAAAAAGTACCGACTGATTTGAATGAATTTTATTTGTATGCGTTTGGGTGGCGCCCTGGATGGTTTAGACTCACGAATCAGCCCGGCAGATGGCGCTGCAGTTGGTATCTAGGTTATATTATCGACTACAGTGCCATCTGTCGGGCACGAATCCAGGGCGCCACCCAAACGCATACAAAAAAATTCATTCAAATCGGCCCAGCCGTTTAGGAGGAATTCAGTGACATACACACGTGCAGAAGAATTTTATATTTAAAGAAGATAAATAACGTATGGCTGCTTTTATATTATTTGAAATTATAACATATATAAAGACTTTGTAAAATATATAGTTTTTATGAGAATTAATTTCGGTAACACATTAAATTAGGTAATATCTAAGAATTCTGAGAATACGTATAAAATGTGTTTTTATACCATTCCACAATCAAGTTAAATATGAAAAAACTCATCGCTCGCTAATTAAAATTCAACTAAAATCGAACAGGTGTTCTTTAAACTGACTTAAATATTCAGAAACGTGTACAGTTTATAAAGGAGCGACCGTTATACAAAAACAATAAAATAGGTAGGCAATACATAATGTGAAAATTGTTTTGGTGTTTCATGGCAAAAGAAAATAGGTAGGCAAATATAACCTCAATCTAGATTGATTCACAACAGGTAGACATTATCTAATCATCGCATGAACGTACTAATCAAATCAATGAAATTAACTAGGCCACCGTCAATTAAACCTACGGAACACTTGAGCACGACAGAGATGATTAAACTTGACCTTCTCATTTAATTTTCGACCTTTTACATTAGGATTTATTTTATCTGCGTACTTAGGTATAATTAATGACTTCTCTGTATGAAACGGATCACCGATTAAAAATAACATTTTGAATTATTTGGTTTTATGTGGTTTCAACCCCATCCCCTCTTTTGTTTTGTAAAACCATTCCTTAGTGGATGCCTAAGCTATATTATGGAATCTGTGTGCAAATTTTGTACATGCGATTTCACCCGAGTTCCCGAGGGATAGGCTTTCACGGGATAAAATTCCGGGTTAAAACTCACATTCGCATTTATAATATTATTTAGGATACTTAGGAGGTATTTTGAGGTATTATAAAATAGGAGACATAAAATAGGTAACGTCTTACGTTACGGGGCGTCCATTAATTACGTGAGGCGATTTTGGCGATTTTTCGAACCCACTCTCTCCCTTTGGTGAGATGTCGTGAGATTTGACTCGACCCGTCCACCTTCCCCACCACCATGGAACAATTAACCTAATTTCCTCGATGCCCACCACTAACCTCACGCGAGATTTTTCAAAATTCGTGTTTTTTGTGTAAATACGTACATCTGTGCTTGATTGCGTTGGATTTATTTAATATGCCGATATAAAAATTACGTGATATTAGCTGATCCGACAAGGTCTTTATTTATAACAAGATACGCCAAAACAGCATCTTTACGTAGTATGTATTATACATTGCTCCACTGACACCACATTACGACATTGTACCCGTGCGAAGCCGGGGCGGGTCACTAGTTATTTTATAAGTTAGACCAAAGTAGATTTTTCCTGCTTCGTACAAAAAAGGTCCGATAAGGCACGCAACAAACCTCTATTCACCGCTAGGTAACCTCTTTTGTAATTACAGAAGATATTTCGAATGAAATCCAAAGAAGTTTATCTAGTCTTAAATAGCTATTAAATAACTCTAAGTAGTTAATGCATTATATAACTAAGTAGTTTACTATTTACTAACACTTATACAAGCACAGCTGTTTTATCATACAATGGCATTCTTATTTTTCCTATTCTATAATTCATCACCCTCCCCGAGTTGTTGCTGCAGCTTGATACATATTTCATTATCCTTACTATAATAATATTATAAACGAGAATGTTTGTATGTTTGTTACTCTTTCACGCAAAAACTACTGAACGGATTGGGATGAAATTTGGCAAACAGATAGAATATGTTCTGGATTAACACATAGGATACTTTTCATCCCGGGAAAACATGTTCCCTCGGGAAAGCGGGTGAAACCGCGCGGGACAGATTTTAATAAAAACAAATAAAATTATTCTAAAAGTATTTTTAGGCGATGATAATATATCTCAGTGATTTGAATGATAAGTTTATTCAAATAGACCATCGCAGACACGTCTGACACTAATACCGGTTCGGAAGGTTGCATTTTCTAAGAAGAAACAGAATTAAATAGGATGGGACTAGGGCATGTAATATCGGAAGAGTTTTCAATTCCGATATTGATTTCCGATATTGGATCTCAATATCGGAATTCCGATATTAATATCGGAATTAGACATTTTTATTATAAATTGCACATATTCCTTATAAATTGCGCATATTCCTTATAAAATGCACTAATTATCTATCCATACTAATATTATAAAGTGGAAGAGTTTTTTTGTTTGGTTAAACTGGCTAATCTTTGGAACTACCGGTCTGATTCGTTTTTTTTTTTCTCTTATAGGAAGCTACGTTTTCCCCGAGTATTATAGGCTACTTTTAATCCCGGGAACGCGGGTGAAACCTCGGGGGTCAACTAGTTCGTTATAAATTTGGATTGAAAACATCTTCTGCTCAGTCAAGCACTCTTGTCAGAGTGGTCGTGGTTGCAATAGATAGTGTATATGGTGGGTCTTCAACGCCAATGTTCTCCTTGACTTGACAGCTTTCGCAATGCTTTTCCATTTTTTGCGGATCGTAGCGTTGCGAGTACACCCTCCCACTCTGGACAACAAGTCTCTTCATCGAGTGTTCGTTTCTGCATATGTAACCAAAGAACTTGAGAATTTGAAGCTGCACAGTCGACGAAAGCCTATCTGTTATTCAAACTTCCTTCAGGATCGCGTTATTGGTGCGAAAGGCTGTCAACGGCATTTTGCGGGATGCGTCTTCTGCAACACATCTCCAGTGCGTCAATTTTCCGGCGATCTTGTAGGCTTAAGGACCAAGTTTCAGCTCTTTAGAGAAAGATCGGAAAGACCAGGTATCTCATAAGTCGAATCTTTGTTTTCCTAGTTATACTTCTATCTTTCCAAGTCTTCCTACTGCTGATCTTGTGATTGCACATCGTCTTCTGTCTGATCTCATCTTCACAGTATCCTGTGTTGGAATTGGTAGAGCCGAGGATTATAGATGTAGATTTTTCTCAGTACGTCCAATCTATTAAGTTACGCCCGGTCTATTATTAAAATTTTCATCTTATCTCTGTTTTTTTTTTTTTTTTTTTTTTATGTCAAAAGGTTGACAAACAGGCAGACGGTCCACCTGATAGTAAGTGGTCACCGCCGCCTATGGACATTTGCGATACCAGGGGGCTTGCCGATGTGTTGCCGACCTTGAAGAGCTCTTTTTACGCCCTTTTTGAAGAACCCCATATCGTAGCGCTGAGGGAAAACCGTAATGGGGAGCTCATTCCACATCCGAATAGTCCGCAGTAGGAACGTCCGACTGAACCGTTGATTGCAAGTCCCAATTAGAGACTAGTGGTTTCTTAATGAGCCGAAAGATCATCCATATCTTCTTTAGTTTGGTTAAGAAGAGAAGTGTCATCATCGAGAGTCAACGTGAGGCATTGGCAGTGTGCCTAGATGTGGTGAAGGCATTCGATCGGGTCTGGCACAGGGGTCTTCTCACGAAGTTGCCAGCATATAGGCTTCCCGAGGGATTATGCAAATGGGTTGCCAGCTTTCTGTCCAGCAGATGCATAAAAGCCGTCGTCGACTGTAGCTGCTCCGATAGCATGGGTCCCGCAAAGCTCTGTGCTGTTCCCAACACTGTTCCTTCTGCATATCAATGATATGCTGTCTATTAACGGCATTCATTGCAATGCGGACGATAGTACAGGGGCGCTCATTACACGGGCAGTGCAAATATCCCTCGTTCCGAGGTGGAGGAAAGCCGCGAACGGCTGGTGTCTGAAATCAAGAGTACACTAACTTTTCAACCCCACCAAGACTCAAGCCTGCGCGTTCACCGCTAAGAATGGTCAGTGGCTCCACAATTCCAGAACACTTTCTTGAACATCAGTAAAAGCAACGGGATCCTTGGCGTCGACATTTCTAGCGACGTTTTGTTCCGAAGTCACTTGGAAGACAATGTTAAGCTGGCATCCAAAAAGCTCGGAGTGCTCAACAGAGCGAGGCAGTACTTCACATCGGGCAAAGGCTGCAACTTTACAAGTCGCAAGTCCGGCCTCATATGGAGTACTGCTGTCATCTATGGGCGGGAGCACCTGGATACTAGCTTGGGCCTTTAGACTCGGTTCAGCGACGTGCCATCAAAATTGTTGACGATCCCGAGCTCACAAGTGGCTTAGAACCCCTCAGTCTGAGGAGAGACTTTGCCTCCTTATGTGTGTTCTACCGCTTGTACAACGGAGAGTGTTCTAAAGAATTGTTCGACTTGATGCCCACGGCCACCTTCCACCATCGCAACTCTCGCCATCGACGGGGATTCCATCCTCACACATTGAAACCAGAATTGTTTCGAACTGTGCAGACTCAAAGGAGTTTTCTTCCGCGGACGCTCAGATTGTGGAATGAGCTCCCCGCCGTGGTTTTTCCAACGGACTACAGCATGGGGTACTTCAAAAAGGGTGTGAAGAGATTTCTTTGGGGTCGGCAACGCGCGAATGATACTCTTGGTATTGCAAGCGTATAGCATAGATAAAAATATCTGATTCCGATATTATGATATTCGATCACTCAATTCCGATATTGTAATATCGGAAAAAAAGGTCCGAGATTCCGATATTACGAGATTCCGAGATTCCGATATTCATGCCCTAGATGGGACCTTAGCAGTAGTCACGTTTATCTTCTGTTATGCTTGTTTAGGGGAGAGGGGGGCACATTTGAACACTTTTTAAGAGTGCGTACCAAGCCAGAAAAATATGGCAATGTCAGATGAAACAAACTTATGTCTAATCTTCGCGTGCAGATGAGATGGAGATAGCGTGTTCCGCGTAACAAAAATGAACTAAGCGCTTTTTATCTAAATAACTCGTAAAGTATAGAATATTTTAAAAAATCGTTAGTAGCAGCCCTAGGTCATATGTTAGTGATTTTATTTATCGAATTTTTGTCTTAATTAGATACACCATGAACGAATAAAACCGAATATTCATTATTATTAGAGGCAGCTTTGTGATTTTTTTCTATCGAGGAAATTTCATTCCATTATGTTTTTGCTCAGAGAGAACCCTCGCGTATATAATGAAAATACCCATATAAAAATATTTTTTCATTTAAATACTATTTACTTGGTTAAATTTCAATTCTACGATTGTTATTTTGCTTTATACGCAGCCTTAAGTAATGTAATATATTTCTCAAATGGTATTATTTATCAAGTTTTATTCTATTTAAATAATAAATATGGGGCTTATACTACAAAATAAAAATGATATTTATTTATTTAGACTTATGAAATTAAATTTTCAAATGTGCCCCATCGTCGGGGCACATTTGAAAGCCCTAGGGGCAGTTTTGAAATGCAGGATAAAATGAAAACCATGTAACTTACAATTAAATTAACACTATATTTATGTTATTTGCATCTTATATTATCATTGTATATTGTCATTTATTTCTTACATCAACTATTTTAAATAAACTGTATAAAACTCTAGACAGTCTGGGGCAGTCTTGAACAAACTTATTATTATAACTGAGATTAAATAAAATATTGCAAAACGAAATTATAAAATAATGGGTCTTTATTAATCCATTTTTCGGGACACTTGTCTAAAGCTTCTGCATATTGATATGCCCATTCTCGACCTTGTATGTATGTCAGACCATAATTCATTTTTGACCTTTTCAAAAAGTTTTTCAGCATACATTCCTCATTATTGGTGAAATCTTGATGCACGGTGTGTTTGCTACTAAAGTTTTTATTTTTAAGCGACTTCAAAAAAAGGAGGAGGTTCTCAATTCGAATGTATTTTTTTTTTTATGTTTGTTACCTCATAATTTTTATTAGAAAGGGTACGCTTCCCGTTTGGTCCCAATGTCATCAGATCAGGATTTGATTACTTCTTAGTGTATTTTGAAGTTTTTTGTAAAACCAAAATAATACTTACTTTGTGATTTACTTAGAAGCAAATAAATATATGTTTATTTTCGTCTTTACTAAGTAGCTGGCAATTTTTTTCGGAATTGACACTGATATTGACGTTAGTTGACGTAGAAACTGACAGATGTGTAGTTCGGTGCTGTTATATTAAAAATATTGTTATATTAAAAAGGTTTTGGAGGCTAGGAAAAATAAAAGTTGCGTTCATAAATCCAATACTTCAAAACTGCCTCTGTTCTAAACTCCCCCATCTCCCCTACTAAATGTATTATAATCTATTCTATTCTTTAACGTTTAAATAATATAGGTACTTTTTCAAAAATACATCATTCACCAAAGCATAATCAGTAATGCGCCGTGTTTCATTACGCTCAATTATCTTGAATTCTGCACAAAGCTAATTTTCTTGTAATGACAGTACTAGAGCCATAACTCGTCGTTATTATGTATATACGAAAAATATTGTTAATTATGTTCTCAGTTCGCCACGGCCACGTTTATCCAAGCGTATAATCATATTATGTAATGGAGACGGCTACAGTCTGAAAATTGAATATAGATTATCTATTCGTCCATGATATAGATGCAAGAATTGTGACATCAAATGTATGGCAAAATTAATTAAAAGTTTGTATAAAAAACATTGCTCCAGAAACTCCCTTTCAACCAAAGGAAGATACATCCTCTGATTTCAATAAAAAAGTTTTTCATTCGTCCAGTATTCCATTTTCAAATCGATGGGATTCAAAGCAAGCGCTTACGTCATATAAATTACGAATCTTACAAAGTTCTTGGAAAGAGTCAATTCCATTGTATCTATACAAATATACACTAACAAACTAACTAGCAGAGGCGTGATAATTGCAAAAAAAAACACATAGGTAGTCTATCGATAGAAAAAGCTGAATTAAAGGCGCGTCCTAACTGAGCGTGAAGTTGTCAGGCTACCATGAACGAAACGCTTACGATTTGAAACCGAAATTTAATCAATACAAGGTGGAAATCCTAGAAGACTGACACAATTGTCGGTCAGGCAAACATACAATTCTCAGTATAGGTATAATACCTACACTTTTTTTGAAAGGGTTGTTCTTTGATGGCTACTTAGATATCAGAATGTTTAAATAATTTTATTTATCATCATAAACATCTCGATCTTCACATCAAAAAGGGTATAAGCATTAAAAAGGATGCGAATGACCAATATTAATTAACATACATAATTAATTACAGTTTTTGTTCGGCCACCAACCTCACGTCTATACTGGGCCTTATTACCTCGAGGTGTATTTTTTCCTAAACAATAATGATGCCATTAGTTACTATTATGTATTGCCGGGATAAAAAACATCGTGACGTCATCTATAAATGAAGAGTCAGTGTGGGTGGATGGTAATGGGTATTTTCAAAGCTGTATTTATGTGAGGTTTAGATTAATTGAGTCTACTTCACGGGTACATTTTCCTCACAATGTTTTCCTGAAGAAAACTCAAGTGTTTTTAAAACTCGAGCCTACGATGTAACCAGCGTTGCCAGACGCCCCGATTTTGGCGGGACGTCCCGATTTTTAGCCCAAAATTAAATGTCCCGCGCGGGACAGGGTCAGTCCCGCTTTTCGAGGTTTACTTGACGGTGAAATCATTGTTGGATGTAGAAGTGGGAAATTATAAAGACACCACTGCACAGAAATGGCACATGGCACATGGCCGCATATTTTCACACTCGCAAGGGAATCAAAATTTATAGGGACCCGTTGACCTAGAATCATACAATTTGGCAAGAAGCAATTCTATATAGCACAAGTAGGTAAAGGAAGAAATCCATAAAGGGTTTTGTAGTTACAATGCAAAAAAAGTTTTTTTTGCCTCTTCATCTTCGAGACTCGATTCCCGTGATTAATTAACTATTTACATACCTACAAGTTTCTACGGAACCCTCGGTGCGCGAGTCCGACTCGCACGTGGCCGGTTTTTTTAGAATGTCCCGCTTTCGGTGATCGAATCCCGCTTTTTTTACTCAAGAGGAAACGAAATCCCGCTTTGCCCGAAAAAAAATCTGGCAACGCTGGATGTAACTTACAAACCATCGCAACCGCAGAGCTGTCAATGTCATGCGGGGAATTTCAATCTGTAAGGCGTATTTTTTTGCACCTGACAAAAACTATGATCGTTATAATAGCTAATGATATACTATAATACCTACTTACTACATACAAAAGGAGAACAAAAGATCTGAGTTAATAGTATAGAATTGTAGGTTTCAAAAGATTTTTTGTAAGAACGCATGTATGGGCTTCGCATTATGAGTAATTGTTCGCAGTTTATCAAAGAAGCATTCACTGTTTTTTTCTCACTTTTATGTATAAGGAATGTATTCTCTACGATTTTAAACGCAAAATGCGTCAAGGAAACCCCCGAATGCGAAATATAATAGTGTATAGTCAGGCAAAAAAATGCCTGAATTTAATTACCTAAAGGTTTTTTGACTAGGTATCTCATATCCAATAAGCGTTTTCCAAGGAAGTAAAAGGAGTTAGAAAAAGAGTTCGACATCATCAGACATGTGATATTATAATACTATGAAAATACTACACAGTTACAGTTTCTAACAATTCTGTACCCCGAGTGTAAATATAAACGCTAATGCGCGCTACTAATGCGTTGGCGTTATTTATAAATTAGTATGGGAGAATTTAGTACCATGAGTATTCCGCTAGAGGCGCTGTGCCAATTCCTATAGAGAAGTGTCGTAAACGCAAACGCATTAGTAAGCGTTTACTAAGGTCGGGGTACTAAGCTATATAGTTATTCGAATTGAATATAAAATTCGATCATACAAGTTATAATATGTTTTATCGCCAAGAAACAATAGTTTGTACACTCATAAGTCATAACACTCAGGATATGACTT
The DNA here is from genome assembly GCA_951394255.1 of Polyploca ridens. Lineage (NCBI taxonomy): Eukaryota > Metazoa > Arthropoda > Insecta > Lepidoptera > Drepanidae > Polyploca > Polyploca ridens. The sequence continues at coordinate 9,107,947 of OX596260.1, forward strand.
ATTTTACTGCTTCGGTAGATCGAGAAACAATTGGGTTACGCGGTAATCGATGTTTTACGGATTCTTGTGGTAGGTATTTCAATTAAGGTACCGATAAGCGTGGTCAATAATAGCTGATATTACCATACTTTATAGTTTGTGATGCCTTTTGCAATCAATTTGGAGTAAAAGTGTACGTAAAATTGGGATATGTAGCAGTTTGACGCTTGTGGGGCTACCCCATAAGGAAATGGTAATGAACTTGAGTCCAATTATATAGAGTTCTATAATATTGAGACCTCAAGCGGGACACTGGACGAGTCAATGCATGGCTTCTTTGACTCGTTTGATATTCATGTGTCCCAAAATAGCAGTGAATGAAAGCAAAATTCAATGAAATTCATTACCATTTTCTTACGCGGTAGCCCCGCTAATGCTGTTCATCGTCAACATGGTAGTGGTTTTTCGGTACGGTATACGGTACTTCACCGAATGGGTTTTATTAGTTTTTGCAGCTCTACGTTATGATTTTTTGTTCATCCAAAAGTTAATGTGAACAACCGAGATGTATGTACAACCTTATCATTACCATAATAAGTACTATGTTTAATTCAACTTATGACATTCGAAACTATATCTTATTCCTTGAGTTTCTCAGGAAAATATGAGTAATCACGCAGATGTACATGTAGATACCTACCTAGTTATTATTTTAGAGGGCGTTTTACTACTGAACAAACCTGTGGAGTTATCTTTTTTGCAATTACTTATCAAATATTATTATAGAATGAACATGATATTGACAATAATAAGAAACTTCAAAAATCACAAAGATTAGCGGTAGACACAGACATCAATCTAAATAGATAACGCAAGTCCCGCCATCCGTATGAAAACCAAGCGTGTCACTTTTTTTGTACGGTCTACCATAATGTCACAAGATAGATTTAGTTAGGTTGGCATTCGATTTTTAACGTGAAAATGTAGATATCGTATTTGTCAGCCAAACACACACTCTCTCGCTACTCATCTCTGGTGGACATGCAGCCTTCTGCGAGTTCCCTGTCCGCGCGAAACAGTTTCAAAAGAGCATTGCTCTCCCTTTTTACAAAGATTTTGACACGCAAAGTACATACACTCGCGTCATCTATTTAGATGTATATCTGTGGCGGTAGAGCATTTTATTCGCTCTAAGAGCAGCTCGTCTGGGGAAATACAGGTACCTCCTCCGCCAAATAACCGCGTGAGTAAGGTCGCCAGAGCTCATTGGCACAGTTCACGTAGAGTTGTACAATCATAGGGGAGGGGAGGAAGGGTCAGTAACGCGTGAGTAATGCCAGTAATGCTCCGTGTATTACAAGCGTCCGTAAGGTACTGTAACCGCTTACTACCAGACGAACCGTAGGACTTGTCTATCGAAATAGTTGAACAAAAAAAACACAGGAACATGGGTGAAACCGCTGGAGACAGCTAGTCGATTTATAAATCTCTATTTTTACCAAATAAAAAAACCATTACGGATATTAAAACTGCACCATTAGAAATATATTCTGATAAAATGTGTGTTTTTGATCGGAGGTCATTTAAAAATGCACAAAACAACTTTATAGGTACCTACTATACATTGGCAACCAGTTTAAAAAATAACAACTGCCAGACAAACATAATCCTCCTTCCGGGTAAAAACATAGCTGAATTGTTTTTTCTTTCATAAATATGCTCTTAGGGGGCGTCCATTAATTACGTGAGGCGATTTTGGTGATTTTGCGACCCCCCTCCCCACTTGGTGAGATGTCATGAGATCCCACTAAACTCACGTGAGATTTTTCAATACCTATGCGTATTCTTGTGTACCTAAATGCATTAATCAGTGTTACTTTGTGTTGAATTTATTTAAAATACTTAATTATTTTTAGAAGTAGTCTTAAATTACAGTGAAAATATCAATAACAATCAAATACTTAAAAGGAATCTACCAAAATTCGAAAATTTTACCCAATCTTATCGCAATTTTCACTATATCTTGCGGAAAAAAAAATACGTGATATTTGCCCCCTCTCCCCCACGTGAGATTGGGTGAGATTCGGCTCAACCCCCTCCCCCACCCTCCTAAATGCCTCACGTATTTAATGGACACCCCCTTAAGTACGTAATTGAGAATACCAAGTAAAAAACGTACACACATCAAACTTTACAATTATCCTTACTATAGTTTTATTGCTGGGAGTGACTTTACAAACTATATAAAGATTTTTGCTAAATATTTAGTTCTCTGTGAAAAATGTTTCTCATTTTATGTATCTCAACTTTTGAGGGTTATAATAAGGGCCAACATCCTGTATATGGCACCAGTGTGCAGAATTACAAGCTTCTAACCAAAGCGGTTTGAGCTGTGCGTGCACCTGTCAATGAGTCAGTTTCTCCCAAGAAGGTATAGTATAAGATTCTTGGTCTCTCCTTACTTATAGATATACAGATATAAATAGATGGAAGATATATGCATGCATATAGATTCACACTTTCCTGATAATTAGAAATTAGTATAACACATTAGCAGTTAACATTATCATGTCGCCTAGCAATAGTCCTTCTGAAAATATCCTGTTTACCTACTCCATGAGAATACGAAGCGTATAATCATAAAGTGTTTCCATAGAATATTGGATGTTAACACTGTACTTCCCTGTCGTTAATGGATATTTGCCAGCGTCCGCCATGCAGGTACAGTCAGCAACATAAGTAGTTGAAGAGATCCAAAACACTTCAACACTAAAACTATCAATGGTTTTAGAATGTTATAGCATGTATGTTTTTGTAGATACAAAACACCTGTTTATTTTTCCATATTTATGGATAGTTTTAGTGTACAAGCTACTTATGTTGCTGACTGTACCAGGTAATCTATTTACGATATGCTGTTAGGCTTTATTAGCTGCTCGGGTCGTTGGTGTAGTGTTGATTTTTATACATGGATGATTCATGTATAGATTGTTAGTTACCTACCTTCCTAATTTATGGTTTGTATAATTAATCACAGATGTATTAAATTCAGACGGAGCAAACTGAAGCCACTTGTCTACGCATAAATGCGCATGTGTGCAGTGAAATGTATAGATAGATAGAAAGATAGATAGAATCAAATTTATTTGTGACATAAAAATTACACGGAAAAAGTTTACATAAATAATTGGACTGTTTTACAAAAACCTTAAACCGACTTCAAAGTACACTAAGAAGTAATCAAATCCTGATCTGATGACAATGGGACCAAACGGGAAGCGTACCCTTTCAAATAAAAAAAGAATTTTCCAAATCGGTTAATAAATGACGGAGTTATGAGGTAACAAACATAAAAAAAAAAAAAAAAAATGCATTCGAATTGAGAACCTCCTCCTTTTTTTGAAGTCGGTTAAAAAGAGGTAAAATATTGCCACAAATCGGTCCTCCAACTCAACAAGTACCTATGTGAATGAGTTTTGTATTATGTATGTGTACGTGATAGAAGCAGAGTTTTTAGGCTTCAATATTATCGCGGGCCGTGTTCTGTCGGAAATTCTTTTAGACCTGTGTGTACTGTGTAACAAAGTTATATAATATTAGCAGGGCCGGCTTTACCTATGGTGCAGGGTGTGCGGCGCACACGGGCGCAGTGCGTTAGGGGGCGCCGAGCGCCGCTCGCGACAACGAACGCCGCCAAAATGCAATCTCTCATCTAATAATGCTCTCGAATTATTACCTCCTGAATTGTTTCCCGTAGGTACTAACGTCTTTTCGCGCTCTCTTATACTAAAATGGAAGTCCCATCTTCGTGGAAGACTGCCCACGTGCACCCAGGGATTGCCCAAAAAGGGTGACAGATCAGATCGGGCGAATAACAGGTCGATCGCCATCACCTCCCTTCTCTCAAAAGTGATGAAGTTAGTGATCAACACGCAACTCTTGAAATAGCTATAATATCACGATTTGTTGAGCGACCGACAATACGGCTTCCGCTACAGTCGCTCGGCTGGTGATCTCCTAGTGTATCTCACTCACCGTTGCACATAGGGGTATTTTGCATTACTAGCCGGGCGAAATTAATTGTGTCGATTTTTTTGGCGTAAAGTAGGTAGGACATACTAAAATGTACAGACAACCTATCCTGTTCTGCGCGGAACGCAAAAAGCTTACGAACGTTCATTTTGATATTATGGTAGGCCATTGTAGCGGATGTATTAGATTTTAAGTGCTTGTAATTAAATAAATGTCCCTAAAGGCAGACTGTTTTGGTCTGGTATGATGAAAAAATAAAGAAGTATTCATGATTTTGGGTAGGTTTTATTAATCAACTTATTTAAAATATATATAGTCTAATTTGATGAGGAAGAATGCCAGGGTTCATCGTCACTTTCTCTGACCTCTTCTGTTTCGGATTCCGAATCTGAATCATCTTCAGATTCTGTAGAAGGTGGCAACAACATAGCTATCGCTTCTTTCGAAAAAGGATGCATCCTCTTCTGCGGTTTTGGCCTCAGACTTGTGAGCAGTGGATCCGAGGATAGTAGAAGGCGATTTATTACATCCGCATTGCAATCTACTCTCGAAAACTTCCTGGCAAAGTTATACCTATATAATCTGAAATGTTTATTCCTAGCTTCAGCAGCCTCTTCCGATAGTAGTCCGATAGGCAATAACGCATTTTCCATTACTGTAACGAAAATAACGGTTAATACTTTTCAGCTAACAAAAACGTAAGTTTTGTCGAAAGTAGCAAAAAGTAGCAGTCAAATCGTGATAACCATAATAAAAGACAGTTTTTGTCATATGTTACAACAGAAATCATTACACGGAAGCACTCGGAAGTATAACTATTCCTCCTTTGAAATGTAAAATTCAAATAAAAACTGCGTAAAATACGAGACAGTTATAAATTTAACTTGACGCTTACAAATACATGCAAACATTAGGAAATTGTAATAAATAAAACGGTTCTGACCTGTATTATGATCATCCATAGTAGTTTTGGTTAAATAACTCACAATAAAAAAGCACTGAGGTCTCAAACTGGGACGTTTTTAATGTAGCCAGTAAATGACGCGAGCGCATGCGACAACGACTGTTCTGTGGCTGGCTGTCGAGGGCGCACGACCCCGGAAAGGGTCGTCTATTGTTTAGTAGGTAGCTACCTGGCTCGCTAACAAGTATTCATTTTTGATTCTGTGTTGGAATTTGTTTTTACCAATTTCGCCCGGCTAGGAATGCAAAATACCCGTATGTGCGTTGGTCACTCGCCATCGAGAGTCAAGGTGTGGCATTAGCAGTGGGCCTTTTTTTTTTTTTTTTTTTTATTAGCCTGGGGAAATCCTCATAGGATACCCGACCGCCCTAGGGGGGAGCGGTCAGGTTATGCCGGACTTTTACCGGCTAAAACCCCACGGTGGTCGCCCCCTGCGCTATAGAGAGGGGGGCGGGCTCTCGTGTTGAACGCGTACCTGCTCACCCCTCCAAGCGCGGCGCTTTGATAGCTCGTCCCGGGGGAGGTCTGACACCTCCCCCCAGCACCCTCGCTGTGCTATCGCACGATGAGTCGTGACCACGTCGACTCATCGTCCTCCTTGGTGTCGCTTCTGGGCGCGCAGAGCCCCCGCTCTGATTGCCCACGACCCAAAGGCCCCGTTTAGTCGCCTTTTACGACAGGCAGGGGAACACCGTAGCTGTTATTCTAAGCCCGAGCTACAGGGCAGGGGGGCCGCGACGAGGCACGTTTGTGCCCCGGCGGCTTCGCCTCCGGGTGGGATCAGCCCTCTCCCGATCCCGATCCGGTGACTACGAAAATCCAAAGAAAAGAACAAAAGATCATGTTTCAACTGAAAACTATTATATTATTACAATGTCAAATAATAAACACACATATAATGCAATATGTGTAAACAAAACTATATTTCACGAATAAAATGGCGTTCGAAAAAGTAATAGGTAAGTCACTTGTGTGCATACAATAGTTACAAGACTTCAAAAGTTTGATAAACAGACAGACTGTAATAGCTGGGTGTTTGCCAATATGTTGCTGAATGACGTTACAGAAAAGGTGATTTGAATAAAAATAACGATGTATTTATTTTTGAAAAAATAATTAATAGGTATTATAGAAAATCAAAGTTTCATTCTTAGGTTAATAAATCTATAAATAAGAGTAATCTTCGGATCCTTTACGCGCATGGAGGACGGACGCGTCTTAGATTTTTTAAAGTTAAAGTTTATATGGAGAAGTGCAGAGTTTATTCTTTTTTTCATACTGAATATTTTTAATTTGCCAATTTACTAAAGTACCAATAATAATTAGCGAAGAGGCCCGCACTTTTCCTCAAGATATTGCAATCGACTGTACATAGTTCTTTCTGAGAATTGAGAATCGCATTTACAGACCGGGACAATTTGCTTCCGTCCGCAACACAGCACGTTATACCGGGACTTATATAGTTACTTTATATTTTATAGTATTATTAGTATATTAGTTACTTTATATTTTATAGTATGTACCAAATTATGATATAATCCGAAAGTCCATTAGACACCTTGTTGGAAAAGAAAGTTGTTTTTTTCCGACCTCAAGAAATTGTCATTCTCTCAACATGCAGGCAGCAACAGTCAATTTTGATAACACTACTTTACAAGGTTTTTTACCCATCGATGAAACTAATGTGAATCAGTACAATAATGAACCCTTAGTAAGATACTGCAGTGGAAAAAAAAATAGGACGTCAGGTTTTTTTAAAATTTACTATTTTTATTTTAAACATTTATTTATATTTGACTTACAAAAAATTTAAAATGACACATATTACACCTGCTTTTATACTAATTAGCGTCAGTTTCTCTTAATACAGACCAGCAGTAATCGGCTCACATATTTTTATCCCAAAAAGCTTGGTATCTAACTTCATAAGTCTTCAGGTCTTGATGGAAACATTCACCATTTTCATCACTTACGCTTCCCAGGTTCTCAGGACAAAAATCCAGGTGTTAATGTAAGAAATGATTTTTTACCGACATGTTCACCCCTACTCTGTAGTAATTCCTCAATAAATTGGAAAAAAATCCTTTAATATGCTCAGATTTATTTTATAAGAAATTTCAGTACGTTCATTTTAGTCTCTATGAGCTCAGGTTCATTTTCCTTACTTGAAGTGTTGGGCAATGATGGGTAAGACACTCCTTCAGAATGGAATACAGGTTTTGTGACCCACGTAATATCAGGATATTGTATATGCTTCTTGTTTTTGTCATTAAAACCTGATTTTTTTAGAAATCAGAAGTAACATTCAGTAGAGTGATTTTTTTGGTTCTCTCCATAACATTGGGACGCCAAATTGCAAGTGTATTTTTTTTCCTGCAGCCCAGTTTAATAATATACTCCACAATTATCACATACTACTCCAGTAACCAATTTTTATCAAGATTTGTTACCGAGATTTTGAAATATTGAAAATAGCTAGTTTTACGGCTTCAGTGACTGGTCTCTTCTTCTTTGACAGAATAATTTGACCACAAACTAAGCAAAACGTATTTGGAATTAATTTACATTATCTTGAGGATATTTTAAAATAAATTTAAATGTTATATAATAGCTTAACACAACAATAGCGAATGATAACCCAAACACGACTAACAAGATAGCCTCATAACTTAATAAGGGTTTATTAAAAAAACTGGACGTGATAAAAATATCAGACATTTATTTTTGTAGTAAGAGGGTCAGTAAAAACCATATTCAATATGTATTACCTTTGGGTAAAAGAAAAAAAATATATTTGTAAAGTAGTGTAAGTTTTGATGACATTTTTCGGTTTATTTTGCTTTAAATTTTTAATTGCTAGTTTTTTCCCTGCGGCGTCATCCGCGTTCCCTAGGAATCTTATGCTTTAGGGATAAAAGTATAGGTAGTATAGGCTATTCCAGGTTTACTCTACCCGCGCGCGTCAATAGATAACAAACACATTCACTGTCACTTCTATTAGCGAATGAATTTTTCGAATCCGGCTGGTAGTTCCAGAGATATCTAAACACACAAAAAAACAATCAAAGTATTCAGCTTTATTATATTACTATTTACATCATAGTATGTCACAATTTACCTTCGCGTTGGTACGATAAAAGCGTTTCAACAGATGTTAAAAATGGGTGCGATCGTAGGTGTCTTCTTATTATCAAGGCGCGCAAATAGGCTCAATTCTTTAATCCAAAGGACCTCGCAGACCAATGCCGTCTGCGGTATTTCAAGTTTGAGTTATTTTATTTAATACCGATACGCAGACATTATGTAAGACCATTTGTTACATAAAGCTGTTTGTCATTATAGAGAAGACTGATTTTCAAAGATGTGTCACTTATAGGAATGCATGTCTAAGAAAACGAGTGTGGCGAGTTTGTTGGAACCGGTGGTAGAGTCAATTTTGATAATTGACTCTACCACCGGTTCTGAGGAGACTTCGGCGTTTTAAGTTATCAGAGCGTTAATTAATTGAACTTTGAGTTATAAGTATGGCAAGCGGTTTGCTCGTCTAACTAGCGAGCGGAAAAAAAAAGAAAAAAAGAAGCTAAATAGAGTAAATCATGAAGACAATCTTTTTCGCATTATGTCACTAAAACCCCATACAATACAAATACAATACAAAATTCTTTATTATTTACACAAAAAACACACAATATAAAAATAACAAAACAAAAATAAAGTGTAAACAATTCAGGCGGCCTTATCGCTGAAGCGATTTCTTCCAGGCAACCTAGGGTTTTACCCCATGTTTAAAATCACAGTGTAAAATCACATGTTTTGACAAAATCGCAGCAGCTCTATCCTTCGATCTGATAAGCTAATTCTTATTGGTATGTATTTATCTTAATATATAAAATGATAAACTGATTGTTGATATATCAGCCCACAGCCCAAACCGCTGAACCTAGAGATTTGAAATTTTGCACAAAGATACCTTATACAGTGGAGGCATCCACTAAGGAAGGATTTTTGGAAATTCTACCCCTAAGAGGGTAAAATAGGGGATGACAGTTTGTATGCAAGTCCGTCAGTTTTGAAGTTAGGATCTTCAAATTTTGTGTTTAGGCTGACGATTGAAAATTAATGTGTAGTTATCTCAGCGTTTGTGATAATTCCACCACCGAAGGGAGGAAAAGGAGGATGAAGTTGTGTATGCAAGTTCTTCAATTTCAAAGTAAACTTCACTAAATGTATTATTATACGGTGTAGGCATCCACTAAGGAAGGATTTTTGGAAATTCCACCCCTAACAGGGTAAAATAAGGGATGAAAGTTTGTATGCAAGTTCGTCAGTTTTGAAGTTAGGATCTTCAAATTCTGTGTTTAGGCTGACGATTGAAAATTAATATATAGTTATCTCAGCGTTTGTAATAATTCCACCACCGAAGGGAGGAAAAGGGGGATGAAGTTGTGTATGCAAGTCCTTCAATTTCAAAGTAAACTTCACTAAATGTATTATTATACGGTGTAGGTATCCACTAGGGAAGGATTTTTGGAAATTCCACCCCTAACAGGGTAAAATAAGGGATGAAACTTTGTATGCAAGTCCGTCAGTTTTGTAGTTAGGATCTTCAAATTTTGTGTTTAGGCTGACGATTGAAAATTAATGTATCTCATCAATCATCTCTGCGTTTCTAATTATTTCACCACCGAAGGGAGGAAAAGGGGGATCAAGTTGTGTATGCAAGTCCTTCAATTTCAAAGTAAACTTCACTAAATTTAATATTATACAGTGTAGGTATTCAGTAAGGAAGGATTTTTGGAAATTCCACTCCTAGGGGATATAATAGGGGATGAAAGTTTGTATGAAAGTTCGTCAGTTTTGAAGTTAGGATCATCAAATTTTGTATTTAGGTTAACGATTGAAAATTAATTTATACATATTTTAGCTTTTTTAACAATTCCACCCCCGACAGGGTGAAAAGGTATGGGATGTATGTAAGTCATTCAGTTTCAAAGTAAACTTCACTTAATATATATATATTATTACACAGTTTAGGCAACCACTAAGGATTTTTGGATCCATCCTTAAGGGGGTAAAATAGGGGATGCAACTTTATATGAAAGTCCATCAGTTTCGAAGTTAGGACCTTCAAATTTTGTGTTTAGGTTGACGATTGAAAATTAATTTATATGTGCCTCAACGTTTTTGATAATTCCGATCCCGAAAGGGTAAAAAGGGGGATGAATTTGTGTATGGAAGTACACTAAATTTATTATTTAAGCTTATGGTTATAAACTAACGCAACGAATATCGGTGTTGTTGGAATTTGAACCCTTAAGGAGTGAAAAGGGGGATTAAATTTATTATATGAAGTTCTTTATTTTCGGAGTGAAAACAACATTTATTATTTCGGCTTATGGTATTGGCGTATTGAAATGACTCGCCTAAATAACATCAGGAAAAAGAGAGGAATCGGTATTAAAACAAAAATCCGGTTAATACGAGCATTGGTATTCCTCATTTTCATGTATGGAGTGGAAGCGTGGACTATACTGGCCCGAGAAAGAAAAAGGATTGATCCATTCGAGATGTGGTGCTGAAGACGGATGTTGGAAATACCTTGGACCGCTAAACGCAACAATGCATCAATCCTATCGCAGCTCCAAATTAAAACACGATTGTCCACGATATGCCACCAACGTATTTTTTCGTATTTCGGCCACATGGTGCGCAAAGGCGATGAAATTTTGGAAATCTGATCATAGTTGGGAACATGGAAGGAAAACGACTACGTGGTCGTTCACCAACAAGATGGTCCGATCAAGTAAAACACTCATCGTCCTCCAAGTTTTACAGAAACCAGAAGACAGAAACCTGTGGAGGCAGATCATTCGCTGTAGAAGCAAACCCGATGTTGACCACGATCCTCAGACATGAGGGAAAGAGAGATAAGGCCTCCAAAATTGTGCTGTGGAACTAGACTACAAGTAACAGCTCTCCGCTGCAATGTTATTGAGGTCAAAATTTTTACTGGTTCTGCCAGAGGAGAAACAGTCTTCTTGCCGCGTATACCATTGATCCCAAATCACCTTCCGTTTGAATTTAAAAGATAACAGTTCCTAATTAAGGTTTGTAGTCACAGGGAAGAACTCTGAAATTTGCTAGAGTTCATTTGCGGCAGGACTGTTTCAGTTTTATGTGGCATCCTCGCATATGAGCTCTTAATCTACCTGAACTTTTGTCAATATCACACGTAGTGGCGGACAATAGCCATGAACAAAGCTCTATATTGTTACAATGATTCATATCTAGAAAAAAGAAATAATCTACGCGGACGAAGTCGCGGGCTATAAAGCTAGTTTGTTCATAAATTTAACCACGAGGTTATAGGGCTTATCAGCTTCTTTATAAAAAAACGTGACTGCATTTTTTCTGATAAAAACTTTATATACTGGGAGAGGTAGAGCATAGCGTTTATTCGCTCTAAGAGCAGCTCGACTGGGGAAGTACCTCCACCTTACAGAATACCGCAGCCAAATAACTTTATGTTGTGTTCTTGCGCGTGAGTAAGGTGCCAGAGCTCATAGGCGAGGGGGGAAAGGTCGGTAACGCGTGAGCGATAATTTGTTAATGATGAGTCATTCGTTTCGCTACTGATTTGAGAATATACTGCTGGTTGAGTAAGAAATACTGTCTGCTGCTGTCAAATATGTTAACAGCATGAAACTTAATAAGTATTGTATAGGTATACTAATAACCATCTAATAACACAGGTATATTTGGCAAACGGAATCCAAAACATAGAAAAATGTTAAGTTTTACATCACAACAAACCTGTAGAAAAATCTGCTGCGTCGCCATCATCATTAGACGCTGCATTTAGTTAATTGCAATTAATTTAAAGCAATTTTCAAAGTCATATCTATCATCTTCCTACTCTTGTCTATCGACAACATTTTTCGCTGCACGGTTTTTTTTTATATGTTGGCGTCACACCACTTGTGTATTTTGCCATTTTCCAGTTATATTATTATTATAAGTTCTAGTCACAATAAATCACTTTCACATAGTCCTCAGTCAGTCACCGTCCATAAAAGTCATGTTTTAGTACAATGGTGGTTGTACTAAAACTTTTCACGGACTTGTTCAAGACAACTTGAAAAGTAACGATACACATGATTCATTTCATATCACTTCACTGGGATTAATCTGTATAAAATATTGGATAAAATACCACCGATAATATGCAATAAAACTCAAAATACACGAATTTATGAAAATAAAAATGAAAACGCAACGTCACTCTGCAAGTTCCCGCCAAAAAGTCCATCCACGGGTTTTTTGACGGTAAATTAATCGTATTTTTTTTTATATCAATCAGAATTGATGATGATGATTAGTATTTAGTACCACTATACTCACTATACTCAGTCTATTAATACAATATTAAAATTGCAAAAAAATCGCTGCGTGAAAGGAATTATAGTTAAACAAAAGAAATCACAGGGTTCAATAAATTTCGCTGCACGGCCACGGTCACGACACAGTCTAGGACCTCTATAAAAATCAAATCTCATTTAATAAAATTAGTCCCTGGCATTTCTATTCCCAGCGGAACTATTACGTAACTCCATTGCAATCAGTTTCAAAATGAAACCAGTTCAATAAAGCGGTTTTCTAATTACTCTTTTTCGTACTGATTTTAATAAATAAATATGCAAATAGTGATTTATTGCAAATCTGCATATTTGCTTTTCTAAAAAATGATATTTAGTCAGTCAATTAGATTATTTATAAAAAAATATTGGATAGGTACCTACGTATATTTTTCGTCAATAAAATAAAAAAAATATGAAGATACCTATATATAGCCCGGTAAAGTTCCACGTCACGTCACATTTAATTAAAAATGTATAGAAATGTTACTTTTACTTCATATTTTTTGTTAGATTGACGAAAAAAAATATGTGCCCAATATTTTTTGATAATCTAACTGGCGGATTAAATAAATAATAATTTGTACCCAATTGAACTATTTTCAACATAGTAATATTTCTATCGATTATGAGGTTGTTTCAAACAGAAACTAATTTAAATAGATTGCAAAAACCTAATAGCATCGCTAATCCCTAAAAAACCAAGAATTAATCATTCAACGGATTTTCCAGTATCCAGCCGCTCGAACCGACAGTCGTGCGTGCCGATTGTAAAGAAATACAACATGATAAAAACAACGTTGGATAAAAGACATAATTCACGTTGTGGTCATACATAATCACGGCTGTGTTATTAACAAAACACGTGGCTGACCGGCCGACACGAGACGATCGCTGTAAAGCCAGTTTTACACACTGAGCTATTATTACTACGTATAGAGAAGCTATCATAAGCGAAGGTTATGTCCCAATTTTTTTAGAGTCGACTAAAGTTCTCTTTAGCGCTGAAACAATAATTAGTCGTCTAAGCAGACACTACAAACACGTAGCGCTATCAGAACGCTTTTAGGAGTATTTTTCTTGCATATACCGCGATTTTCACGGCGCTAACGCGTTTCGTGCATCGTTCCACAACTACAAGTGTGGCCGGATGGCTTCACTTGAACGGAACCCAGTTGTGATGTGTGGCGTCTTCTCTATACGTAGTAATAATAGCTCAATGGTTTTACACGATACTTTTTTTTATTTGAAAATCCATTATCGATCAAATAAAGTAAAGAACAAATTCTAGAAGATTCCGACAACTGCATTTGAGAGGCAGTTCCCATCTATTGTTTTACTTACCACCTATATAGGTGGTGGGGATGTTGATCATGTGGCTATATAGCCACATGATCAACATCATGGCGTGTGGTCTAACGTATCCATAATTTTAAAAATACTTGTATATGTACCTATGGAGAAAAAACCTTTGTAGGCCATCCGTGCGCGATCAGTAATAATTAATTTTGTTGCTAAGTATCTCAATCAGTATACAAATGTATATTTATATACAAATAGCACTGTATGTTTACAAAATGAATAAACTTCGTTTTGTATGGACCTGCCGGGCTATTGCGTATCTTTGGTGGTAATCGTAACGAACACCATTAATTTTTTCATCCAATGACACGCACGCGATATGACGCGACGATGACCATTCGCGGGCCCTGATTGGATGAAATTTATTAATGGTGTTGGTTACGATTACCTCCAAAGTTACGCGGTAGAGCCCCTGGCCCGCGGAATTTCCTCTTAAATTAATTGTATATGTAGGTTACTATACACTAACTTATATTGTAAAAGATTATTGACCGGTTCAACGGACATTGGTATTTTAATGAGGACTGATACGGATATAAATGACTCTTTACTGGATGATGGATACAACTATTTTCAATTTTGAACTTGCCCAAGAATTCAATAGAAATCTTCCAAAAGTAAAATAAAGTATTCAAGGACTAGTCCATTTTATATGGTTTTATAAATTGTGGGGACGATTAGGTAACAGTTTGTAAACTCTGAGCAAAAACAAAACACTGCCGACTCTCGTTACCAGACGTTTCGTCTTTAGAGTATAGAGTGTTTTCACATGAAATATTTTAAGGTATTCTTTTCCGCACAGTAGTATAAGCCGAACTAAGCGGATAAAACCATGCACCCTATTCATACCATACACAAAATATTACAAATATTATTACAAAATATTATAAAAAAAACTGAAAAGTGACATAAATAAGTATAGGCTCGGGTTTATCCTATAACGGGTTTGCAAATTAACACAGGTATTATGCGTATCCTACCACAAAAAAATATATAATTAATTTAAGATTCACTATATTGATTTCTAAGTCATCATAATCATTATCAGCCGTTTTTAACAGTCCACTGCTGGACATAGGCCTCTCCCAGAGCGCGCCACTCTTTCGGATGTATTGTCTCTTTCCATACCAGAGTGACTCTATATTTTTGTACCAGTCTATGCTTCAGTGTCCACGTCTCGGCATGTCTCGGCTCCGTAAGTCAAGACAGGCAGGACGCACTGTTACGACACTGTTGGACGACTTTAGTCTTGAGACTCTGCTGTATAAGCGACTTAAAGGAAATACGAAGTGTACCAATTGCTGCCCAGCCCAAATTTTTAAGTCTAGTCAGTACTAAATACTAAAAACAGCTAGATAGGTAAATTTTTGCTGTTCATTAAATACTTTCCTGTTGTCCATTTGTGATGTAGAATAAAATTATACTACCTACTGATTGTTACTAACAAAATCCTAGAATCAGACATAATACCAGGCAAATATTAAGGAAACAGCAAAAATAACATGAAAATCAAGGGCAGTATGTACACTAATTACGAAAATACAAAATATCACGAGGAAATCTGATAAAACCTACGCTACGTTACTGCTACCTGAGGACGAGGTAAGGAAGGCGGAAAATGTAATACATAGGTGAACTAGCTAGATGCTTAAAACGTGCGAGTTAATAAATGCACCAGTAAATCGTCTACATACAGCTATATAACCTGCAGTAACATGAATATTCCTGAGTATAACAGCAGGCAATTTTCTTCAAAAGCGAGCAGTAAAAGTCAAAGCCATCAGGTTCGGAAGTCAGCCTTCAGCAGTGAAATGAAATGAAATGAAATAATTTATTCATTCAAATAGGCCTTCACAGGCACTTATGAATAGTCAAACTCTAATACTCTAATGCACTAATGCACGGTTCGGAAGGTTGATTTTGCTGAGAAGAGCCGGCAATAAACTCAGTGTATAAGATACCGTGTACACCTACTTATTTTCATAAGTTAATTTTATCCGTGTAGATGTTATCGAAAGCTTTCATTCATTTTCAAACGTGTTTATAAAGTCCCATTTGGGTACCTCGTTTTGGTACATGGATATAGGCTGCCAAATATGTTTTTTTATCGAGGAGTTAAGTCTACTTATATCATCCATCACACTCGTCACATCAAACATCGAACCATAAGACGCCGCGGAGAATTTCCACCCATAGGTTGGTATGTTGTCGACATCCCGTGTATCCGGCCGGACCCATCGTTTCGCTTCATCGTTTCTTATACGAACAGCAAAGGCGTGGAACTCTCTTCCGGGGTCTGTTTCCCGACACCTATAACCTAGATGTATTTAATGCCAAGGTGAATAGGCTTTTTCTGGGTAAGCATGCTACATCCTCGTCCTCGTCATAACTCTTCATGGTCGAAGGTCAAACGCAAGCTCATTAAAAATAAAAAAAACATGTCCATCACAATTGTCTGACTTTTAATTATTATAACTATAACACGCAGGGTATCTCTCACAAAATTCCTTATACCAACATTTTCGGACAAAGATCCGCAAGAACTAAACCGAGGAAAAAAATAAAACCTAAACAATAAGCGAAGCGCTTTTTCAGAAATCAACTAAGTACCTACGTAGTCTGTGCTAAGTATTATACTTACATACAAATTCACAAAAATTAAAATAAACTGCCTACTTCATCGTCATGCGATGAAATGACAAAGTATTATAAATATGAACAGCTGTTTAAAAATATGCAAGTAATATAATTGGTACATACTACTCTCGTAACTAGCTAGGTGTCGTCGTCGCATGTAATGCTGATACATGGTGTCGACACAAGGAAACCGTTTTTAATTATCATTCATCTGCTACATGTGACAGTGTTGAGATAGGTAATCATTGTTTAATAGAGCATTGGAGCATTGTTTGTGGGCCAAAGCCCATTGTTATACCTGCTTTTGCTTTAGTGTCTACAATTTAGCAAAGGATCAAAAATGTGCATAGATAGGAGATCAAATAGTGGCACTTAACTAAGATGTCTTCTTTTCGAAGCCTACGAATAAGAAAGCCTTTTTTTCTTTTGGGACTATCTCTAAATCACAAAAATAAAAGCCTTTCCTACATTTTGATCCCATGGTTGATGTTTTGTATGAAGTTTCATATTTTTTTCAAAGATCTGTAGCTATTCGTGGCAGTTTTATTGAGAAAGTCGTTGGTAGGTACTATTAATAATTATGTTACCTACGTTCGTAGTTAGTTTATTGCAATCGAACAAAATGGTTTAGTGCTATCCTTTGACTGATTGACGATCCGCGCGGGCGAGGAAAACAGTTGAAATCAATTTTTATTTTTTAACCGCAAGTCAAGGAATCAATTGTTATTTTTTAACCGTTATTCTATGGTATAAACCACTCTATCTACTAGGGCAGTGTTTTTCAATCTTATTAATTTCGCGACCCTCTTACAGGTTGAAAAATTCTGGCGACCCCTTTGTCAGACAGACAAAGAATTTATAAATTAAAAGACTACGATAATGATTATCTTTATTTTGATACCTTTACTTATTAGTCTGCAAGAAGCCGCGAGAGGTTTGCAACTAAGTAAGAGGTAAGTTGGACTCCCGCTTTCGCGAAGTCTACCTTGCCTTTTTCCTTCTGCCAGCGACCCCCCGACTAAGGTTTCGCGACCCACAGATTGAAAAACACTGCTAGGATATTAGGGATGGAGGCATATCAGATTGATTGATGAGTCCCAGAAGTTATAAGTTATCACTAACGCGAGTTTATTAAAAATTTAAAGGCATTATTCAAATTGCGACATTATGCATTACAAAAACATATTACGACATAAAGATGGTCACAGATGCGATTCTAGTCGCGGTGAAACTAGAAAGTAGCGCAGGGCCGCTTTCAAGTGTTCCATCGACCGAGGCCCTTAGAGACAATACACCTACTCTTTATAGTGCAAAAGGTAATGTAATGAAAGGGACTAGAATCGAAAATTGCGTAAATTTTACTCAAATAAAATATATAAAGTTTTCGTAACGTAATTTATAATAATTGTAATTGATTACACATAGGTACACGTTTTATTCGTTTTTTTGTCACGGAACAGATTTATTTAAAAAATAAATGTTTTGATTCATGCTACGTACTTGTTTGTAGGGCCAATTTACAATGATAAAATGCAATATGGATTTTTCTTTTACTCTTCATTTAATTAATAAATCACCGGTGTAGAGCCATTTGTTAACGTTCATAATAAGTGCCTTATCAGGGCGCTAAATTGAATAAATGCTTTTTGAATTGAATTTGTTTTTTTTTTTTTTTTTGTTTTTGTGTTGTATCTGCAATCAGTTTTGTTAACTATAAGCAGATGAGATCTAATAAGATGGCGTGAGGAGAGCGTCCCCCAGCGGAGACAAGCACTCTTTTGTTTCACTACACCCAATCATCCAGCATCAGGGTGTCGTGACGTTTTAGGCGTCTAATGGTGGCTTCTCACGGCGCGTGGTAGGCCGAGCCGCGCCGCGCCGCGCCGCGCCGCGCCGATTTCTACGAGCAAGCACGCGCCACGCGCGAGCCCGAGTCACCCCTTCACACGGGCGCGGCGCGGCGCGGCGCTCGTTTGATTGGAATTTGCCGCATATCGAGACACGCAACGCACAATGTCGCACGTCCAGCCATGGAGAAATTTAAAACGACAATTAAGAGCAGTCAATCCGCCCATACTTTTCATACAAAAGCTGTGTACTGATGATGGCGTTGTTAAACGTTTTTCGTTAGATGTTTTAAACAAATTGGTATCTTGTGCACTATATCGCAAATCGCTATATACATATATATATAGGCAAAAATAAAAAAAGTGTGAAACAAATTCAGTAAAAGCCTCCGAAAAACAGCGTTTTTGCACAATTTTTACCTGAACTTTGGCAATATCTAATGTACCTATAAATTGAAAAAGTAACGAAATATCTAGATACCAGGCTTGCAAATATATTGGAGATTCTAAATAACCAACTTTTTTTCACAAACTTGTAAGATTGTTTCACAAGAAGGACCTATACTCCTGGAACAAATTTTATGATATGCGAAATCATGAATGACGACCTAGCGAAGCGGCCGCGAGTGATAAGCGGAATTTACCGACTGATAACCGACGGCTCTGATGCTGTCTCTCTTTTTTCGCAGTCAAACATTATGTTGGATGAAAGTACAAGCTTTTAAGCTATGCTTGCGTTGAAGTTGCGTTGGCCATGAAGAGCCCCCTTAAATGACAATTTCTATTTTTACCCGACTGAACTCGGGAGGAGGGTTATGTTTTTCGAGTGTATGTATGTCTTTCTTTGGCACGCTCTGCAGCCTAAACGGCTTGATGGAGTTAAACATGAGGTGTCGTTAGATTCGTCTTAACTATGGGAGTAAGGGATGGGTATGGGAGTAAGCCCATTTCATACATATACAGGTCGTTGTTTTGGTCAGCGACGAGCGACTCAGGATCGATAATACAAATGATACTGGTGCTAAAAAAAATATAAAAAAATACTTAATTTTTTTTAGTAATAAAAATAAAAAAATAAAAAATTTGAAAATCATGTAATGGTATCTATATGTATAATCATGTAATCAGGGTGGGGCGATGGCGGATTGCGCCTAGCTCTAGTCTGTGCACGTGCCTAGTATCCATACTTTGAGGTAATTTTATTTCAAATTGAATAAGGTATTTCTCAACATATTTTTGGGAATATATATTTTGTACTACCGCTCCGGGATCGCTTGTCGCCGACCAAAACAACATCCTGTATATATATATATATATATATATATTATAATACTATATTTTCAAAATTCTATAGCTGTTGTACTCTTTTCAGTTATTTTTTGTTTTACGCAGTCGGGTTTTTTTGTCCTTAACTAAACTATTCTGATCCAGGCATCGTGCTGGTAATTCTTATTTTTGTGCTCCGCATTTTTCGTGTTCCACAAAGATGGTTCGTTCTCGTAATAATGTAAAAAATCGGCAATCGTGTCATTCGACCACAACATATTTAAGCTCGCAGAGTACCTCACGTTCGAACGCTTCGAGATGAAATGAACGTGTTCAAACGCAAACACAACTCCGCACAAAACCGAGCCACACAAGCGCGCGCCCGCGCCCAGGGTTGCATTCAGACCCTCAAAATATTATTGTACTTATATGGAAAATAAAATTATACTAGATACTTGTCGAAAATAATACTGTATTTTGCTTATCGTCCATTTTGTTATTTAACTGAAATAAAAATGTATTTGTAAGGACATTTTAGTTTTATTGTTATTGTAGGTACAAATTGACCAAATTTAGGCAAGTAGATGTTTATCTCAGCCAATCCGTCAATCGAAACTTCGTCTTTGGCATTGACACGACATAGCATGTCGTCAGATGGAATAAATTCAATACAAATTACATTTACTTTCTTTCACAGCATCGCATGAAAGAATCAGGAGTAAATAGGCCGATTTACTACAACTAAAACAACTATTACAACTTTATTTCATAATTAAAGTAATATTTTTAATTTATTTTCAACAAATAACAGAATTAATCGACCTGAAGGTACAATTATGGTATTTTCTCGTAGGTAGTAAGTATCCTGGCATTACGATACTACATAAGTACTATATTTATATTTATTATACTACGAAATCCAACCCTGCCCGCGCCGCGCCTTTGAAGTTACCGACATTTAGTGGATCGGACGCGCCAGCCCAAGTCGCGCCGAGCATTGCCTTCACACGGCGCGAGGCGCGGCGCGGCGCGGCGCGACTCGTCCTACCACGCGCCGTGTGAAGCGACCAAATTGGACGCGCCAAGCCGAGTCGCGCCGAGCATTGGACGCGCATGCCCGAGTCGCGCCGAGCCGTTGCCTTCACACGGCGCGGGGCGCGGCGCGGCGCGGCGCGGCTCGGGCTACAACGGGCCGTGAGAAGGCACCATAACATAGCTTGGCTTTATCAGCCCGGCTGCTAGCACATTCGGATGGCCACCCAACCTGTGCATGTAGGTTGCGACTGTGTGGCGGATTTCCTCCTTGACAGTACTCATTTTCAGCTGTTTGTGGATTTCCGCATTAGTGGCGAACCAAGGAACTTGAATTTGAATTTGAACCATAATAATCCGCATGAGGTTTTCAGTGGCATCTTGACTGTATTTCCTGAGAGCAACTGTGGCATATTTGAATGGCAAAAGCTACTTACTATTTTTAACCGAATTCAAAAAAAGGAGGAGGTTCGGTGTAGTAATTAATTTTGCATTAAAAATATTACATATATTTTTATTTTTTGTCACAGAATATTTCTTGACTGTATTGATGTCAGCTATTGATTTTTTTAAGTTATCAGTGGACACAGTATTGAAAAAAAAAAAAAAAAATGGCGGATGAGTGGAATGCGAAAATCTTCCAAACCCTTTAATAAAAATTTGCTGATTTGACATATCAGTTAACATCCTTACTTATAAATTATCATTATCTAAATGTGACAAAAAGCAGCAAACTTTGAATAAATAATGTGCAGTTTTATGCTATATGTCACACTTTTAACACGGAAGACGAAATTAGCATTAGATGGATATGGGCCATTTATGATAATGATTGCAGTCCAAATCCTACTATCCTAATTAATATAATAAATGCAAATTATCGAAAGCAGGGACAGACTTGAGGGAATTTTCTATATAGGTGTAAATTAGGTAGGTATTTGTTGTAAATAAAAATGTTAAACCAACTTCAAAGTACACTAAGATGTAATCAAATCCTGATATGATGACAATGGGACCAAACGGAAAGTGTACCCTTTGAAATAAAAAAATAATATTCCAGATTGTTTTTTTTTTTTTTTATACCACTAAGTTGGCAAACAAGCATACAGCCCGCCTGATGGTAAGCAGTTACCATAGCCTATGGACGCTTGCAACACCAGGGGTATGACTCGCGCGTTGCCGACCCTGAAGAAATCTCTTCACGCCAAGAAGAATCCCATGCTGTACTCCATTGGGAAAACCACGGCGGGGAGCTCATTCCACAATCTAAGCGTCCGCGGAAGAAAGCTCCTTTGAGCCCGCACAGTTCGAAACAATTCTGGTTAATAAACAATGGAGTTATGAGGTAACAAACACAAACAAAAAAAAAATACAACTGAAATGAGAACCTCCTCCTTTTTTTGAAGTTGGTAAAAAAATACTAATTTCAGTTTATTTATCTATTACATCTTGATGCCTCAATGACACAACCGATTGTGATAAAACTTTGCAAATAGCCCAAAATAAATAAAACTTATATGCAGGCAACAAATTATTGAAAGACCTCTTTGGCTGCAGGGCCAAGCAAGATTGTCCGCCAACAATGAGAATACATCTCATCGATATATTACATAAGAGTATCTTGGTGTACGTTATCTTTGCTGTTTTTACCGGTTAAGAAAATGTTAGTGCCCTTCTGGGACCTAAATTGAATAAATGGCTTTGACTTTGTTTATTCAAACATTTTGTGTTTCTCCATAGTCTTATTTAAGTATCCTAGTCTAGTTTTAAGTTATTAATATTGTTTAAATAGGATAAATGTTGCTGTGTTAACCTTTAAGTGATTGTGCATTTAGTATAAATTTAAGATAAAGTTTGTTATAGTTAAAATTAATGTAACAATTGTTGGTAAGCCTATTAAAAAAGAATCTTTTGTAGGTACCTACTATAATAATAAATTCATGCAGTGTTCTATGCGTATAAGAAGCTAAAGAGGTAAGAGTAGAGTAATTCCTACCTAATATACAGCTGTTTAGCTGTTTAGAAGAGATTTGAATAAGTATTCACTAGAATCCACAGTTAGAATCATACAACTCACCCTCTCTTTAATAGTGATGAATCAATCGTTGTTTGAATTCCTTTATCGTCTCGTCTTATATAATCAACTATTATTTCAAATTCAAAAGTCTAATGCGATCTACGAATTATTAACAACATTGCGGAACTCACGGATTCGCGCAATAAAAAAATCAAACAAACCCTTAGGAACAAACCAAACAATAACAAAGTGCTGTCAATAATTTGTCAACAAATGTCAAGTTGACGTTCCGTTCTGAAAGTTTATCGAAGTTGCGTTTGAAGAGTTGGATAGGTGTTGAGCATCGACTTATAATCACGGTCTTACTACAAAAGATGAACTAAACACAGTTTCAACACTTGTTTAAATAGACAGTGTTTTAAGGCTTAGACATTGGTTAAAACCGTGTCTAAGTTTCTTTACTACAAAACTGTGTCTACTTGATGTTTAGTTAAACATGATATAACTTGTACGTAGTATTTATATACTCTGAGATATAACGTTTACAATGTGAGCAAAATCGAAAGTCATTCAGTCATTCGTTCCTACGCGTTCCTAAACACGCAGATATTTTAATAAATTATCAATATTATTTGAGTATTTTGTGGGATTTTATGCTATTCTTAAGTCAAATTAATTAAACAATTTGTTTTTTCAATAAAACATAAAATTATTACTAATTTAAGATGTTTAAAAATTTTTTTTATTCAAACACAAAGTTGTATGCGTGTTGTATCAGTTGTATGCAATGGAGCGTTCATTTTATTAGGCGCATATTTTGACATTTGCGCTCGGTGTTACTAGATACAATACAATTTATTGATGAAGTTACTTGTGTAAATTAAAAGTTTTCGAAACAAGGACATGTTCTCAAAAATCTCTATGATTATGTTCCCACAAAAATAATTGTGTGATAAGGAATGTTATGAATGGTCAACGGATACTGTTATGCATAGGTACTAGGGTCCAAGGACCAAGCGCCATTGTTATTTTTTTTGGGTAACGGCAAAAACGCTTTCTTGTAGATAAAATATTTCATGATAGTTATTTTAAAAATGTATCTCGGTATATCTTAGCTTCTATTTCTAATAAGTAATATTTTAAATTACCGTGCGGCGGCGTAGTGTTGGATGGCTAAGGATAAAAAAAAACTCTTTTAATAACAATGATAAATATATTTACGTAACCCAATACCCATACGTAACCAACAGATAATTTACGTAAACCAACGTATATAGTATGTGGATTATTATGTTCACTGAATCTTTTTTTTTTTTAATTTGATGTTAGTATTATATTCGAATAGATCGTGAATGGTTTAATTTATTTCTCCAGCGCTATCAAAATCGTACATATCAATAGGACCATAAAATCAATTATATCAAAAATATCCATATTTTAAATCAAATTCAATAACATAATGGAAAGTTCTAAGGTTACGATGAGAAATTTCATAGCAAAGTGTTGTTAAACATCTGCTAAACAACCCTCCGCGTGTGTTTAAATTCTAAACCATGTCTAAGGCGTGTTTAGCTCAAAACAACCGGTAAACACTGTTTTGTAGTAAGGAATTTTATAAACACGTGTTCAACTGATGCGTAAGTTTTTTGTAGTAAGACCGGTGTTGAGTCTGTTGACGACTTACTTATACTTAAATAATTATGTGCTAACGTGCTGACTCAGAATTTTGACATATATACTAAAGTAAAAATATAATTACAAATGACTAAATAAACATAAAATAGTTATCCTAACTTAATATTATAAATGCGAAAGTAACTCTGTCTGCCTGTCTGTTACGCTTTCCCGCTTAAACCGCTGAACCGATCGCGATGAAATTTGGCATGCATATAGCCTAAGGTATGGAGAAGGACATAGGCTACTTTTTATTCCGGGAACGCGGGTGAAACCGCGGGGGACAGCTAGTATAGTATATTTCTTAATTTTCCATATCCATAATCCATAAAAGTTTTATTTATAATGCACCTCTTTGGGATGGAGGGACTTGGGAACATAGGCTACTTTTTATGCCGAGAACACGCGTGATACCGCGGGACAGCTTTATCTATATATATAAAAATGAAACCCGTTTTCCGTTGTCACGACATAACATGAAAACGGCTTGACCGATTTGGCTTATTTTTTTTTTTTGTAGTTTTCTAATACTCTGTACAAGGTTCTTACGGAAACAAATATTAAGAAAATTGCGCAGAAACTTAGAAAATTTAAGAAAACTTAACGGTAGGGTGGCTTAGGGTAGGTTAGGTTATAGGGTAGGATATTACGCAAACGAAGTTGCGCCGGGCAGCTAGTTATATAATAAAAGCGTAAAAAAGATATATTTTGTTCCGCCTACTAGTAATTTTATAGCAAACTTACTGACTAGTTGTACACACAGCTACACATTAAGCTATACATTTCCAGTATAAGCTCGCATTGTATGGGATTTCCGTACAATGAGAGGTCAGCTTATACTGGAATGGAAATGTATAGCTTGATGTGTAGTCGTGTGTACATACTATTACTTGCAGGCAGAAGCACTTTATGATTATTGTACGAAACCCTAGGTGACCGATTCAAACTCGCACTTGGCCTTTTTTTTTTTCATTATTGTTCACCATACTAGGAGAATCAAATGGAAATCAATATTACCTAGTTTAGGTACACACGGCAACACATCAAGCTATACATTTCCATTATAAGCTGATCTCGTATTGTATAGGATTTCCGTACAATGAGAGGTCAGCTTATATTGGAAATGTATAGCTTGATCTGTAGCCGTGTGTACATTGCGGTCTGAAATATATTTTTCTTTTATTTGCAGGTAACTTCACCATGTTAATTGAAACAAAATCCCACTCATGATGCTCGAATCAAGAAAGATGTTGGACGTGCCAGACAACGTGAGTACCTACGTAAAAATGCTAGAAATAATGAATCACTTTAGATGGAGTACCTACGCATAAATCGCAATAGTCTTTGGGCACTTTAGGCCTTTGCAAAGAAAATATCATCACCATGACCTTTTTCTTGGATGGGGACCGTAACCATAGATAACTATAACTGACCGGAACGACCTGTCTGGTGGAACCACGGGTACAGAATCTTTCTGTACCTGTGGATGCTGCGGATGGCACTCTCCTTGTTCAGGTTCTACACACATTCAACAGATGGTGCTACTTGTTTGTTATCTGTCCTATTCTTTTTGTGAATAGCGTACCAATAAAAATCATTTTTTTTAAATAATTAGGTTAACGATGCACTTTCTGCTACTATTCCTGCGTTATTAATTCTGCAAGTAGAACATTTCAAGTATATTTACGCAGTGTCGCTAAAACCACAAGCTATCTCTATTTACTCTTCAAACAATGCTATCATTTAGGCTTACTAAGAGAACAAACATACGTCTACGAAGGAAAAAACCGCCACCAACCGTATATCTTTCTTTTACTAGATACAAGTTAAGGTTGTCACATGCATTTTTTTTTTCATTTAATGAAAATGATTATTTTATTCCTAACTACCTGTCAAGAGAAGAGGATCCCCTAACAGCGAAAATACATATACAGGGTGTATTTCGCATGGTAACGCAAACTTCGCGAAAAGGCTACACCTAATGCCACTAATCAAATTGTGAAAGTCATTCACCTCGCTAATGATCGGTTATAGAAATTGTCATTTTCGAGCGCGCAATGTATTATGAACACCGCGATTTAAACGCGCGATAACGTTGTGCCTACGTAGTATGTCGCTGACTGCAGGCGAATATCGCCAACAACAATAATACCTACACCGTTTCTAGTTTTATTTACATTGCTACTTTTAGTGAAAGTAATGAATTAATAACTTATTTATTTTAAATCTCTTTGGGTTAGGTAAGAATAACGATTATGAACAGTCTAAAGTAAAAAAAACTAAAAAAAAAAATTTAAAAATTTGGGAAAAACCGACGAAAAATTCCAACATGGGGGGGTCCAGAATCATGTCCTGGACCCATGGTATCCGTTTGTGCGGCGATGTCCCTTACACCCTGTATATGATTGACTAAGGAGGGATACTTGACTCATCGAAACAAGACTATTCCAGAGAAAGCTCAATATCTCAATATTCTCGGCAGAAAAGAGCATTGACTTAAAATAAGGTAAATAGATTAAAATCTATATCTAAATGACATTATAGTAGCATTGAAGGCAGTTTGCCAAGTGCAATTATCGACAGATGTAATTTATAGACTGGCTCAAGTGGTATTGGGACGTTGGGTTGCGCACGCGACGCTGATTGCTACGGTCAAACGTCCGGCAAACTTTCACGCGGAATATAGTAGACCGGTTGGGGACAACTCCGGAAGTGACCATAAACGACTATATTGAAGTTTAAGTGGCCAGTGACAAACTTGTGAGAGGAATAATCTACGCGATCTCTGTGAGCTTTGACTCATGTTTTATTGACGGGGAAAATGAAGCATTACCTGATTAGGTGCGTATTGCCTTTTTGTTTGATCGGACTTGATTTTAATGGTACCACTTTTAGGGGTCCTTTAAGTTTATATGATATTCAAAATAGAAAATTCCGAAAAAAATTGAGGGTTCCGCATGTCGTCCAATACTTATTAGATTAAATACCAGCAACATTTTTATATGAAACAATTGATACGAAATTATAAAGTACCTACTTAGTCAAAGAACGGCAATGTGTTTCACGTAATTTTTAGGATAGAGTTGTACCCAGGGAGCAAAGCTTGCGTTTACAAAAATATATAGCGCGTTTATTTTTTAATTTAATTTAGTTGCATTAGTATTCCGCGAGTGGTGTTGTTATAATTCCTAGTAGTTTATTAATGCGGTTGACATTGAAAATGAAAGAAATATTGTCTTACGTAATTATTTTTGTTTCTTTTCCTTTCCTACGAGAAACTAATATCTATAGCAGACATCTAAAAGCAAGTACTTAACAAAATGAGTTCATCAATATCACATGTAAATTGTATATCTTTTTAGGTAATGACTTATACAATTAGCTCAGTATAACAGAGCTAATGAGTTGCTAGTAAATGTGTCAAATAAACGTTTTACTTGGATTAACCTCATTAATCACAAATATATATTTATTTTTATATTTATTAGCTGTCCCCCAAAGTGTCACCCGCGCCGCATTCACGTTATTGCTTACTCTGAGCGTTATAGGGTTAAAAAGAAGTCTTTGCGCATTCTTTGCATTAGTTAGTCTATGTCACTGTATAGGCCGCGAGAGTTGGCTAATTTATATCACGGGAATGCCAGTGAAACCACTGATGGAAGTTAGTAATATTACAGGAATTAATGAAGCAAACATTTTGCGCCAACCCCCGTCTTGTCCTCGACTGCAATATATACCTGCCTTATAAAATTCAAGTTATATTCAAAATTCTATAGATTACCTAAAGTTAATTTTTTGACGCAGTCGGGTTTATTTGTTTCTTTTAATAATTTATTTATGATCTTCCCTAGTAAAAATAGCTATGTAAATTGCTTTTCTTGAGTATAATCGAAACGAAATAGGCAAATTTGAGGCTAGTTGGCAAAGTTGCAGCACTTTACCTTACCTTATTTAAAGCCAGTGTCAGCCCTGAAATAACCTCAGCAACCATAAGCTATGGTTATATAGGTTTAGTTTTAATCGTTCCACTACTTGGTTTCGTAAACAAAAGACCAGTCGTTTGTAAACATTTCTAAGAACAACACTGCAGTGGGAATCGAGAAATAAGTGTATATTTTAAATTGTAAAAAGTAGAGAAAAGTGATAATTTTGTGTTCTACTTTATTATTTCTGCAATCAACATATCATTCTATTCCTGCTACGTATAGTTCATTTCCGCGAGTTCGTAAATAACACAATTTCCTCGTAATATAATTAGTGATTACTCTCGCATGCAGAAAGATATGTATAAACGTATGTAAGTATACTTCTTATTTATTTTAGCAAGAACAATAACACCTCAGCTGTTGTGTAAATTCTTGATTTGCCTCTCTAGATTCCTTTATTGTCATCTTCAAAATCATCTTTAAAAATTATCATCTGTACCTATGTCTATCTCTTATTATTAGAAAACTGAGAAACCACTACACGGATTTTGCACCGATTGCAAATAATAATTGACGTTTGGAAAAGCCCACTGCAGTGGCGGCGTAAGACCAACATTTTATGTGGGCAAGATTCATTTGGCGGGGCCCACTGCCAGCGCAGGAAGACGGATTGTACAAAATGAAAAAAAAAATTAAAGACATTAAGAAATTTTTAAACGTGCAAAACTTACACCAAAAAATAAAGATCAACTAAGTACCATTAGTACCTACAAACACCAAAGAACATTTCCAAAAATATTAAAATAAAAAAAAATAGAAATTTTCTGCTTTTTATACTGCTAAATAAGAGACGCGAGGCCCCCTTGCTGGGTCGCGAGGCCGTAGGCGGTTGCCCACGTCGCCCACGCCTTACGCCGCAACTGGCCCACTGTCGCGTTTACGTTTTTTTTAATTAGTTCCCCTGCCTTTTCCGCTAGAAGCGCTGTACACGCGCTGTATCAATAATACAGAAATGTAGTAAACGCGTACGCAATATAGCGTTTGCTGACGCGTATCATGTAGTCAGGAAAAAATCGCGAGGAATCCATAGCAACACCCGTCTGGCTAAGTGCCTCCTCAAGTTGCAATATGCCGCCACGTACATCAATGTGTTCCGGCAGTAGCAGTTGAGAGTGCCAATGCCTTTTGTACTTACCAACTTCGGAATAATTGTAAAAGTTTGTATGGATTAGGCAAAAACGACTGAATGAAATATATTCTGGATTAACACATATGATACTTTTTAGGGTTCCGTAGCCAAAAGGCAAAACATTGAACCCTTATGGATTCGGCATGTCTATCTGTCTGTCTGTCTGTCCGTCCGTATGTCACAGCCACTTTTTTCCGAATCTATAAGAACTATACTGTTAAAACTTGGTAAGTAGATGCATTCTGTGAACAACATTAAGATTTTCACACCAATATAGAATAAAAAACCATAAATTTTGGGGGTTCCCATACTTAGAACTGAAACTGAACAATTTTTTTTTCATCTTACCCATACGTGTGGGGTATCCATGGATAGGTCTTCAAAAATGATATTGAGGTTTCTAATATATTTTTTTTCTAAACTGAATAGTTTGCGCGAGAGACAGTTCCAAAGTGGTAAAATGTGTGTGTGTCCAATGTAACTTCTAAAATAAGAGAATGATAAAACTAAAAAAAAATATTTGATGTACATTACCATGCAATCTTCCACCGAAAATTGGTTTGAACGAGATCTAGTAAGTAGTTTTTTTTTAATACGTCATAATTCGTAAACCGCAATTTACCTTTCATTCAATATTATTGGCGTTTTTTTTTTCATAGCAAAGTTGAGTTAGTTATTACACGGAACCCTCCGTGTGCGATTTTTATTCCATAAAAACATACAATCCCTCGGGAACGCGGGTGAACCCGCGGGGGACAGCTAGTAGTATAAAATGCAACGATAATATTCACACGCGGTTGAAACTACAGCTAGCAAAGGCTTGTTTATTTGTAGACATATGTAAATAGCAATATCAGCTCGTAAGTATGATTATTTGAAGATAGCATTCATGTGGATAGCACGATAAGCTATGTTTGACAGACAGCTTCATGCCCTAACAGGCTGCTCATATAAATATTTTCAGCAACAGCGTTTGTTTCTTTCGGGGCGAGATGACCCAGTAAAATTAATAAATAAAATCGGCCAAGTACGAATCTGACTTGCGCACCAAGGTTTCCGAACTTCCTTGGACGTAGTTTCCTTGATTCGGGTCATAAAAACTCTGTCTATCTCTCTTTATATATAAAAATGAATCCCTATTTCCCTTAGTTTTTTTTAAATTAAATGGGTTTGCGTTTGGCCACTGACCCGCCCATAAGTGACGAAGACGAAGCCTAAGATGGAACACGCTTACCCAGAAGGAACCTATTCACTCTGTCACGTCAAGCTTGAGAACGACTTTACCGATTTCATCGGTCTTTTTTTAAGTTCTCTAATACGCTGGAGAAGGTTCTAACGGAAAAACATTAAGCAAGTTGCGTAGACAATTTAAGAAAACTTAACGATATGCTAGGGTACGCGGGTGAAACAGCGAGGCGCCACTAGTTGTTAAAATAAAATAAACTGTCCGGTAATGTAAAGTAAAAAGCACTAGTTCGTAATAAGCTACATTATGATACTTAAAACGGTGCAAAAAATTATACTTTACGAGCAAGTGTGTTGAAACAGTACTACATATGATACAAGTGTGCTAAGTTGGTCATTATTACACACGAGGCGGTATGCAATAAATAAAAATTTAATTTTATCAAACTATTCACAATTCACAATAATTTATGTTATAAATAACTTATTGCGAATTGTGCTTTATTATATTTTGAATATAGGCTGTATGTCGATTTTTTTCACATCCTTGGTCCACCTGCGCGCGGATCGCTGTCACGGCGCGCGAAAAAACGCGTGACGGTAGCGAAACCAAGCGAAACAGCCAATCCACATATTTTGACTAAGGAGTAGAGTTTGTGAAGTTAGGGCTTGTAGAGTTAGGGAGTGTAGAGTTATAAGCTTGGCTCTACATGAGATCTGAAAACTTTTTGACAGTGCGAAATATATTATAGTCTCGTCTTGACACCATTTTACATGAAAATGTTTTTGGTGGGATATACTATTTCTAGGAGAATATTTATTTTAAATATGATTGATTTCCAGCCACTTTCCGGCTTTTTCCTAAGGTATGTAGTACCGCAATTAAAATTGAGGTTCTTCGTCGTGTCACTGATACCTATGCATTTATAAAATACTTTTTCACACCACCTGCTTGTCAACGTCAAATTATAAATATGTCATGCAAACCCAACAAAATATAATGATATTTTGTTGGGTGCCCACTGGTCAAGCCGGTCAATAATAGTATGACCCGCTGGTGCTTAGTGTGATTTGGAACGTCAAACTAAATAATTCGTATGAAAACTTTTACCTTATATATACTCGACCAAAGAGTTCTCACTTCATAGGTTTTATTTACCGTTGACGAACGAAAATATAAATTATTCGAAAATCGAACTGGCAATAGAGGTGGGCGCCGCGCCGAGTGGTCCGCGCCGCCGCCGCCGCCGAGTATTTGAAAATTGGCGCCGAGTTGTTAAAATCGGGCGGTAAGTGAGGCCGAGGGCCGCTGTGCAATTGCATCCATGTCCACGATTCACATGCGCACCAGTTGCCAGTACGCACTACTTCTTTAAACTTGGCTCTTGTATTTCATTAGGAAATAAAAGAGAATTTAAAATTCAATCTCAGGCGAAGAAAGAGTCACAATCAGTCAGTGTCTTCCAGATAGACGATTTATGATGACTCTCGAAAACAGCTTATATATGTCACCGTATTTTTGTGAAAACCGTTAATTTATAATCTACCTAGCGAGATTATAAACTCCCCGATATATTGTGAACTGTACCATACTGCTTACAATATTACGTATTCATTTCCGATAGTTTATAATCTATCCGCAACAAACCGTTATATTGTGAACTGGCATCATACTTGAACCCGACGGAATGCTCTTTGCGCGCTGATTGGTTGAACGTCATGTGTCCCGCGCCGCCATCTTTACCTAGCTGTCATTTGTTATCATCGAACCCTAATCTTCAATCTACGCATCGAACGTAAACAAACATATTTTTGTGTTTTTAATAGATTTTGTGTTTAAAATAAATTACAGTTTAAAAAAACTAAAAAAACACGCTTTAAAAAGCCCTGCACTAAAAAGTGTTAAATAATTATAAAATTGAACCTAAATATATTCTCTGTCTATTCTTTGTCTGTCTGTGGCCCTTTCATTTTGTAATTTACGATATTTCTTCATTGATAATAATAGGTTACAAGGAAAAGCGCCCCACGCTTTTCATTCAAATATTGAACTTAATTACAAAAATTGCTTACATTTAGGCCCTTACGGGATAGACAGAGAATATATTTAGGTTCAATTTTATAATTATTTAACACTTTTTAGTGCAGGGCTTTTTGAAGCGTGTTTTTTTTTTGTTTTTTTAAACTGTAATTTATTTTTTATTTTTTAGTCAACATAAATTATTCATACCATTTTATTATGTTACTTATACCATATTTTCACCCAATATCAATTTATTTCACATTTATAATGAGTACTAGCAGCGAATCCCGGCGTTGCTCGGGTTAAAATACATCGCATATTTAGTGATATAAAAAAATATATAAGGATACATTTTTAACAGATATTATAGATTTCTATTTTCGATTTCGATTTGGTTCTTTTAGTTAGATTAATAATAACACTCATATACATTTTGGAACTTTCCAGATCAATCCAAAAAAATTTAGAACTTTCTCTAACATTTTAAATTGCACTCATTTTAGAACTTTCTCGAACATTCTAAATCGATCATAATAAATTTCACTCATTTTGGAACTTCCTAGATCATTCTAGAAATATCTAGAACTTTCTCGAACATTCTAAATCGATCATAATCAATTGCACTCATTTTGGAATTTTCCCGATCTTTCGGAAAATTTCTAGAACTTTCTCGATCATTCGAAATCGATCATAATAAATTGCACTCATTTTGGAACATTCCAGATTATTCGGGAAATTTCTAGAACGTTCTCGAACATTCTAACTCGATTCGATAAAACTGTTATTAGTTTTGGACATTTTGGAACTTTCTAGATGAAGCCAGAAATTTTTAGAACTTTCTCAAAACATGCTATATCGATTATAATAGTTTTGCATTCACTCTAGAATTTTCTAGATCATTCCAGATATTTGTTGAACTTTCTAGTACATTCCAGAACGATTATAACCGTTTTACACATTTTGGAACTTTCCATTCCAGAAATTTTGTGATCTTTTCAGAAGTCCTCATGCGTTAGAAAAGGACAGCAATATATGTTTTAACATTTTCGCCACCCACAACCACCCCCTTCCACCCACCGCGACTTTTTATAGATCAATAATAACACTCGTACACATTTTGGAACTTTCCAGACCAATCCAAAAATTCTCGATCATAATTAATTGCACTCATTTATGAACTTCCCAGATAATTCGGAAAATTTCTAGAACGTTCCCGAACATTCTAACTCGATAATAACAGTTTTGGGACATTTTGGAACTTTCTAGATGAAGCCATAAATTTGTAGAACTTTCTCAAACATTCTATATCGATTATAATAGTTTGCATTCATTCTAGAATTTTCTAGATCATTCCAGATATTTGTTGAACTTTCTAGAACACTCCAGATAAATTATAACAGTTTTACTCATTTTGGAACTTTCTAGATCATTCAAGAAATTTCTCGAACATTCTAAATCGATCATAATCAATTGCACTAATTTTGTAACTATCCAGATCATTCGGAAAATTTCGAGAACGTTCTTGAACATTCTAACTCGATAATAACAGTTTTGGACATTTTGGAACTTTCTAGATGAAGCCAGAAATTTGTAGAACTTTCTCAAAACATGCTATATCGATTATAATAGTTTGCATTCACTCTAGAATTTTCTAGATCATTCCAGATATTTGTTGACCTTTCTAGAACACTCCAGATCGATTATAACCGTTTTACACATTTTGGAACTTTCCATTACAGAAATTTTGAGATCTTTTCAGAAGTCCTCATGCGTTAGAAAAGGACAACAATATATGTTTTAACATTTTCGCCACCCACAACCACCCCCTTCCACCTACCGCGACCAAACTCCCTTACTACCATCTGGAGACCAAGGGGTATTTACCACTCCAACGGGAAGTTGATTGGGGTTGGTGGTGATTGAGAAAACTGCGTATTTACGT
The DNA here is from genome assembly GCA_951394255.1 of Polyploca ridens. Lineage (NCBI taxonomy): Eukaryota > Metazoa > Arthropoda > Insecta > Lepidoptera > Drepanidae > Polyploca > Polyploca ridens. The sequence continues at coordinate 9,142,437 of OX596260.1, forward strand.
ACCCACAAAAGCATTTTATATATATTATTAGATTTAGCTTCAGTGCCTACTCTTTGACTCCACCAACAGACTCAGAAAACCATATTTGGCCAAAATGCACATAATACGATTACAATACGCCCAAACACGGCTAGAATACGATGCTCCGCTATGGGGTTCCAGTGCCAACCCTCCGACTTCATCATCAGACCCTGAAAACTATACATGGTCAAAATTCATCTCACGACATTTCCAACAACCCCAAACACGGCTAGGATACGATGCTCCACTATGGAGTTTCAGTGCTTACCCTCCTACTCCATCATCAGACCCTGAAAACCATATAAGGTCAAAGTTCATCTTACGACAATTCCAACAAGCCCAAACACGCCTAGGAAACGTTGGTCCGTTATGGAGTTCCAGTGCCTACCCTCCTACTCCATCATCAGACCCTGAAAACTATACATGGTCCAAGTTCATCTCACGACAATTCCAACAAACCCAAACACGGCTAGTATACGATGCTCCACTATGGAGTTCCAGTGCTTACTCTCCTACTCCATCATCAGACCCTGAAAACCATACATGGTCAAAGATCATCTCAAGATAATTCCAACAAGCCCAAACACGGCTAGTATACGATGCTCCACTATGGAGTTCCAGTGCTTACTCTCCTACTCCATCATCAGACCCTGAAAACCATACATGGTCAAAGTTCATTTCATGACAATTCCAAAAAGCCCAAACACGGCTAGGAAACGTTGCTCCGTTATGGAGTTCCAGTGCCTACCTTCCGGATCCATCATCAGATCAGCTCGATGGTACCAAATTATTGTATTGTCATTGGTTCTTGATAAGTGTGCAAAATTTCAGTTTAATCTGACGTCTGGAAGTCGATGAAAATTACGTTCGAAGATTCCTTTACATACATTCATACATACATACATACATACATAGATACATACATACAGGTGAAGCTAATAAAAGCGTGTTAATAAGTGAACGTTATCATAAAGTTACAATTATTTGTGAAAATAAACTAGGATTTAAATAATAAGTCAAGTTTCTGTGAAAAATAACTGTTAGTAGCCGAACATAACCTGAGTTATACTTTTCATGTTTTAATACAATTTCTCGTGTAAGTAAAGTGTTTTTATTATATTTGTGAAACTATATCCAATTAAAAATGTCGGATATTGATTCTAGTATTCTACAAAACGCTCTACCGCCAAGACTGATCAATCAGGGACGGATCACAATATTACGAGTGTTAAAATCGGACAGATTGTGAACCTTGTCGGCAAGTGCAGGTTCGTTTGCAATATGACGGTTTGACATGGATAGATTATAAACTATAGGAAATGAATACGTAATATTGTACGCTGTATGGTATAGTTCAAAATTTATCGGCGAGTTTACAATCTCGCTAGGTAGATTATAAACTAACGGTTTTCACAAAAATACGGTGACATATATAAACGGCTCTGGAGTGATATTGCTCTATAAAATTCTTCAGTAAAGTTAAATCGCCTTATTGAAGAGTTGGCCCTGTCTCCAGTGTCATGCCATGTTGAATGACGGAATTGAAAATTTCTGCGAGCTCCTTCAAAATTGGAGTTACTTAAAGTCAGGAGCTATGCAGCTATGCCGTCATCCCCCGGAGCTTTGTTATTACAAAGCTGCTTCTGATAGCTTCTCCTAAGCTCACTGGCAAAGACCTTCGAGCCCCGATTTTGCTCTATTGCAGCCATAATGGCACGTGTATTGGCGCATCGGATCCGATTTTTGTCGTATCTGAAGAATATTGCGCTAATGGCAACTCGCTTCTCTTCCTCAATAGCTCTAGTCTCCTGTAGAAGCTTAGACGTTCCGCTGCGGCAGTAAGTGTATGCTTCCCACTTCTCGCACCACTTTGACCACGTTATCAGTTTTTTCGTCAATATTGCCTGTGGTCGTTTCTGTAGTTCTATTGAGAACGCTTCGAATCCAATGACAATTTGGGATTGCGAAGTCGTAGCATAGATTTCATCAATTCCCGTGTTTGAGGTTTGTAGTTGATATCCATTGTGCCTCTCACAAGTTGGTGGTCACTGTTGGTGCTGATGCTATTTATCAGTGAGATGTCTCTGAATTTGTGCATTTTGTCTGGATGTCATCGCATATACCTGAACTAACTTCGTTGAGTACCTGTCGGTAAGTTTAAGGACTAGGTAGGTACGCTACCCGGGTCAAAACACTGCTGAATTCTACAAATGAGACTTTTAGTGATGAGAAACCCACCTTGGGAGGGCAAAATTTATAATATTCGCAATTTCTTTTTAATTTCTGTCTTTAATACTCTAAAATATCCACTAAAACAATCAAAAATAGCTTTTTTTTTTACAAAAAAAAAGAGTCGCGCCTTCCAGTTTTTACCGGCGCGCCGCCGCCGGCAAATTTTTGGTCGGCGCCCACCTCTAACTGGCAACCATAGGCATACTTAACACAAGAAAAAAGGCGCGACTGTAAAGAATGTGAAACAAAAGACGGTGTTCGGTTGTCTCTCAGTAGGTATGAAAAGTAGAGTATTCACCTCGAGGATAAAGTCCGTCTTAGTGGTGTCTTCTTGGGCGGCTTGAACCCCTCGCTTCACTCAGAACTCTACATAACTCATCGCTTCGCTCTCACTACGCTCGGGAGCTAACTTTAAATAGAGTCCCTCGTTACGCTTAGGGTTCAATATGCCGTCTGTAACGTTAGACACGTTACTGCTTTATCCCCGTGGTGCATAATCTACTATTAGAACAAGATAATACTCGTATACTCTTCTATCAAAAAAATCGATTACGGAAGGATAGAAAATATTTATAATTAAAAAGTAAGTTATAAAAACCCATTGGTTTTCCTTGTTCATTTGCCAACTGCATTGTTATCACGCAGGTATTCCGATTCCGATCAATTTAACGATATTCCCAAATGTTTGATGGAGTTAAAGGAAAATAATCTATTTTTCATACTGAAATGCTGGTAATATTTTTCTCTACCTATTTTATTTAAGTACCTTATACTTTTGAGAGTTGTTTAATGTGTTAACGTTTGATTTTGATATACATACAAGAGACATAGGAAAATATATTTATTTACATAATTCACAATACGACATGTGGGTTTTTGGCAGTTAATTATAAAATAAATTAAGCGATTAATATCGTATGTATTTTATTAGTGAAATTAGCTCCGTGAGTATCTGTGAGAGCTGATCTGGCAAAATTATGAATATAGTATAATACTTCTAATCTAAAGTTAGACAAAATAATATGTTGATAATAAAAATGTTTGAAAGCCTAATGTGTAAAGATGGTGTCGAACGACGGCGACGCCAGGCCGACATCACGACTCGCGGTAATCATTCAAAGCGTGATTGTTTAAAACGTCGATTGTCCAACATCGGAGTCAGTAAGCATTTTCCGGTTGCGGTGGAAACTCGTTCGCGCGAAATGCAAATTTTCCCGCCTTCAGTTGTGCGGAATCTCTCGATTTATATCTATACTTCAAACTTTTTAAAGTGAATCGATACGATTATTTGTATTTTTGATCTGTGAAATATATACATTTAAATATACACAATTCATAATTTTATGATGTAAATAAAATTTAAAAAGTGTTTTAATGGTGTTTGGTGGAGATTGTTATTTAATGGCCAATTATATTGGAATTTCAAAAATGAAAGAAAAGGTAATAATTATATTAATGATATCGTTTTGTTGTTGACACGTACCTGACATATTTTGTTTATCTTAATTGATGATAAGCACCAACCAGACTGTTATATTAAATTATCATTAAACTAATACGTCAGTTCAAATAACCTAGTAGTCTGCTACAGTGTTAACTCTTCAAATAATAAATATTGTTGCATGTTTTCAACATAAACTAGGGAAGCACCTGAATTAAAATAAGCGTTTATAATAAGTTTTAAATTTTTACCACTAGTATAGAGTACCTAAGTACAGTCCCACAAGCTTAATTTGCCTATATAACGAATCAAAATATTTAGACTTACATTATCAGCTCGGAATATACACGAATAAAATTATTATGAAATTATTTAAAACAATCATTTTTATAATATAGTCAACTAATCATCTGAAGCGCTCGTGGTGTAGCATGATTAGCCGTTCTTAATCGATCGGCAAAGTTAAGCTACGCCTGTCGTGGTCGGTACCTGGATGGGTGACCGCCTAGTGGTATTTCAAATCGAGCGTTTCCGTGCTTCGGAAGGCACGTAAAGCCGTTGGTACCGGTTATCACTTAATTGTGATAGTCGTTAAGCTAGTTGGATGACTACTAGGCGGCTTGAAAAAATTCCAACAGTAGGTTGACCACTAGCCTACCTCCACCGATCCGCAGTGGGCACGCGTGGTGGAGTATTGCCCATTCCCTTTCACCTTCATTTGTGAAAGGAGTCCTGTGCTCAGCAGTGGGACATTATAGGCGATGATGATGAATTATCAGACCCTAGAACCAGAATCCTTTGCAAGACGAATCAAACGAGCCCAAACTCGATGGGGTTGCGTCGTTTTATCACAGAGTTCCCATGGCCACATTCCAGCTCCATCATCACATCAGCTCCATATCATAATAATCTAACATTGTTAACCGATTTACATATGCATGCAAAATTTCAGCTCTATTGTAAATTGGGAAACATCAACACAATTCAATCAAACTGCTTGTAGAAAACTGGTTCTAAGGTTTCAAAATTCAACCGCTAAGAGAGTAAAATAGACAGTGGAAAGCTATAAATAAACTAGTCCCACCTTCCCTAACCGAACTGGTAGAGTTTTTTCAGTAGCTTTGTCCTTCATAAGTGCCCAACAAGGACTTTAATTTAAATGAATAAATGGCTTCGATTTTGACGATAATTGGCAGAGAAATAAACTGCTTTGCAAAAAAAACGGGCACCTTACAGTCATTTGCTTTTCTATGGATAATATTAATATTTTTAGTATGTCATTACCATAAATGACTATAAATTTCTTATTATCAATGGGAATATAGTTTTTAACAATTTAAATCCTGGAATCGGGTTTTAGTCAATGTAAACAGAAAATGGTAATTTTTATGGGTATAATGAAATTAATACTACGAGTATTTTTATTAAAAAAAGACATACTAAATAAAAATTAATAACGAGTATGACCTCCCCTTGCAGCGATTACGGCATGTAATCGTCTTGGCATGCTTTCCACCAGGCCTTTGATTGTGTTCTGTGGAATCTGTTCCCACTCAGCCAAGATCACACGTTTAAGCTCCCTGATGTTTTGTGGAAGTGGTTGGACAGATCGTACTCGCCTTTTTAGGTGGTCCAAGACGTGCTCAAAGGGGTTAAGGTTGGGGCTCCGCGCTGGCCAGTCCAAATAACTAATACCGGCCTCTTGCATATAAGCATCTACGTCGCCAGAACGGTGGGCCCAAGCATTATCGTCCATGTAAATGGCATCTTCACCAATTACAGTCAGTGCGGGTTGTGCATGTTGACAAAGGATTTCTGTTGTGTACCTTAAGGCATTGAATGAGCCATTTTCAATGAATACTATCTCGGTACGATAGCGGGAAGTTACTCCCACCCAAAACATAATGGACCCTCCACCATAAGGGGTGATTTCTTCAAAACACACATCGGCATAGCGTTCCCCTGGTCTTCGTAACATTCGCCGACGTCGGTCCTCACCATTCAGTCCAATTTGAGCCTCATCGGAGAAGAGTACGCTACTCCAGTTACCTAGTGTCCAAGATAGGCAATTTCTAGCGAACCTCAATCGAGCTATCCGTTGCTCACGGAGTAACTTGGGGGCCCGCGCTGGTCGTTAACTGCGTATATCAGCCGCTAAAAGCCTCCTCCTCACTTTCCATAGGCTAACTTGTGCTCCTCGTACCTCTTCAAGGTTTCTTTTAGGTCTATGTAACTGCATTTGCGGTTTCTCAACGCCTGAGTCACTAAAAAGCGGTCATCTCGTGGTTATGTGCGACGTTTTCTCCCAGAACCTTGCCTTTTCTGAACGGAACCCGTCTTTTGGTATCGAGTCCAGGTTCTTTGAACGGTTGAACGACTCACGTTTAACCGCTGTGAGACGTAACATTGGCTACAGCCCTCTCCCAGCAGCGCTATAATTTTACTAGCTCTTATTGCTTTCTCTGCCATTACAATCGACACAAAGATATCTGTTTTAACTCACTATAAGGCAGGATTATGCAACAAACATAAATTATTCTACTAAAAGTGAGTTTAAGTTGCCTGACAAACTTTTAACCACGAACCCGCGAAATTTAAGTAAAAAGTCACAAACTGAAAAAAGGGATCATTATTTTTAAAAACAAAAGTTTCGAATTTGAAATTAACTTTTTATCATACCCAGACCCTTTATTAAGTGTCAGTACCATAGTTTGGCTATTAAAACCACTTTAGAACTAAATAATTACCAATAATGTAAAAAAATTCAAACCGCCCGTTTTTTTTGCAAAGGAGTGTAGATAGGAAACTAGAGATGAACATATCATAGTATTTTTGCTCAAAGAACCCTGTCCCTGTGAAAGAAAAACCGGGCGGTTTAACTCAAGTAACTCTACAATGTCCATTGTAGAGTTACCTTTTTTTTTTTTTTTATACCACTAAGGTGGCAAACAAGCATACGGCCCGCCTGATGGTAAGCAGTTACCGTAGCCTATGGACGCTTGCAACACCAGGGGCATCACTCGCGCGTTGCCGATCCTGAAGAAATCTCTTCACACCCTTTTTGAAGAAACCCATGCTGTACTCCAATGGGAAAACCACGGCGGGGAGCTCATTCCACAATCTGAGCGTCTCGCGTGAAGCTTGGGATCGTCAACAATTCTGATGGCACGTCGCTGAACCGAGTCTAAAGGCCCAAGCTGGTATCCAGGTGCTCCCGCCCATAGATGACAACAGTACTCCATATGAGGCCGGACCTGCGACTTATAAAGTTGCAGCCTTTGCCCCGATGTGAAGTACTGCCTCGCTCTATTGAGCAATCCAAGCTTTTTGGATGCCAGCTTAACTTTGTCTTCCAAGTGATAGTATTTTTTTATTTTCTTTCTGCTGTACAATAATTATCTATCAATCTAACACTGAACAGTGAGCATGTATATCATAAAAGTACACATAACTATATGAAACATAATTTTACGACATATTGTACCGCAGATTACATTAGGACGCCGATCCCGCAGCGAGCGGTCTAGAGTTCTGCGGTCAGAGATTTGCGATCCGCGTTCACTGTAATCAATGCGGCGCTTTTGATCATTGATACGTGATGATTGGTACTATTATCTATTCTGTGTCATTGCACAGAGCCACCAGTAACCGATCGAAGTAAACGATCAACCTTTGTATGGGATTGACATTTCAAATCGAAATTTCACGTGATTTTTAACAATCTCTTATGTCAATCCCATACAAAGGTTGATCGTTTATTAACGATGACGATTGTCGACAACCATCTTGTCTAGGGGGGCTGGATAGAAGAACACACGTAAAACTCTGACCGCAGAACTCTAGACCGCTCGCTGTGGGATCGATAAATGAGTGACAATAAGCAAATATGGACAAATAAATTGCTTTTCTTATATTATGTCATCATCATTAGCTTCACCTTTGATGATTTGTCAACGATAATGACGTCCAGGTGGACATCACAATAGAAATAAAATTATTTACTTTGTGGTTGAATACAATTTCTGTTTATCTCCGTCGTCGGAGCTACCTACTGGACTTCTGCCAATTTCGATCAAAATTGGTTTGGTGGTTTAAAGATAAATCGATGGGTTTAATCGTAAAAACGTAACAAACAAACTTACAAACGCACAAATAAGGGTAGTATTTATATTAAATTAATTATTAATCTATCACATTTTTTCACGCTACTTTTTTGAAGTGTCAAATAGAATTATATCAGAAGATAAGACGAAAATCTTCTATAATCTATAAGAAAATGTCTATAATTGACTGAAACTCACACTGAAACTCTTGGGTATTAAAAATACCTAGATAGATGCTAAGTACTATGTACCTAGACGTTAATTACTGGGTTGCGGTAATATTGCATGCGGTCGCAAAGCAAAGGTACCTAGAACTGAAAACCGTATTCTCAGGTATGTACCTACTATATACGTTAACACAGGGCTCGGCAACCTTTTGAGACGGAAGAGCCAAATGTTACAATTTACAAAATTTCCCAGTTTTTAAAGAACCACACTTTTTTTGTGGGTTTAAAAAACTGTTTTTTTATTATTTTATTCATGCAAGAGAACGCTTGCTCATGCGAATATGTCGACTCGAAGATAGTCAGCACTCAAAATGGATCGATTGCATTATTTTAAAGGGTTTTGATAAAATTATTATTTTTTGCGTATGGAACTGAAGAGCCGCAACTTTACATCGAAAGAGCCGCATGCGGCTCGCGAGCCGCAGGTTGCCGACCCCTGCGTTAACCCAAAGAAATTTTAAAAGTTAAACAAGAAGAAAATAGTCCATTTTTACGAGACGTAAATGAATGTTAGGGATTTGTATGGGAAGTCTTGAGTTACATAATTATATTTAGAGATATAGATAAATAAATATCCTGTTGTATAAACTGATTTTGGAGCCGATTAATGATAATATTGTGATAAAATATAAGTTGAAAACATTTCAATGAATTAAAAGACCTAAAAAACACGCTTAAAAGCCCTGCACTAAAAAGTGTTAAATAATTATAATTAAACCTATATTATTTGTCTAACCCGCAAGGTCTATATTTGAGTTAGAGCCAAGCTTATAACTCTGCACGCCCTAACTCTACAAGCCCTAACTTCACAAACTCTACACCTTAGTCAAAATATGTGGCTTGGCCGTTTTGCTACTACAAGAACTATTGTATAACAGAAAAGTAATGAAAAGTGAATACATTTTTCACCTTTAGCCAATGTGATGGTAGCGAAACGGCCAAGCCACATATTTTGACTAAGCGGTAGAATTTGTGAAGTTAGATATTACCTTGAATTTTATAAGGTACTAGCTTCTGCTCGCGGCTTCGCTCGCATGGCCTACAGGAAACAAATGACATATTTGTCTACAACAATAAAACAAAACAAAACAACTTCATCCCGCTTCGAGGGTGGAATTATTAAAAACGCTGAGACACGTATAAATTAATTTTTCAATCTTCAGCCTAAACACAATATCCTAACTTTAAATCCTTTTAATAATTTAAGATCCTAACTTTGAAACTGACGGACTTTTATACAAACTTTCATCCCCTATTTTACCCCCTTAGAGGTGGAATTTCGAAAAACCCTTTCTTAGTGGATACCTACTCTTCACAAAGAATATACCCTCTAAATGTTACGTCTCTAGGACCAGTGGTTTAGGCTGTGCGTTGATATATCAGTCAGTCAGTAAGGACTTTGAATTTTATATATATAGATAGATAGATAGATTGCTGGCGGGTTTTTTCTTTTTCGATTAATCACCATTTTTCTACTACTCCGTTCCGTTTTGTTTTAAAAATAAACTATACGTTTCCGATAGACAAAACTCGCATAAAATATGTGAAACACAACGTGGTTGGTAGCGATTCCCAGGTGTGAGTGCCGCAATAACTAATCAGGAATGACACAATCTTTACAACAATCATGAATAATTAGTGAAAATCCGCGATGAATAGCTGGCAAACGGTAAACGTTCTACATTTGACGTTTATAGAGACCTCACTCTACACTAGCGCCTCTCGCGGCGAATTCAAGCACGTTAGCTTTACTTATTACGTCTGGCTACCAACGAAATTATGAATAGTATAAAATACCTTGATCTGTAAATCTTATATGGAATAGGAGCAGGGGATGATAGCTCAGTGGTAGTGACATCGATGCCAAGACGAAGGCCCCGAATTCAAATCCTACAATGAGCTTGAGCTTTCGGTGAAGGAAAACATCGTGAGGAAACCATAGCCCGGAGGTAGGGTACTTTGTAGTACCCGCCTGGCTGGCTACCACCCTCAAGGTGAAAATCTGTCGTCAAGCACCTATCGGTTTGTTCCGTAAGCTGCACTTGAGAGCCAGTTCTTTCAAGGCTTTGTGCTTACCACCTTTATCGCTGACCATGGTGAGATAGTGGTAAACACAGGCCTATAACATCGTAAAAACACAACCAAATTTTCTAAGCGAACCCAAAGCACATAATTGCCTTCTCAATTTGTACAAATCATAAAATCAGTAGTTCTCAAAATTACTTATTAAAATTCTTAGCAATGGCTAGGACATTAAAGAATATCACGTTCCCGCTAACAAATGCAAACAATATGAATATTCACACTAGCCGATGACTAATTCCTACAAATTCGTTACTACTTTATCTGACCGGTTTAACAATCGCTTTCAATATTCTGACTAGAACAAATCATGTTATTTACTATTGTATTAAAACTCAAAATTCTAAGTTAAAATTATGTTAATTTGTGAGGAACCGATACTCTTTTGAGTGCATTGATTTCTCATTAGTGAGTTATAACTACACCTTACATCAATTCAAGGAAAAACATCTCAAAACCTTGGTCAAATTCTAATGCATATAAGAAATCTAAAAATGACGAAATACATTTTTTTCATACTTTTTAGTGTATTTTGAAGACGATTTAATTTTTTTTAATTTTTATGTTCGATGAAAACAAAAATCAAAAATATCTTAATATTGACATCTATTTGTCTACTTCTACAAATATAACTTATTGACTAGATTTTACATTGAAAAATATAACAAAGACAGAGCTACAGTTTCGCCAAGAAAAAAATAATACTTGAGCAGTACTTTCAGGAGGGCGCGGGCGGTTAGGCGTGCTTGCGCAGGGAGAGCTATCTTACGCTCAAGTAGAGGATTCTAAACGTACGACATTTGTCACCACCTTCGACTTTACTCACTAGCAGAGCTACAGAATCCTACTTCCTACTAATATTATAAATGCGAAAGTTTGTGAGTATGGATGTATGTTTATTACTCTTTCACGCAAAAACTACTGAACGGATTTGGATGTACACAAATATATTTTTCATATTACGGTAGTTCACATATGGGTAGCTAGCTAGGTAGTCGGTAAAAAAAATACGCGCAAGATAAAAGATATCCTGTGCAAAACACTACATTAAAAACAGATAGGAAAGATTAAACAACCTCATAAAAAATAAAGTAGGTACGAATTTAGAAAAAAATATGAACATCTGTAATGCCTGGGTGGGATGGCACCCTACGCCCCGTCTGCAGTTCCGTACCCGTTGCGCCCACGCCCCATCTCCTGTATATTTTTAGCATTGACGCAGACAATACAGCGTCCTGCCTGCGTCCCGTTCTTCTCTGTATGGTTTGCGTCGCTATGCTTCTTTACATTGTGTATGTAGGGGGCGCCACGTGTTCACCTCGTCTTCACCTTTCGACTTTTTTGTATGCTACGTTTTAGCGTAAATTGGGACATTTTCATACAAAGTGACGGTGGCAGGACGTTCCTGATTACTGAAACTTCCTCTGTAGCTTGTGGTTATGTAGTGGAGTTATCAAACCACATCGATGTCTCCTATCGATTTATGATTATGATACTCGGTATTATTTAATATTCTATGGTAATATTAATCTACAATGGGAAGTTAGCATTTAATGTGTGGACAAGAGAGACATTGGAGTTAGAGCATATAGTTAGCATTAGAGCTGGTATAGTTATTCGCAATTTTAATTAATACAACAAAAATATTTAATTTACCGTACATTTTACGAGTTAGATTTTTGTTTGCCAATTTAAGTTATTAAGGAGGCACTTAAGCATTACCAATTTCCATCACGGATTTTATCATTGGAATGCGAATTAAATCACTTGATTGCAGTAATATCAAACAATGACGTAGTCATCATAACGAATCTGTGAAAATGGTCATCATTTGCACGCGCCGGCAAGTCGAAACACCAATGTCAAAGCCACGCGATAATCACCGGTAAACCGTCGGCACTCGGCAATCAGTGAAATTACTGTTTTCTATCTGTTTCCCACACTGGACAGCTCGCTCGTGTTACGGCTCGCTGCGTCGCTTGTGTTTTTCATAATGTTTGATTTAAGTGATGATTGTAGTGATGTCACGTCACACACAAAAACACGTGAGTTTATGTGCAAACAAATAGGAAATAGCGATATTTTATTTTAGGCAAATTTTTTGGTACTTGAATGATAAATCGTAGAAATTAAAACAAAAATGAAGATAGCTAGAGTTGCTAGTCTTCACTAATAATAATTGCAATAATAGGTGCAGAGCAGACAAAACAAATGTATAAAAAAGTGACGCGAATGCCGCATACCTACGTAACGTAACGTAACACAAATATTACATTTCGTACCCGAAGTGCAACACCACTCGGTCGTCCGTCACCCCCCTTCTGACTGTTCTGCGCACTACGCCTCAGTTTTGTTGACGGCTACATTCGCGATTTAAAAAAGAAAATACTTCTAGTCCCATGTTTATTTCTTAATAATTTTCTGACCTGTATCTTTTTAAAAGCGAAGAAATCAGTTAACCTACGTCACATTTAAAAGCAATCAATTCTATTTCCAGATATCGGAAGCGAGCTACGTGACAAGCGTTGAGGAGGCGAGTAGAGTCGACCAGTGCACGCAGACCCCTCCCAGCGGGAAGGCGCGACCCCGCATTCTCCAAAGGTACCACACGACTGACCACATCTACGAGAGACCACCACACAGAACATACAGGCTCAAGCACGACTATAGACCAAAGAGTCTAGGCCTCAGCGACTCGTATCCGTTTATATCGAAGCCTCCGAGCTATGAGAGCGGATATAACTCAAAGTAAGATTTAAAAGGTTGTAAGCTTGTGTGACTAACTTCGTCTGTTTGTTGATTGGTGGTTGTGACTACTAAAGCTGTAAAAAGTACAAGTTCCTAGGTAGGTATTCCTAAAAGGAAAATTTCCTTCGATCGAAAAATATGTTGAGTTATCTGATAGTTGAAATTCTAATAATTTGTTCTCACCAGACAATTGAAGTTTGCGAATTTGTTATGATTTCCTAATCATACTTAACTAGCTGTCCCCTACGGTTTCATCTGCATTCCCGTGATAAAAAGTAGTTAACTTTTAGTAGTATAACTCTCGTATAATGTAACTTCCTATTAGTGATAGAATTTTTGGAATCCGACTGGTAGTTCCAGAGATTTTCGTCGTCCTTATTCATTAATGAATTCATAAGTACCGAGCGACACGCTGCCATGGTCTTGTTCAAAAATAATCCAAAATATCCGAGAGGTCCACAAATCTTCGAATGACGTCGGGAAGTTTATAAAATGATCATTGAAATGTTAAACACGTTAATGACTTTGAAAATTGTACTATGTACCATAAACCCAAGTATAAGGTCATCGTTAGAAATCAATTTATTTTCGGAAGTCGTTAATTAATTCAATCATTAAGATATTAATGAAAGATAGGTACCAACATACTTAAATCTTCATTATTATGAATTAAGCGATGAATCATTTCTAACCGACTACGGAATGGAGGAAGTGTTATTAATATTGGAAATCAAACCTTTTCACTAATACACGACTAACCGAAAAAAACGAGTGTTTGTCCGTTTCTTTCATGTCCATCATAACTTGTAAATGCTTTAATTTAACTGGTTTAGAAGTGCGTAGTAATGACTGAGACCCCTTGACTTACGGTTAAAATATAACAATTGATTTCTATTCAAAATCAAAAAGACATTTATTCAGTTTAGGCCCTGGTAAGGCACTTATGAACGTTAAGTTGGTACTACATACAGTTAAATTTACCACCGGTTCGGAATAACTTAAACTGTGAAGACTCCGGCAAGAAACTCAGAAATGCTTTTTTTTGTGGAAGATCTGTTATACTTAATTCAATGCAAAGATCTTGTCATTGTTATCCTGACCGCGCGGATCTTTGAATAGTCAACGGATTTAAAGTCCTGATGTCATCCCGTGTTGGTACCAAAGGGTCAATAAAAGGCATGATATAAGTAATTATTTTTTTACTGCAGTCTAAGATGTATTAAAATATACACCTACTGTAAACAAAAACTGTCCCATGCCTGCACATAAAAATCAGGATCGTGCAAAGGAAAACGAGAAGGCCTAATTCTGTTTGTACATAGGTATCAGGTAGGTAGGTACACCTGCTTGAGTAACATAAACAAAAATTAACAAAATAAATTGAAATCGCTTATATATCCTAATGTAAGATTGTAGAGTATAAATCTGATGGTTTGAATTGCATTCCTTGTATTAATTCACCCACTAATTTGGCTTATATTGTTGTTGCCTACCCCCTACTCCACCACGATCTCACCATGGTAAGTGATGATGGCCGAAGGTGGTACCTAAGCACACAAAGCCTAAAACCAGCTCTCAAGTGCATCTGGAACACCAATAGGTGATTGGTGACAGATTTTAAACTTGAGGGTAGCCAGCAAGTCGGTACCTACTGCAAAGTACCCTTGTTTAGTTGTTTAGTACCACTTGCTTTGGTTTCCTCACGATGCTTTCCTTCGCCGATAGCTCAAACTCAATGTAAGATTCGAACCCACGACCTTCGTCAGGGCATTCGACGTCAGTACCACTGAGCTATGATCGCCTTAGTTATTGTGAAGGCAGACCATATATATTCAAGTGGCGAATCCAGATTTCCGTTTGTAGGGGGACTGAGGGTGTTGATTCAAGTGGAATAACCTTTATCAAGATCATATATCGATCATAGATCATATCATGGATGGAACCGGTTGCTTTTACCCCCCTTGAACCTCCACCCCTGGATCCGATAGTGATTATATTTTATTTCAAATCCTATAATAGCCCTTTGCAGCCAAAAACCCGATAACAGTCATTGCAACTGCTAGGAATAGCAACTGTGTCAACTTGTGTTAGAGTCGGCAACGCACGGGTGATACCCCTGGTGTTGCAAGCGTCCATAGGCTACGGTAACCGCTTATCATCAGGCGGGCCGTATGCTTGTTTGCTACCTTAGTAGTATAAAAAAAAACTGCTCTTATAACCCTCTTAATTGATACAAATGTTACAGTATTATGGTCCTTTCATTACGTATTCAAACTTAGGTAGCCATTATTCCAACTACATAAGCGCTTTCTCATCGTCCCCAGATTTAAAGTAAGCCTGTCAGACAGTCCTACTATCTCTGTCACTCCTCCGCATAGCCTGGAGTACGTATGCACGAAGGGAGGTACGAGTCCAAACGGGAGTGCGACGCCAAACGGCATGATATCCAACAAGTCTGGTGCGACGGTGCTGCTCAGTCCAGGGTATCTGCATAGCCCTTGTCAATGTAATCAATCAATTAAGGTGAGGAGAAAAAATGTGTCAGCAATGACAACATCAACAGTAAACTAACATTTAATTTAGCTTTGGAAGCTTCCTAGGTGGCTTGAAAACTCCAATAGTAAGTTGACCACCAGCCTACCTCCATTGCACTGCACCGGTCCGCAGTGGATATGCGTGTATCTCCCCATTCCCTTTCACCCTCATTTGTGAAAGTAGGCCTGTGCTCAGCAGTGGGGCATTATTGGCCGATAGTGATCTCAGTTGATAGGTGGGTAGTTAAAATCTCGGACTTCGTATTTCGGTGTTGATTAACGCAACCAATATTACTACTACTACTCAAAACATGTTTTGCAATTTTAAGCACAGAAATAACCTGTTATACGAGCTAGAAAATTGAGTCGATAGGCTAGGTTCCTGAAAAATCTATTTAGTCCGTCATTTACATTATCAAAAATTATGAGACATTTTTCTTCGGAGCAACCATCTACGATGATAAAGTGATTTGTAACGTTGTGGAACACTTATTACTCAAAAGTGACGAAGTTGGTAAAGCAAAAAATACGTGTCCAATATTTTTTGATCATCTAACTGACGGACTACATAAGAACTATTAATTTGTACCCAGGAGTCATCCCTATTGTTCATAAATTCCAGAGTGCAAGTGAGACAGCGATAACAATGCCAGTGGCGGCGGGGGCGGGTTGGACCGACGACGGGCCTGGCTCCGAAGGCCTCTCGTGGCGGAGGCTGCACATGTCCAGAGCTAAGCTCAAAGCCACCGCGACTACCTCTGAACTATTGTCAGGTGAGACTTAGATAAAGGCCTTGTTTTGTAAGACATTGGCTACATGAGGTTGCGGTCAACACAAACGTACTAAATTACATCTTGAAAAATAATCATTGTAAGTAGGTACCCTTTTCTGTCTAGCTATCAGGATTCAAATCCTTAAAATATTCAGGTGAATTTGTGAAGCTTAAAGACTCAGATTACAGAATAAATGGCAATTAAGTAATGCTTTGTTTAACAAACTTTATTGAACAAAAAACACTTATGTTCCAGGTATCTGATTTTGAATTTGTATTTTCATTTTTGGCATCACTTCCGCGTTCCGCGCGCTCCATCCTTTTGTTCGGTAATCTGACTTAAAGATTACAACTACTTTGAAGAACTTAGGGACCTTATAGCCTCAATTTAACACCAATCGTAATACCAGAGGCTCATGATAAACTCTGTTTTGGCTTATATTGCAGTGTGGCCGCGCGGCGCTAAAGTGTACTTTATTTCTTTGGCATGAGCCATGAAACCATAGAGTTAAATTATTTTCGAACTCTATCCATGAAACTCTAGCCTAACAACTAATTTGACCATTATCTTCTTCCAGGTTTTGCAATGGTAGCAATGGTAGAACTTCAAATCAATGAGCCGACGAACGTCCCAGAATGGCTGTTCGTGATGTTCGCAGTATGCACGACAGTCCTAGTTGCCGTTCACATATTCGCACTGATGATATCAACGTATCTGCTACCAAATATAGATGCGGTCAGCAAGATGGAGACTCCGGGATCACCGGCGAGAGCATTGAGGGACTCCCCCCACGAGAGGATGAGAGGGTTTATAGAGTTGGCCTGGGCTTTTAGTACTGTTTTAGGTAAGTTCATAGAATGTTTGATAGTCCTGCCCAGAGGGCCAACCACAAGCTCTTAAAACAATATTATTATAAGCTTATTTGACTTTTGTCCCTCTTTGAAATCCGGCGTCAAAACAGGACAAAAGACAAATAAGGTTATTGTAACCTTGTTTTAAGAGCTTGTGGTAGGCCCCCTGTTCCCAATTCCTCATTTGGGGTCGGCGCAATATGTACGCTTCTTCCACTCGTCTCTTTTATCCGTCATACCAGCATCCACTCCTCTCTTACCCATCTTTCACACAATCCATCCATCTCTTTTTCGGTCTTCCTCTTCCCGTATATCCATCCACTTTCATATTCATAACTCTTTTAGTGACGTGTTTTTCATTTCTCCTCATAACATGTCCATACCACGCTAAACGGTTCCCTCTCAACTTTTTAGTCACTGGGGCTACTTTCAAGCCACCCCTTATGTACTCATTCCTTATCTTATCCATTCTTGTCACTCTACACATCCATCTCAACATCCTCATCTTAGCTGCATGCAATCTTCTTTCATCCGTCTTCTTTACTGCCCAACATTCCGAACCATACATTAAGACAGGTCTTACCAAGGACTTATAAATTTTTCCCTTTAGCTTCAAAGGCATCCGTAGATCACATGTTATTCCTGTTACTTAACGCCATTTCATCCAACCTGAGCTGATTCTCTGCTTTATATTACGGTCAATATAACCATCGGTCTGCATTTGTGATCCGAGTATGTAGTCAGCCAAGTAAGTCGACCAAAGGGCGCTGAATGTTAATCTAGTTCTACCTTGATCAAGGGCTAGTGGCGTGGAGTTTACATTGATACGCATACGCTGACTGCAACAGACCTCGGGTTCGATACCCACCTAAATAAATAAATAAATTAATAAATATCCTGGGACTGTCCTCACACACGGTCATCTGATCCCAAACTAAGCAGAGCTTTTACCATGGAAACCAGATAACTGATATAATACATATACTACTTTTTGTTTGTAAATACATACTTAATATACATAATTACACCCAGACTCAGGACATACAGACATGTTTCTGCACACAAATGCATGTCCTGTGTGGGAATCGAACCCACGACCTACGGTGCGTAAGGTGGATCTTAACTGCGCCAACTGGCCCGTCAACCCTAGAACAACCGTTTGGAGAAAAAAAAGTGACAAACTATTAAAGATTGACTAAGAGAGAGCATAGCGAACAACGAAATTTTGAGGTCCCGTCATTTTTGTTTACTGTAAATATTTGTTGGTTATAACGACTGTAACCGATGGTCCCTTCAAAGTCGTTATAAACGATTTTGACTGTACTTTCACCTTACAGACAGCAACCAAATAATAATAATAATGTATTCATTTATACAAGCCTACCACAGTTTGATGTACAATTACAAGGTGAAAATTAAGTAATGTTAGCGTATTTTACAACATTTGATGAGGCTTCTGAACTAACTCAACTTGTTCCTGCGCGTGATTAAAGTCACCAGAGCTCATTAGGGAGGGGGCGCGAGTCGGTATCGCGTGAGTGATGCCCCGTGTATTGCAAGCGTCCATACGGCTACGGTAACCACTTACCATCAGGCGCACCGTATCTTATGCTCGTTCACCGACTTCGTCGTATAATAAAACCTCATTTCCACATTGATAGATACTATGGCGTCAGCTTATTTTATTAATCAATCCTTTCCAGGTTTATTCTTATTCCTGGTGGAGATAGCGATCCTCTGCTGGGTGAAGTTCTGGGACTACTCGTTCGCGGCGGCCACAGCAGCGACCGTCATCGTTATACCAGGTATCATTATACCACTATTAGTGTTGTGAGTCTACAGTACACAACTTACATGACATGTGTTTGTACTGTGTATTTAATACTGGAAGGCGCTTGACAGCGACTTTTCGCTAGTGGTCAGATGAGACATGACCATTATGTTTAAGAAACTAATTTTGTACCTACCCAATAACTGTTTTAACAATTTAATTTTAATCATCTGAAAGTTGATACTCGTGCATGTTTTAGTAGTCTTTATATGAGTACAATTCATTTCCATCCATATTTTTGGTAACTACAGCTCGCATGATACAGAAACACTTAACTTTTAAGAGAAGTAGAGCGTAGCGTTTTTGCGCTCAAAGAGCAGCTCGACTGGGGAAGTACCACCTTACAGAATACCGCAGCCAAATAACTTTATGTTGCGTAAAGTTGTTTTCCTGCGCGTGAGTATGGTCGCCAGAGCTCATTGGGGAGGGGGGAAAGGTCGGTAACGCGTGCTTTCATTTCTCCCCATAACATGTCCATAACACGCTAATCGCGCTTTGGTTTTTTGCTGCGGTAACCGCTTACCTACCATCAGGCGGGCCGTACGCTTGTTTACCGATTTTGTAGTATAAAAAAATATTAAAAATGTTTGGTGACGGAAAAATTTTGGTGCATAGAATTCCGCCTTTTTTAGAATCGTTTTATAACTGTGTATAGTGTCCTCCTTCTCGCTCTTTCAATCACTATACGTCACGTGTTAGATAAAGACTTCGGAATTTTAACTATTCATATACATATATAGAATATTTATAAGATCCCAAAAACTGGAAGTAGACATATGTGAGTTTTTGGGGCGAAAAATCGATCTAGTTAGATCTCATCTCTGGGGAAACGCGTTCTTCCAAGTTTTCGAGCAAAGCTCGGTCACCCAGGTACTTAATACTTACAAACTTATGAGTTTTTTTGACATTTATTTTTTGTGTTGCAGTTTTAATCGTCTTCGTGGCTTTCGCAATACACTTCTATCACTCATTGGTCGTGCAAAAATGCGAGACTTCTGTTCAAGACATCGAACAGCTGGAAAATATGAAGAGAGACCTCGATACGGCTACTGTCAAAGTCAACATGTTCTGAAGAGTTACCATTCAGGACCAACTTTGGACCAACCTTTGTGCCAAATGCCAATATTCGAATAAAGACAATTATAATAAGGCTGCACTAGATTGATTTTACTGGCAACATTCATAAAAAAATATTGCGTTGCTAATTTCTAATATCAACTAACTTTTTTAATGAAAGTAATTAAAACGATTATTAGTAGGAACGAAGTTGCATATTTTTTAAGGAAAGTAATTGAGTTGCATCGGCAACTTGATGTAGTTTTTTTTTTGTAGATAGTTTCTCATTAGTGGAAATTAAAAACTTAAAAATCTTAAAAAGTTTGCTGCAGGCAGCTAAATTAGAGTAAAATAATTTCTTGAGTCTCAAAGACACTATAAAAGAAGTTATTTTTATAGTAAGTATATATTTATGCTTGTAAATATAGATAGTATAACTGACGAATTACTAATATTAGATAGAATATTTATATCGAATATGAGACCACTAAACTGTTGCAAAAATGAAAAACCATGCATGGTTTATGTGGCGTGTCACGTATGGTATAGGTAATATGTGAGTTTTGAATTAAAATATTGAGAACCTCTTCAGAGTTGTTTAAAATAGCAATCAATGATATTCTAAAACAATATTTATAGTTATTTTAGTTTGTAGCTATGAATGATTGAATGAATTAATAAAATCTCCAGTATACTGTATACTTTCCATAAATATGTAATAGTGAACGTAATCAACTATTATTTCATAGTTATAAAAAATCTTTGCCATTTTATATTTAATAATAATATTATTAAAACCACATCAATCATTTATTATATTTGTTGTCATGGTCATAACGCATGTGTTAGATGAAATGGGTTTAGTATTTCCATACAAAGACATAATGGCTTGCCATTCTAATATAAGCTCTATATCTTTAGCAAATAACATTCTATTTGTCCAAAGATTATTTTGAAATTCATTTTCGATTCAGAATCTAAATCGAATTTCAAAATATCCACGATAGTATACGACTCTTTGTCCGAATAATCATAGTATGTACAGACCCAAATACATTTTTTTTTATTGAATGACTGTTCCCTACGGTAGATTTATTAAATGCATCTGAACTGTTCAATCAGTATTTTAAAATTTGATGTGAATTTTAAATGTTTTAATGTAAGTGGGTAACTGAAAGATGCTTTTGGTATACAATAATAAAATTTTATTTTTAATAAGATTTGGTTTTCTTTTATTTCTTCCTAAGTACGACGGTACAAAAACGGGTCTAATGTTTGGGAAATAAAACTACTAGTTATTATCGATTTTCACATTTATTCCTAAAGCCAAACAGTACAAAATCAAACAACCTTACACACTTCAACTGCCACACATTTTGATCAGGTATCCCGGTATTCATATTATATACAAGACAATTTATACATTTATATTTAAAATCTGAAGCAGACTTCTATATGAAAGCTCATAAATTGAACTAAAACTACAAAAAAAATATGCTATAACTATTTGTGAAATGAAAAGGGCTTGACAATTTAAAAACATCGTAATTTTAGTAGCATATTACTTTTTTATTCGAATATTAGTATGAAAGTCTAAGTAGTACTTAACTTACTTAAATGCACTTACTTATGTGCGTAAGTATTACATATTCAATGCAATTATAAATATTCATTTCCATATTTTTATGATAACCCACTTTTTCAATATTACATAAAAACGTAACGTATTGCTATGATTTGTATTTAGGATAATTATAAGAGCATATTGGCCAAATGGAAAATAACAACGTCCAATAAAGTTATTCCTGCAAACGCAGTTCAATTCGCTTTCGTCAACTTGTATGAAAACGCTATCACCTGATGGCTTGGAATTTTGGATCTGTTTGTAATAAAATGGAAGAGCACGGAATTTCAACCATAGCCTTTGATTAATCAACTCGGTTGCTCTGTAGCTTGTAATATGAGGTAAGATAATTCGATTCATATTTTCGGGCGCACTACTGTCTCAGTTAAACATTATAAACAGCCTATAGGTAATATAAAATGAAATTTTAATCAATAATTGAAATGTCATAAAACCACTTGAAAACAATTATTCAATTCTTCTTTATCCTAGTATCTATGCTATGCTATAACAAGTTTACAGAACAACTTTTTTTTTCAAGATTATAATTTGTATTTTTTTGTGATAGTAAAATTATTAATGGGTTCCATATTCCTTCAAATCGCAATTCGGAGTCGAATCGAAAATCGGTAATAATAAAATGTCAAATTTTATTTAATTAATTCAAACATCCTTATTATGTTGCTACATAACCCGAAGTGGTTCACTATAATTATGTAAAATAAACTTAATCTTACTGCTCAGCTGCAGGGCCCATTTTACTGTAAACTTACAAGTATACTAAACTAAATCTACTCTAAATTAGTATTACTAAACTTGTAAGCTAACCGAAATAATCATAGTTTAAAAAGTATTAAACTTCAACATAAGCAGCACCCATCTTAACTTTATACATTGCATACAAATATAACATGAGACAATTCTTGCCAAGACCATTGATATAGAATTTACACTAGATGTCGGGTCGGAGCAAAAAAATCCATCTCGGTAAATAACAGCCACAGATATAAATCTAAATAGATGCCGCGAGTGTATGTACTTCGCGTGCCAAAAGCTTGTCAAAAGGGAGAGCAATGCTCTTTTTTTGAAACTGTTTCGCGCGGACAGAGAACTCGCATAAGGCTGCATGTCCATCAGAGATGTTGTGCGAGGGATGTGTTTAGCTGACAAATAGGATCGCTTCATTTTCACGTTATAGCTCTAATGCCAGCCTAACTTTAGCGCTCTTGTAACATTATGGTAGATAGAAAAAAAGCTTAGTTTTCATACGGAGGTATTTAGATGTATGGATTGTCTTACTTTCGGTAAGTATACGATGTAGCGTTGTTTCGTTTCTGTAAAGGCAATTACGGCGAAAAGTACTTTATTTGATGCTACTTAGTTATTAATTGGTCATAGGTCTTTTTATTTATATATTGTTGTGACGAATTATCGTAAGTACAAGATAAATATTTTGAAGATTTACGACTTTGTTTCTAGTATTACTATGGTCGTGATTAGGTTGAACTTAAAAATATTTTAAAACGTTTGTCTCAGTTTGTTAGTAAATAAATGTAGCTGTATAAGTGTATAGTAATACGGACATCATTTATATGTCTAGTGTAAATTCTATATCGATGGCCAATACTATTAATAGAATGTTAGGGGCACTAGTTGGGGCAATAGAGGTGGGCTAATTAAGTGCCTTTTTAGGATAATTTCTAATGACCAAATTGAAGAGCAATTCTTCTTAGAATATCACTCCTGAAAGGAAAGTATGGTCATGAGAAAAGAAAACTGTCCAGAACCAATGTCAATTCATATTCAATATCATTCCATAACATGGTGCGATTTAGAGATATGCGTCAGTTAGTGATGTAACAACGGCATGGCACTTTATGGTGGTATGTGATTTGTGATCAATTTACACCATATCAACTATCTAAGATGGATGTCAATCAGATAGATTATAATGATCAATTCAGCCATCATTTTCATCTGCCGAGTATCTCCAAATAGCAACACTAAAATAATCATATCACTAGAAAATTAGAAAGTAATATTACAGTCTTAACATATTCTCACCAATCACATTTCAATGTCCATTACTGGTAGATCTGTTACAAGTAGTCCGTTCCTCTTCTTAGGTTCCTCTTCAAAGACTTCATTTGTTTCATTTTCTTCTTTTAGTTTCTCCAAGATATTCTCACGAGGTTTCCATACAACTAGCGACATATGGGGCTTTTCCAATCTGTAAATAACAAAATGTGAGGTTATCATCAGGGGGATCCATTAATTACGTGAGGCGTTTAGGGGGGAGGGGGTCAAGCCGAATCTTAGTTCCTATTTAAGTATTTTATTGTTCGATTTTCTCACTGTGATTCTCGATTTTAATTTATTGGTTAGTGATCAAGGCGGCCTTTGAGTCAGATAATAAATATGTATAATCTGCTCTATTCAACTTTTATTTCATTTCAAAGCTTCATTGTCAACATTCTGTCTTGCCATAGTAAAGCGCAAACCCATTAAGTAAATACAATAAAACATAAAAGTGTCTTATTTTCAGATGAGGCAAATAAAAGTTTAATTAATCTTTATAGACCTTGAAATACACACATTGGTTGATCTATTTACCTTTCAATAAGGGAAGGAGGTAACAAAGGTTCATCAGTAAACTTCTTCACTTCTTCAGAAAGTACTATGGTGTGGCCTTTTAGTTTCTCCGTAGCATTTGTAGACTGATCCATGCCAACATCCATGAGATCATCAGATGCCAGTGAATGTGGTGTGTATGCCGATGAAATGTGAAGACCATTCAAGTGAGCTGCCATCTTTTCCTCAGTAATAAGTTGCTTTGATGGACTGTAAAAAAGAAATCATCATCATCTACCTGTCCTGTTCACATGGAGTTGGCAGAATATGTACACTTCTTCCATTCAGTTCTTCTATCCGACATACCAGGATTCACTCCTTTCTTACCCATATCATCTTTCACACAATTCATCCAACTCTTTTTCGGTCTTCCTCTAAAAAAGAATATTGTATGAAAATTTTGATGTTGGCCTTAAAGTAGATAATATTGTGTATTGACTATAGCTGTGTCATGTGAATTATTCCTTAACCCTCGATATATGAAGTGGGGTATGACACACCCCAGCCGTTATAAACTCGTAATCATTCAAAAAAATTAAAGATGCGTGGGTTTGCTTTCTCTTTTTATTTATGTAAACCTATTTATTATGACTTATTGCAACATTACATGACTTATTTCGGTAGCAAGGTTCACAGCAGGGCTAAGCTTTACATTAGGTGACGACGAGTATAAGCGCGTATTGGAAAGCGCTAGGCGGGACGACCTCCCACCAGGTGGAGCGACAACCTGGTCAGAATCGCTGGGTGCCACTGGATGCAAGCGGCCCAGAACCGTTCGAAGTGGAAATCAATGGAGGAGGCCTATGTTCAGCAGTGGACATCCATGGGCTGATATGATGATGATGATGAGTATAGGCGCAATTTTTTTTCTGGTGAAGAAGTAAACATATTTACCAAAGAATTTCATTAGGAAATGAAAAATATTTTCTTTTTAAATTTTCGATATTCATCCAAGCTTTAATGAAATACGTGTAAAATGGCGCGGCGCGAGTATAGTGTACCTACTGTTGTTGTGTTTTCTTTTGACGAATACTGTTACAAAACAGAATCTGCCAACCCCGACTCCATGTAGTACTTGTCTGTTTCACCCCAAGTGTTTTTATAAAGACGGAGGCGCGGAGGGAGAGCAGGCTCTGCCAGCTGTAACAAACTGCAGACACCATGCCCACCGCAGCGGTTGAGGCTGGTCGCCGAAGGTGATCAACAAGCCGAAGCTGCGAAGGCGGGTATGGATGTCTGTAGTTTGTTACGCAATGGTGAAGAGACTGCTTTTCCCGCAGCGCCGGAGCCGTTGATATCCGAAAGTCGCAAAAATATGCCAATACATTTCAACAGAAACTTAGACTTTATACAAGAAGTTCGAATGAGTTTTCATTTTTCATAATTTTCCTATACTTTTCCTGGTTTTCCCGATTTCAAATATACAATAGACATGATCCCAACTACCTAAAAAAAAATTGGCGTAATTTTTGGAGTTGTCACCTAATGTAAAGCTTTACCCATTCATTACATATTAACATAATCGAAACTTACATTACAGGTTCGACGTCCAAACTCTTTCTTTTGCAATGAATTACAGGCGACCCTTTGGCCTCGGTAGGTTGTTGCCCTGTAAAGTGTACCAAATGTGGTGGCGATGTAAGACCCCAAGGGATACCCTGGACATTCCATGGCGACCCCGAAGGTACCGGCATGACGTGAGCATCTTGGATACCGCCCGGACTGCGTACCGAGCTAGCTAGTGCCTGCTGCGCAAACATCTGCTTTGCCAGTTCATCCGACTGGTTGTATTGATAAGCGGAGTAACCGTAAATATCCATTTTGTTGTTAAAATCAATCGCTCGACAATTGAAGAGTAATTTCACTTGACAAATCTGAAGGGAAATGATGATATCGAGTTTCACGCAAAACACCACAAACAAGAAACAATAACAATTCCCAGATGAGTGACAGACAGTCAGTGACAGAATAACTTTTTAAATTGAAAGTATAAAGAAAGCATCAGGAATGTTCTTGAAAATTCGTTGTTGGCCCATAGACTAAAATAGTACTATTTCTAACCTCATTACGTGGATTACGTAACTTTATTTCAATGAAATTCCGATTGAAATAACCTCTGAATCGGTAGAAATATTACAAAATCGGAAATGGTTTCATTTCTAATGAACCACTGTTTGTATTTGCAGTTAGCAGAACGTAAAAGAGTTATCAGAAAACCGCTATATAGAACCGATTACAATTCGAAAATGATTGAAATTTAGTTACGTAATCACCCCACAGTACGTAGATTATGTAACTTTGTTACAATGAGATTATGATTGAAACAACCTCTGAATCGGTAGAGAAATATTACAAAATCGGAAATGGTTTAATTTCTCTAGTATAGTGTATTATGTATGGTTCAATTTCTAATGAACCACTGTTTGTATTTGCAGTAAAAAAGTTAACAGATAACCGCTATTAGTGCGTTCGAATTGGAGTGATGTCGTTTTTAACAGTTTCAAAATGGGCTTTTTTGTTTATGCGTTCGAATTGGGAAATTTCAAAAATTTTGCAACTTTAGCTACAAACGATCCCAACGATTAGATACAAGAATTTATTTATTTATTTGTTAATCATATTATTTATAAAAACTTAATCTGACAAATTCTTCTCTTGCCTGTTAGTATTTCTATAAATTTATAATAAAACATTTAATTTTCGCTTCCCGTTTGAATTTTCAGCCAAAACTTTATCTATCTGATAAAGATTTCAAAAATTTATCACAAACGAACCTTGGATCGGAGGTGGGTCAACGATATCGTTTTTAACTGTTTCCAACTAAACGAACGGTGAATGAAAACAGTTCAAAACGTCAATTTCGCCCACAACTTTCCTAATCGAGCGCCGGATGTGATCGTTTTTAGTATTTTTAGCTGTTGTTTTTGCTACCGTGCCCCAATTCGAACGCACCTTTATCTGAACCGATTTCAATTTTAATATGATTTTACGTAATCGCCCCACAGATTACAGAATATAATCTGAGTTTTTAACATTGTCCCGGTATTTGTGAATGGAATAGCTTGCAACCAATGACGTTTACTCTGAGAGACAGCTTAAAACGTTATTTTTTTGCCAAGTTTTTTCAATATAAAGCAATTATTTGCACAAACTAAATAAAGATTACTATGTAAATATGTCTCTGGGCAAGCTGCCTGCCCTGCCAGGCGTTTCTAGCATCGGACAGGTAAGGAAATTCAAAAGATCCAAATCCAATAGAAGGGTCCAAAATAGATCTAAGGAGGTTAACCAGACTGTATACTGTATACCGAGGACAGAATGCCGGCCGGTAGGTACTGCTGATATGCTTCAAAATTTCTAATAATTTGAAACTGATTGAAACAGTTATGTACTGACGTACTGAATGACGTGTTGCTAATGGTATTACCAATACAAAAAAAGATTGACGTTTTGGTTTGCTGTTTATTTTTTGAATTGGCAGCACAAGTTATAGCGCCTTTCACTTTCGGGTTCGTGTTGGTGATTGAATTAATTAATTTTATCATATTTTTCCATTATTGAACCGTTATAACAACAACAACTGCGTTCTCAATAATACAGTTTCAACTATGGCATTCATATAGTACGGAATACTACGAAAAACTGGTGTAACAACATACAAAATGGGTTTGGATTTCGACGTTTTGGAGTTTTGCAAAAAACTGCGGCAAAACCGGCCTCCACCGTACCAGTGCCCATTGGAAAAGTGTGACAAGGTTTACAAGAGTTTATGTGGACTGCAGTATCATCTCGTAAACTATGATCATGATAACCCTACTCCGGCAACGCCTGCGGTCGCTAATAATCGCAAGAAGGGCAGAGTCAGGGCTGCCGTGCCGACTGGCGATATAGCGCTTCAAAGTCCGCCGAAAGAAGCTTTAACTTTCGCGGAAGCGCAGAAAGTAGTTCAATTTGAGATCGATGGAAAAATAAGTAGGATACCTATTGATCAACCTTTGCCTATGATGTCTCTTGAGGAATGGGAGCAAAAGAATGCTGAGTTAGAGAAACCGTTGCCAGTTGTTGAGCCGCCAGTGGAGCCTCATGTTAAATTACCTGAAGCTAGTTTTAAGGTAAGCTGAGAGTTAAAATTTTTGATTTTGTATTGATGTTTTTCTACCACTGCTATTTGTTTATTTACTGAAATTGATAAGATATAATACAAACAACAATCCCAACAATCAAGAATAAATGAATATACCTTGAAAAAATTTGTAGGAATCATCAAAGCAAGCATCTGAGTAGGTAGCATGTAACCACATTTGATTACAAGCAAATTATTTTGAAAATTTAAAAAATGCTTTAATTATTTACCAGAAATAATAGTAAATATTCATTCCTAAGTAATTCAGTAGTGGCTTTAGGCACTTCAGGTAGTTTTTAACCAGGGAAAAACAAAATTCTAATGAAATTGAACATTTACCAGCTGATCCCAGATTACAATGAGCGAGTATGTGATGCACCGGCTCGTCCAAATGCCTACATCCGTTTCATAGAGAAGTCTGCTGAGGAGCTAGATGGAGAGGTTGAATATGATGTGGATGAAGAAGACACTGCATGGTTGGCCATTCTCAATAAGACGAGGGCTAAGCAGAATCTACCGCCTGTGTCAGTTGATACATTGGAGTTGCTTATGGATAGATTGGAGAAAGAATCATATTTTCAGGTTTGTGTATAATATACTAGCTGTCCCGTGCGGTTTCACCCGCACACCCGAGGTATCATATGTTTTCCCGGGATAAAAAGTATCTTATGTGTTAATCCAGAATATATAAGGTCTTTCTAAACTTATGGCAGTTATTTTTAGGGGTGAATGTAAAGGTCATTAGTAATCAAAAAACATATTAGAAAAATAAACCATACATTGAAAATACTACATTATTTATAAATTAATACTTGGTACCTACATAAAGTTCAATTTTGTTTTTTTTTTCTTGAATCATCAGACGGATTATTTTTCTAATATGTTTTTTTGATTACTAACTAATGACCTTTACATTCATCCCTAAAAATATCCACCATAACTTTAGAAAGACCCTATATTCTATCTGTGTGCCAAATTTCATCCAAATCTGTTCAGTCGTTTTTGCATGAAAGAGTAACAAATATACATCCATACTCACAAACATTCGCATTTCTAATATTAGTAGGATTTTATTATTGTACTCCGTAACTCACAGCTATTTTACAAAAATATAATCCAAAATAAATATTACTATTAACAATGACAAGAGGTGGTCAATAAACAGAGTTATTGGTAATGTGACATTATAAAAGAGGTCCTTTTGACTTCAACTTTAATGCCAAACAGGAAAATGGTCATGGTTAGCAATAACACTGTAAATGTTACCATATTAAAAAAAATACCTTTTATTATGGTAAAATATGTTTTGGTGTTTCCAAGTGTAGTAATAACATTATCTTGGGTATTCCAGGCATCGCAAAGTGGTCAACAGACAGCAGCCACAGTGGACGAGGATGCCGTCTGCTGCATATGCATGGATGGAGAGTGTCAGAACACTAATGTCATACTATTCTGTGACATGTGTAACCTTGCTGTTCATCAAGATTGTTATGGGGTGAGATTCATTACGTACGTTGCAAGTATCACTAGGCTATGGTAACCACTTACCATCAGGTGGGCCATATTCTTGATCACTACAAGACTATAAAAAAAAAACTTTGTATATTTTTGCACTTCAAACTTGACTTTGGCTTTCTCACAAACTGACCATGAAGATAGTATGTGAACACATAGATATCTTCTTAAATTGGATAAAGTTGGATTGAGTACTATCATGTTAATAGATTCTGCACTTTATTTCCCCTCACTGTAAGTGCATACTTTTTAAATCCATGACTAGCAACTGAGTTATCTGTTGTTCTACAGGTGCCGTATATTCCTGAGGGTCAGTGGCTTTGCAGGCGATGTCTGCAGTCACCTTCACGTCTTGTAAACTGTGTGCTTTGCCCCAACACTGGAGGTGAGTAACAATTAAATGGGTTAAGTAGATAGCTGTACCCTAAATAATGTGTGGAGTAGCTTGCGCCCTGTGGTGAAATCACAGGGTATCATTTAGGTATGAAAAGTACTGTATGTGATGTATCTATTTACTTTTAAGATAATTCACATTTAAAAATAGAAGAAGAACGAGTTTTCGAATTGAAAGGAGTTCAAAGATTTTTGTCCGGAGCCTGCCAGGCTCATCAGGCGCCATTTTCTTATTCTAGCACCATAGAATGCGAACAAACAATTTAATTTTAAAAATTTCAAGGTTATTGAAATTCTTGATCTTTTCTTGTAAATAACTCTGTAACGTGGTGTTTTAGTACACAGGCATCCTCGTATTTTTTGTTTGTATGAGTGTCCCCATTCGATGTATATGTAATGTGGGAGATGAATCAAACGTCCATTTCTAGAGACAGTTCGTTTATTACTGAACCACACGTATTCATACAACCACTACACCATGGGGGTGCAGGAAAAAAAAAACTTAAATTCTAAAGTTTTTTTTTCTTTTATGTTATAAATTTATAAAAAGACAATCAAATATAATTATGTTTCATTAAACATTCTTAAAAGTAAACAAAAAGTAAAAAGTAAACAAAAACATATGTAGAAGTAAATAAAAACATATGTAGAAGTAAATAAAAACATATGTAGAAGTAAATAAAAACATATGTAGAAGTAAATAAAAACATATGTAGAAGTAAATAAAAACATATGTAGAACCATGGCTCGATTACATTCTACTACTAACAAAATGAAACTTGTAAAACTATAGACTTAAGAACATTTTATGAAATAAACTTTTTAGATCTATTTTTATGTATTAATTCAA
The DNA here is from genome assembly GCA_951394255.1 of Polyploca ridens. Lineage (NCBI taxonomy): Eukaryota > Metazoa > Arthropoda > Insecta > Lepidoptera > Drepanidae > Polyploca > Polyploca ridens. Next base: position 9,173,472 of record OX596260.1, read on the forward strand.
TCTTTCCATTCTTAATAACCTTTACATTTGGTTCACAATCTTCTAACACTTCAAATGGTCCATGATACAATTTATCCATTTTTGATCCACTTTCATTTTTTATCAAAATTAAATCTCCTTTTACATAAATAATTGGCTTAACATTCTTATCATATACAATTTTTCTTTTAATCTTACTGTCTAACAAATTTTTACGTGCATCCTTATGTGCTAACTGTAATCTATACTTTAATTCTAACATATAATTTTCTGGATTATACAGTGGGTCTAATCTTTCTATCAAATTACTAGGAAGATTACAATTCTTACCAAATACAAGTTCGAAAGGTGTATATTTCGTTTCACAATGCACATTGGTATTAAAAGCAAAACACCAAAATTGCAACCAATCGCTCCAAGTGTCTGGATGTTCATCACACTGGGTACGTAGAAAAGCACGCAAGTGTTTATGTGTATTTTCTAAAGCTCCAATAGATTGATGGTGATAAGCGGTTGAATTTTGTTTATCTATAGCTAAAAGCTTACATACCTCTGTAAATATTGTTGACATGAACTCGGTACCTCTATCTGTTGCGACGACCTTTGGAAGTCCGTAACGTAGTATAAAATTACTTACGAATGCTTTGGCGACAGATACTGTGTCCTTGGCCTTGAGTGGATAAGCTTCAACATACTTACTGAGTTCGCATTGCAGAGAAAGAATGTACACGTTTCCATTGCTATCTCTATCTAATGGACCTACAATGTCGAGATAAATCTTTTCAAAAGCCGAATTAGCCGTACTTGTAATTACCATAGGTTCTTTAACATTTTTCGAATGTTTCATTGTTTGACATTTCTTACACTTTTTGACGAAATTTCTCACGTCACTATCTAAACTAGACCAGTAGTATTTCTTTTTAATACTATTTATCATCCTACGAATACCTGAATGACCACTTGTTGGAAGTAAGTGATAATCTTGTAATATAAAAGTTTTTTCGTCGTTATCAGTTATTCTTCTTATCTTACTTAAAATATGTATTTTCGGTCCTAACCATTCTTTTCTACTATTTATCTCTTTTATTAATTCTTTGATAAATAACTCATTATTTTCGTCTTTCAATACGCATAATTCTTTTACTTTTATTTTTTCACAAAAACATCTCAATTCGTCAGCAAATACGTCTCGCGTGAAATGCATTTTATAATTGAGATTAATTAGTAATGTCAATTGACTTTCAATAAATGAAAAACATTTTTGTTCGTACGTGACTTTCTTGTCAATTCTTATTTTGTCAAGTTCATGGCCATGAATAAGTCGTAATTCAATAGAGTCACTAGGTTTCTGCAATATCTCCACGACTCTTGGGTGATCGGTCCAATCATCGGTGGGTATATTACTAGAAATGTGTCCATTGTCAGTATTTGTCATTTCTAATTGTCTTCTCCTTTGTCCTCTAGTCATAACATTTATAACTTTTTCATTTAACGATTTCAATTCATTGGAATTGATTACGATTCTAGACAAGGCGTCTGCTACTACATTATTTTTCCCTTTAACGTAAACTACCTCGAAATCGTATTCTTCTAGTGTTAACCGAAATTTTAATAGTCTACTGGATGGATCCTTCATTCCAAATAAATAAACCAACGGTTTATGGTCTGTCATAATAACGAAATTTTTACCATAAAGATAAGGTCTATAGTACTTTACACTCCAGACAATCGCTAATAATTCTTTTTCAATAGTAGGATAATTTAATTCAGCTTTATTTAACGGTCGACTAGTATAAGCTATTGGTCTCAAATCTTGATTACATAGAACTGCTCCTAGTGCTTTCCCGGAAGCGTCTGTTTGTAATACAAATTTTTTATTCTCTGAAAAATCTGGATATTGTAAAACAGGCGGGGTAGATAAGGAATTCTTCAAAAACTGAAATGATGCTTCACATTGTTCTGTCCATAAAAATGGTTCATTCTTTCTTCCTAATTTATTTAATGGTATAGTTATTTCACCGAAGTGAGGTATAAATTTTCTATAGTAGTTACAAAATGCTACGAAACGTCTTACTTCATCAGCATTTTGTGGGACAGGATAATTACGTAAAATTTGGGTTTTTTCCGGATCTGGTAAAACTCCTTCAGATGTTACTAAATGTCCTAAATACAAGATCTCTTTCTTTAGAAATTCACATTTGGCAGGATTTAATTTCAAATTAACAACACGAAATCGTTGTAAAACATCAATTAAATTTTTATTATGCGTTTCCAAATTTCTCCCAAAAACAATTACGTCATCACAGTATACAAAACATTTATCAAAAGTGAGACCAGAAAGCGCTACTGACATAATTCTTGAAAATGCATTCGGGCTAATTTTTAATCCCATGGGCAAACGTTTTAACTGGTATTGCCCCGTATCAGTAGTGAATGCTGTAACCTTACGACTGTCGGGTTTCAAGGTCACTTGGTAAAATCCCTGATTTAAATCGAGATGAGTAAAGTAAATTGAGTTCGAAAGAGAGTCTAAAATTTCCGTTATGTTAGGTAAAGGAAATTTATCATTTTGAATTTTTTCGTTAACTTTACGAAAATCTATCACTAAACGCCACTTCTTTTTTCCACTAGCGTCAACTTTTTTTGGAACTAAAAGAATTGGACTTGACCAATCAGAATTAGTTTTTTCTATTATGTCATCATCAATCAATTTATCAATTTGTTTTTTAATTTCTGACTTCATAGTTACAGGTAAACGATAGGGTTTAGTGTAAACAGGAGTAGAATTTGGTATTAATGTAATGTCTTGCTCCATAATATTAGTTGTAGATAGTTTATCATTTTGTAAATGAAAAACATCAGCGTATTTCGCACAAATAATTTCAATAGATTTCCGCTCATCTAAATTTAAATGATTCAATCTTAGTAATGGTAACAATTCCTTAACGCGTTCAACATTGTTCGTTGTATGATTAAAATTACACATGTCATAATCTTGTAATGAATAAATTTCTGGTTCAAAAATTGGTAATTTAATTAACTTTTCACTTGTGTTTAAAATTTGAATAGGAATTTTCCCATTTATAGGTTTAACAATTCCTCCAGCTAAAAATAAATCATCTGAAATTTGATTTGAACAAACGACCAAATCTCCGTCTAAGTTTGAATTTAGTTGTAAATAGTGAATAGATTCACTTCTTGATGGAATATAAAAATGTTGTTCAAAATCGCTCCGCTTATGGAGTGGAAACACATACTCATTACTGTCATTGTTCAGTGTTAAAGTATTATATTGTAAGTTTATATTTGCTGAATAAGTTTGTAAGAAATCTAGTCCGATAATACCGTTAGCTTCACATGGTAAGGTATCAAATACGTAGAACTTATGATGAAACTTAATATCATAATTCTCAGATAGTAAATTCAAGTAAGCATAACTGTTCGTATGTACTTGTCCTCCTATACCTTTGATTACTGTGCAGTCTTTGTGTAATGTTATGTTACTAGGTATCGCGTTACTTTGAATAATAGATAAGCTAGCTCCGGTGTCGACTAAAAATGAAAGTCTTTGGTTATTTAAATACAAGTTAATGAAAGTAAATCCATGATTATAAGTTAATACTTTAGGAACGAAAAAACTGCATGTTTTCATTTTTTTCACAAGAAGTTGTGGGACAAACTGGCTCTGATTCTACTGTTTGCGTAGGTTGAGTAGAATACACATTAGCATAATTCCTACGATTCCCACGATTGCCTCTATAATAACGAGTACCTCTTTCTGATGTCTGATAAAACTGTCTACGTGGAAAATTTTGATTAGTTCTATTACTATTGTAATTCATATTATTACCACGGTTACTATTAGAAAAATATCTATTACCTCTATAATTCCGTTGAAAATTGCCTCTGGTTCCTTGGAATCCTCGCGAGCCTCTATTTGACCTACCTCTCATGTTAAGAACGACATCGCGTGAAGGCTGCTCCAACTCTTCATCCTCAGCTGCTCGTACTGCATCCTTCAAGTTGGTATAATTACGTGCAGATATTATTGTACTAAGGCGTCTATTGCGTAAACCATCTGCAAATTTCTTAATAGCAAGCGTTTCATTAATGGGCCTTAAAACCTCAAAAGCCTTTTCATTAGAATCTGCTTGTGAGATTGTAAGGTCGGCAAATAATTCCTCAATTTTATTTCCAAACTCTGGAATAGACATATCCTTCTGTACAATATTATTTAATTGAGATAGTAGAGAGTTAGACGATTTTTTTGTAAGTAAAAATCGTTTAATGTCAATAATTAATTGCTCAATATTTTCATATTTTTGTTTAAGTTTCAATTTTGCCAATTTATTAAAACGCGTTTTTAGAACAAAAGATATTAGTAACTTTCTACTGTTCTCGTCACCCAAACAAATAGCGTACATTTCTATTCCATCAATAATCCTTTCTACCGTCTCTTCTTTACCATCCATAATAGGAATTAAGGATGTAGCCGTTTTTATTTCGAACTTGTCCATGGTAGTCATATTACAATTATAGCTCAATATTCTTTCATAAGCCTCTTCAATTTGTTCACAAAGAACCTCTGTACGAGTATTTGCTAGACGCACATAATTACCTTCATCAATAAGATTACGATATTTCGTATATAAAACTTCTGCTTCAACAATTTTTTCTCTTACATTACTAGTATATAATTGACGTCTCTGTGGACCTAATTTCCTTAAATTTAATTTTATATTATCCAATTTATCAAAAATAGACTGTAAACAACCTTCCATATATTATTAATCATGAATATATTTTATGAATAGAAATAACATAAACTAATTTTATGTAATATTAATATTTAAGTAAAACTTACTATATAATTATGTAACATATTTTTTTTTTTTTGTTTTTAAATTTAAGGAAATTGTTATACCTTAATTAAACTTTAACTTATACGATATCCATTTTATTTTTTTATTTTTACCTTTTTTTTTTCACTCACTAAAAAAAAACACTTGCACTGTGCACTTATTATCGACGGGCGTGGACGGCGTGGTGCCCTCAAACGGTATCAGGATCTCAAGCTGCTCTGCCTCGTCGTCCTGATAGCCGCTACTGCATTCTTTCTAAAAAAAAAATCTCCTCGAACCTCTTCGTTCACCCAATTCTTATGGCACTTTCGATTGTACGAACGCCAACGCCGTGTGCGTGTTCGGCGTGTGCATCATTACTGGTAGTAGTAATGCGTGTTGTGATATTATGGTTTCCGTATTTTTGCATAGGCATATTTTGAACACTCCTTGCCCATTGTTTTTATTGTTAACTTATAACTTCACTAATGTAATGTAATGTTCGCTGTGGCACTGTCTATCTGCGATTGCGTCATGCTCGGGCGCAAACTGCTGACCGGTAACTTTTAGCGCGGCCGGCCGGCGCGGCGCGATTCGCGTATGGCAGGGTCGCCATGTAATGTGGGAGATGAATCAAACGTCCATTTCTAGAGACAGTTCGTTTATTACTGAACCACACGTATTCATACAACCACTACATATAGGTACTATTATCATGGTCGCTATTTGCAAAAAAATACCAAAAAAAATAACTAGTGGCCCAAATGTATGCATCATGTAACATCTTCGAACCCTTTCTGAGGAAAGATGTAAAAATATTTTAATATTTACAGGTGCATTCAAACAAACTGACCAAAGCACGTGGGCGCACGTTGTATGCGCTCTATGGATACCTGAAGTTCGTTTTGCCAACACTGTCTTTTTGGAGCCCATAGGTAAGTAAAAAATTATTGGTTACATTTCAATACCTTACATAAATACTTAAAATATTTTTAAATCTAAATAATATGAATATTAATAACAATGTGAAATTAAATACCTATCTCAACAAACTTTAGCAATTAAATTCGCAACAAATACAAACAAAATAAATAAAAAATTGCAATAAAACAAATAAAATAAAATAAAACAGTTCCTACACCATTCTGAAGTTAATATCTTACATGTAACACATGTATATTAAGACGGCCCTCTGTGGCCGGCGCAACTTCAACGCAAGCATAGTCTAAAAGCTTGTTGTTTCATCCAACGTAATGTTTGACTGCGAAAAAAGAGAGACAGCATCAGAGCCGTCGGTTATTAGTCGGTAAATTCCGCTGATCACTCGCGGCCGCTTCGCTAGGTCGTCATTCATGATTTCGCATATCATAAAACTTGTTCCAGGCGTATACTTCTTGTGAGAAAATCTTACAAGTTTCTGAATAAAAGTTAGTTATTTAGAATCTCCAATACATTTGCAAGCCTGGTATCTAAATGTTTTCTTTACTTTTAAAAATTATAGGTACATTAGATATGGCCAAAGTTCAGGTAAAATTTGAGCAAAAACGCTGTTTTTTTGGCGGCTTTTACTGAATTTGTTTCACACTTTTTTTTAATTTCGCCTAGATACACGGATACATATAGTGCACAAGATACTAATTCGTCCAAAACATGTACCGAAATGTTTAACAACGCCATAATAAGTACAGAGGTTTTGTATGAAAAGTATGACGAATTGAGTGCTCTTAAGTATGCATTTACAAACAAAAAGCACTATATGTAGTATATCAGTTATCTGGTTTCCATAGTACAAGCTCTGCTTAGTTTGGGATCAGATAGCCGTGTGTTAAGAATATCCCGTGTCAAGGATATTCATTATTTTTATTTATTATTGACACCCTTTCGAACTAGAGAACACCAACTCAACTGAGATGGCTCGCTTACCATGCTGCTGTCTTCGCCGCAAACCCCCCATCGATGCCCCATGCCAGTTCTGTCGCCTTGCTATATTTTGGAAATATGCAACATACCCATTTCAAAATAAATATCAAAAATCTCTCATAAATGATGTGAATTGGCTCTAATCGTCTATTTTCGCCTATTCTCACGGACAGACGAATCCTAACTAATATTATAAATGCGAAAGTGAGTTTGTTTGTTTGTTACGCCATCACGCCACAACTACTCAACGGATCATCATGAAATTTGGCATGCAGATAGCCTATGGTATGGAAAAAGACATAGGCTTTTTATCCTATAGGCTTTTGTTATGTACATTATGAAGATGAATAAATAAATAAATAAATCCCGGGAACGCGGGTGAAACCGCGGAGGACAGCTAGTACACAAATACATTAACAACCGTATCTGGTTGTCGGTTTTTGGGAACATATCAAATGATTGCGAATATTCCGAATAAGTTCTTTAACCATCCACACATCTGTCGCTAACACATCCATTATTGCGTTCGGGACTAGCGAAAATACTCGTGAATGTTCGGCATATTCACCGTTCATGACGATGTGTGGACTGAAATATAGCAAACAAAGTCGAATAAAAAACGTGAATACCGAATAGCGATGTGAAATGGCACCATTACACACATTTATTTTGATATATTGCACAGATTCTATAGAAATGATCCCAGCAGCCCGTTGGAAGTTACAATGCATGGTGTGCAAGCAGCGCGGAGTGGGCGCCTGCATTCAGTGTCACAAGAGCAACTGCTACTCTGCCTTCCATGTCACTTGTGCGCAGCAAGCCGGGTGAGTGTCCTAGTTCTTAACAAATTGGTAGGATTAGGGATAAATAAAAACCCTATGCAATGTGTAACAAGAGTGGATATCCATTAATTAAAGTTACGAGTTCTTTGGTACCAGGCGCACAGATCGCGAAAGAGAAATAAATTATAATTTTAAGATATTGTTAAAAATTTAATTTTAAATACAAGCTTTTTTTGGTGACTGTACTTGCATTGTCTTCCAATATACTAATCTATACCAAATACCAAGCCAATGCGACCACTGGAAGTAGGTTAAATTAGACTTGCAAGATTTGACCCGGACATTGCAAGTTAATAAAAAGCTTATAATATTAGCAAGTGACGTGAAAAGATAATGACTCATTGAGCGGTGACAAATTGGTTATGATTTTAATTCAAAAAACTTGGAAGCAAAAATTTTGTATTATTTGAGCTGAAACTTTTCATAGAGAGCCTATACCTGATGTAGTATTCAAACCCTTCGTGTAGATATAACCACAGATATACTTCTAAATAGATGACGCGAGTGTATGTACTTCGGGTGTCATCAGTGGCGTGCATTCCATATAGGCAAATAAGCAATGCTTACCTCATAAGATTCAATAATATGATATATTGATTCAATTAAACTACGTAATCATTTTAAATAAAAATTCTAACCTAACATTCAATACAAAATTTCAAACTTTGCCGCGCAGGCACTCGCGAGTTCGTGTAACAAATTCACGCACACTAAAACGATTTCGGCATATGCATACACGCACACACACTTCTTTAGGATAATACGACGAAAGCATAAACCACGTTTTTACTATGCGTAGCACACTGACATTTGACATTCGCGATTTATGGACCAAAAGTAACCATACCTACTCTGTTGTGACACTAGTAACCCAGCCAAATTAAAAAAACTTCAGTTTACCAACGTTAGAGCAACTCAAATATAACTTCGCAATTTATTTGTATTGTTTTGTTTATGGTTTGGCTGGCATTGCATAGGGTTACCGTTTCAAATCGAAGTGACTGATATCGATTAAAAAAAATATATACAAGGTCGATCCTTAGAAAATCAATATTTAGATTTTATATTATATTATGATATAAAATATATTTCTTAGTTAATTAGTAGCAAAAAATATTTTTTAAATGCACTGTTTATTAGGTCACTAAAAATAATTAAACGAATATCGTTATTCGATTAAACTTACACTGTCGAGATTTTTTGAAAAACAACGATTTAGACGCCCTCCCATCGATTTCGGCATTGATGAAAGTAATAATTCAATTTTTTTTTTCAAAAAAACTTTAATATTTAACATAATACTGCAAAAAATAATCGATTCGAAAATTCGAAATGGAATATTATGGTCTCGTTAAAATCGATTTCCGATCTTTTAATTACGTGGCGATCTTAAGATCGATCCGTATCTCCAAAGAGGATTTAAAAGATTGAATATTGATTAAAAAATTGATCGATTCAACCGAGGCTGGAAACCCTAGTTTGGCTTTTTTAAAAATATTTGTTCATGACCATGGACACAAAGTCCTTCAGTCGCATACATTTTATTTATAATATCACTTTCATATAGTCCGCACATTAACTTTTACATAGTCCGCATTATCAGTCACCGTTCAGTCGTGTTTTAGTAAAATGGTGGTCACTATACTAAAACTTTAACGAACTTTTTGAGACAACTTGTAAAATCACGATACACATAATTCATTTCATTTCACTAGTGCACGTGGATTGATCTTTATTGGATAAAATACCACCGATAATATACAATAAAACTCTCCTAGTACTTGATTGCCTACCTCCTCCGAAAACCAATGCACGCCACTGGGTGTCATAATGTTCTTCTTTTGAAACTGTTTTGCGCGGACAGGGAACTCGCAGAAGGCTGTATGTCCACCAAAGATGTGTAGCGAGCGAGGGATGTGTTTAGCTGACAAATAGGATAGCTTCATTTTATTGAGAGAGGTAGAGCATAGCGTTTATTCGCTCAAAGAGCAGCTCGACTGGGGAAGTACCTCCACCTTACTGAATACCGCAGCCAAATAACTTTATATTGTGTAAAGTTGTGTTCCTGCGCGTGAGTAAGGTCGCCAGAGCTCATAGGGGAGGGGGGAAAGGTCGGTAACGCGTGAGCGATGCTTCTTGTGTTGCAAGCGTCCATATGGCTACGGAAACCGCTTACCATCAGGCGGGCCTTATGCTTGTTTACCGATTAAGTTGTTAAAAAAAACACGTTAAAAATGTAATTCCAACCTAACCAAATCAATCTTGTGACATTATGGTAGGTACAAAAAAAGTTACACGCTTGGTTTTCATACGGATGAAGGAACTTGCGTTATCTATTTAGATTTATGTCTGTGGATATAACTCTTTCTGTCCATGTGTGTAGGCTATACATGAAGATGGAAGCGGCGGGGTCGGGGCGGGACCCCAGCCAGCCGGTGCAGGTCGCCAAGATGGCCTACTGTGACGCGCACACTCCCGCGCATGTCTTACAGGTATATTCACACACTTGTTGAACGCTATCCACCATTTCAATTATTTTTTTTAAATGTCGAAGTCAGTAAACGAGCTTAGCTTAGGGGTGCGTTCGACTCAATTATCCAGTACAAAATTGTATTTAACCAATCGTCAAACACCCCGTTCAAGCTAACCGCGAGGCGAGAAATTAATCTGTCTAAAATTTAATCTGCCCCATTCACGGACGTCTGCTGGTGTAAGTTTTAAAGATTCATTTTAGCGACCTTTTTATGTTGCTAAATTTTATCCTGCTGTCAGATTGACAGCTGTTTGTTGTTTTGCATCGCCAACTGATGAAATATTACACCGGCAAATTGATATCTCATGTTTCGGCCCATTTTAACTGTGTAATAACTTCAATATTACAAGCGAAATTTTAACTTTCAGAGATACAATAAAAAATCGAGTCTAGTCTAGACTCCGTTCAGCGAAGCCTCGCCAATATAATTTTATCGGGCTTAGCCCTGATGGTAAGCGTAGCCATATGAACGTTGGAAACAAGCGCGTTACCGACTCTTCCCCTATCTTCGATGAGCTCTAGCGACTTTACTCACGCGCAGGAACACAACAAATAGGTTATAGGATAGAACTGAAATAGGTTTTTAAAACCTGTATTACTGGTCACTAGTGCCCCACTCGGCACCGACGGATTGACATTGTTGATGTCTCGATAGGTATTAGCCACCAAAAAAACTACCAAACAAGAATAAATTAACTTAAATTGTATTAACAACTATTGCTTAAAATTAGAATTGGCTCTGTAGTGACGACGTCGAATGCGTGGGTTCGAATCCTACAATGTTTAAGCTTTTGAACTTAGAAAGAGTAAGTAATAAGATATTGATTGTAATTATGTTTAACAGGAGAGAAAAGCGCTAGAGTCGGAAGGAGATACAAAATCAAATGATCTAACTGCTATAAGGCTTAAAGGCCGAGAGAAAATAAAACAGGTATGTCTTACCATTTACTGTATGTATTGCCATGCTTTTCGTCGACACAATTTTGACGTATTTTTTATAATAAGACAGATTTAGCTCGAATTTGTTTTTGTTCGTTTAACTTTAGTAAGAAATTCCTACAAAATTATGCTGGCTAAAATAAAAACCATTATCAAAGATAGTTCTGTAGGATTTTTTGTAATGACAGTATTTTTTTAATACTATAAAAAGTACTCGTTAAGATTTTAATTTATTTCTTTATTGAAATGAAATTAAAGATCAGGACTTAACACGCTACTACTTCTCGGCACGCAACTCGCTTGTACACGTTCGTCAATATTCGACGGCTGATGCAAAACTTTGGCTTCCATCAAATTTTAGGCAATTTTTTGGCTGAGCCAAAGACTCAACAAAGCCTAAGATATTGCTAATTTTGTGCGGTTACCGTAGCCATATGGACGCTTGCTAGATGACTAAAAAATTCTATTTAGTCCGTCTTTTACTACATACAGGGTGTTGTTTTGGTCGGCGACAAGCGACCCAGGAGCGGTAGTACAAAATATATATTCCCCAAAAATGGACTTAATTTCATTAAATACTGTAAATATGTTGAGAAATACCTTATTCAATTTGAAATAAAATTACCGCAAAGTATAGTTACTAGACACGTGCACAGACTAGAGTTAGGCACAAGCCACCATCGCCACACCCCTTTACTCCCTCGTACTCCCGTTGAGTATTATGTCTACACTTTAGCTTATTACATGATTTTCAAAATTTTAATTTTTTTATTTTTATTTAAAAAAAAAATGTATTTTTTTTTAGATTTTTTTTAGCACCAGTATCATTTGTATTATCGACTCTGAGTCGCTCGTCGCTGACCAAAACAACGACCTGTATATCAAAAAATGTTAGACACGTATTTTTTTCTTTTTTGACAAAATTTACTCTACGTCATGAACCCCCACTCCCGAACTTTACTCGCTTTATCTTTCTTCATTTTTAATGATTTAGTAAAGCAAAAAATACGTGTCCAATATTTTTTGATAATCTAACTGACGGACTAATTAGAATTATATATTTTTTTTACCTAGGAATCATCCCTATACACGGTTACCAACCCCTTCACATTCCCCAATGAGCTCTGGCAACCTTACTCACGCGCAGGAACACAACATAACGTTATTTGGCCGCGGTATTCTGTAAGGCGGAGATACTTCCCCAAGCGAACTGCTCTAACGAATAAACGATACGCTCCACCTCTCTTATATTATAGTCACTTTATACACGAATCAGGAACTAAAATTATTTCAATAAAAACAAACAGCTATTCAATGTAGGCTCGTCGCGTCCTAGCAATGAAACGTACATGGGCCCCAGTGGTCCTGGTGCCCACACTACCAGCGGAGAGGGTCGCGGACGTGGCCCAGCTGGCCCACGGGCCCCCCGCGGCCCGCGCCCAGCTCATGAAGCGGCTTCTCGCTTACTGGACCCTCAAACGACACAGCAGGAATGGAGTACCGCTGCTGAGGCGGCTGCAGAGTCTTACTAGTCATCATGGTAAGTTAAATATATATGTCACCGTATTTTTGCGAAAAACGTTTGTTTATAATCTACCTAGCGAGATTGTAAACTCGATAAATTGTGAACTGTACCGTACTGCTTACAGTATAACGTATTAATTTTCGATAGTTTATATAATCTATCCATGTCAAACCGAACGTGGAAGCAAAAATTTTCTATGAATTTTTGGGTAATATATTTTGAGCTGTAACTTGTTTTATTGAGTCTTCGCCGGATACCCTTTTACACGTTGTATAACTCTAGGCTTTCATATTATGATTGCAGACGGGCAATCTATTTTGCACCTTATAATGGGTAGGTAAGGTTGATTATAAATTTTATCTGAAAGTGGTGCTGATTCTGCTGTAGATCGCACTAAACTAGTTTTTATCATATCAAATCTCTGTCTTACTGAATCATTATTGAAAAAGGATGGACTGACAATATTGGATATCAAATTAGTTTATGCCATTGTCATTTACGGGAATTTTTCGTTTTACAAAGAATTTTGTACATGGTGTATGCACCACATATGTTGTACTTAGGATACAATTGTAACCAATCAATTAAATATCTAAAGATAAATATATATTTTAAGGTACTAGAGGTATCCAAGACGGAACAGTGAACGTGCGAGAGTTGTGCAACCAACTGAAATACTGGCAGAGAATACGACAGGATTTGGAACGAGCTAGGTATGTCAACAATAACTTATATCACTTGTCCATATTCCAATTTAATAAAGAATCTCAGATGAGTGCAAAAGAGATAGTGTTATGTGTTTATAGTAAGATAAAAGAGTACATCTCACTTACACGCATACAACTATGTCTTATATTCCATTTTTATTTCGTGAGAGCTCAGAGTATATAAATACTACGTACAACAGAGAGACAGCGCCCATACTTCAAAAGTTACCACCATAACTCGCGCAAGTACAGCGCCGGTGGCGAGATCGGGGTACTAATTCCTATTCTGGGTTTGTAAGTGACTACAGCAATGTTTGTTTTTCAGTAAATGACAACAGATGACACTGTTGAAAGAATTTAATTTTAAAGAACAATGGGCACATTTGTATTTTTTTTTGTTTTTGTGTAAGAGAGGTAGAGCGTAGCATTTACTATATACTTTTGTTCAAAAAAGATAAGAATTCCATACATTAAGTCCTAAACTAGTCCAAAGAATTATTATTATGTTATTCAATTCTAAAAATACTGATTTTAAGTTGCATCTTACCCCACGGTTAATTGAGACAATTCCCAAATACTCTAGCTATTGTTCATCAACAATGAAGAATGTTCACTAATTCTGAATGTTAGCTCATCGTATTTTCTGTAGAAAATAAAAAATATATGTGAAAGAATTATTTCAATACGACAATTACATTCCGAGATATAGAATTTTTAAATGAGCGCGTGACGCGGGATTCAACCGCTCGGTACTCGATGCGTGTGACGTCGAACATCGAACAATCGAAAATCGAACCCTAGTAGGGCAAAAAGGGGTAATAATGTTTTAAGGGAAGGATATTACTATGTCTCTATTAACTAAAAAATTGGAATACCAATGTATTCCTTTTGTAGTCGAAGATAGGATTATAGAAATTCCATCCCTACATCCAGTGGGTAAAGCAGAGGGCGCAGGTAAAACGGCGGGGCGGAGTGTTAGTTTAGAGATACTATCAAAGCTTATTGTTTTGAAGATCGTCAGTATAGTGAGAGTCTGCTATCTATACATTATTTAAATTTCTAAAACATGACGAAATTATGAATGACCCTAAACAAATTTTGATATTAAATAAAAATTATGGAATCAAGGAACTAACACTGAAAGCACCAAGTGAGATGCTCTATTCTATAGTTAAGGAGGCATTAATTATTTATTATGAAGTTTTTGAAAATTCTAAATGTAAATTAAATATTAAAAACCTTATTATAAATAATATTAAAAAAATATACAAATAGAAACGTGTAAAGAAAGAGCATCTACTTTATGTTTTAGAAAAATTAGTTCTTGTTAAAATTTACTATTATCGTAAGAATTCCAAAAGAAATATGGCACAGTCTCTCCAAAAAATAAAAATATTAAAAAATAAATAATTGATTGTACATGTAGCGAGTAGGTCTGATATCGTTCAGCAAGTCCAATAAAAGTTGTTTCTTCCATTGGACCCACTGAAAAATAATCCTCGTCATCCAAAATAAATTTATCCGCATTCTTTTCAGTTTCTTTTATTTATATCCATTCAACAAATGACTACGGAAAACAGACCTAATGCATTGCGTTACGGCTATAGAAGAAATTAAATAAAAGGCATTGGCGTGAAATCATTAGAATAAGTGCAAATTGAGTTGGTGACCGTAATTTATTTTACAATAGTGAACATGTAATCATATAGTGAGAAGGAACATAATGTACAGATGGAAGAGAAAGAGAAAAAAAAATTGTATTGGTTGATTTTATTTTCTCGCAATCGTAGTGAAAAATAGAATGTTACACACGGCGCTAAAATCCCATTATAACTCTGTTTCTATTTACTCCTCTCTAAAGCTCGGAACTAGAACTACCTCGTGTATGATGGGTAATTTTAGCTCCTTAAATAACAATCTACTATTCTATCACATCCTGATTGGTTCTGTATGCCATGATAAACCTAATTTTCGTAATAAATTAATATGCCATCTCGAAATCTCCACCTGTTATAGGCATAATTATTAATTAGAATTGAGCCTTGAATTAACTGCCAAGGGAAGCACGTGCAGACAGGCTACTTCAATACATCCTTGTCATCAATGTAGTTGCTGAGTAAGCTCCCTAACTAGCAAACAGTTGAATAATGAATGAGTTATTCGGCTACAGATCGAATAAATGTTCAGTAGTTGCTACGTAGTACCCACAATGTAGTGTAAAAGCTTTTATTACGACTTTTTAGCATTTTTTGCTTTAAGTGCTTTAACCGTGTTGTGTAAACGTTTACTCGATATTCTTATAGTGCATTTATTCAATAGTCGTATAGTAGCTACCATTTCTCGTTTATACCACACATGAGTGCAGTAAAAGAGTTGTCGATTCCCAAGTTTCATGTTTAAGAAGCTACTATATAGCTGCTACTCGACATTACTATATTAGAGCAAATTCGCCGAGTAAAAGCTGTCTATTTACTGAAAAGTATCTTAATATCTGTTTTGTAATCTAAGCTATTTTGTTGAATAAATTAAACCACTATAACTTTTTCCTTGCACGCGATACATACTTAAGTATGCCCATACTAACAAATGTAATACTCATGGAGACCTTTCATATGACATAGATTTCATTTGATATGATAACGTTTACAACACAAAGTACGACACCGCCCATTATCCTTTACAAAATTGCGTAAATTGACGCGCGATGCTTAGGCCATCTATGTACGACCTTACATAGATGGAAGATTTAAGTAAAATTACATATATTGCAAATATTTAAGATACGAGTTTTACATATGAATTTAATAAATTATTAAACCTCAAATTATATTCCCTTGCAACAAAGCTTCATC
This sequence comes from Polyploca ridens, assembly GCA_951394255.1. Classification (NCBI taxonomy): domain Eukaryota; kingdom Metazoa; phylum Arthropoda; class Insecta; order Lepidoptera; family Drepanidae; genus Polyploca; species Polyploca ridens. The sequence continues at coordinate 9,189,610 of OX596260.1, forward strand.
AAAAGTGATTTAGTAGCGTTTTGACTAAGAATGAATTCTCAATCAGTCCAAACGATGTTTGTAGCGACATCTATACGTGTAAATTCTACACTAATTATAAAATGTATGTGATTGACCAGACATGGTGAGAGTCTAGTGTCAACTATGACTGTAGGAGTCACGATATCACGTTTTCTTCTTCGTCTTCTGTAATCAAAATGCAGAAAATTAAAGCAAAAGAAAATGGAACCAAGATTTTGTGACGGACCAACACTGGCGATCCCAAATATTGCTGAGGACCAAAAGTTCGGTAGCCACTTACTGGCTTTAGGTAAACTGCCAGCCTGGCCAAATAAAAATGTACATACATCTTTTATTGTGCTCTTAGATTTTGGATAAAGATCATCGAGGTTATTTCTCGGTATTTTCGAGATTGCGCACTTCCTATGACTTCTCGCTCTGCACAGATTATGACGCATTTACTGTATCTCAATAAAGGTTTAACTACCGGTCATAGACATCCACAAGTCACTTACAGCCAGTAGTACTCTATTTATCTTCTATCTATATTCATTAGGTATATAAAAAGATACATTATGGTTTATAAAAGATAGCTTGATCTCTGCGACAGTTGTATGAGTCATATGAATATTAACCTTATGGCTTGTATAGCGAAACGGTATTAATAAAAAAACATAGGTCCAAAAAAACACTCATTTATTTAAAAGAAGTTTTGATATATATACTTTCGCAAGAAAGTAATACCATCGCGATCTATTCGACTAGTGTCGCCATCTCAGTATAAGGTTTATCTGTGTCATCAAAGTCAAAGCCATTTATTCAATTTAGGCCCCAGAAGGGCACTTAAGAAGGTCACATTTACTGAAGTTACCACTGGTTCGGAACTCGGCTTTCATCCGAGAAGAATCCGGCAAGAAACTCAGCAAGGTTACATTTTTTACATATTTTTTGGACAATCTGACTATGTTTGGCTTTTTTTCCAAATAATTAACAAAAAAAAAGATATACCTAACATCATTGTAAAGCCATAAGGTTAATTTTCATATGACTCACACAACTGTCGCAGAGATCAAGCTATATTTTATAAACCATAATTTATCTTTTCATGAACCATGGGGTTTAGAAAATAAAAAAAATCCCTTATATAACGTAGGCATCCATCAAGGGATTTACAAATCCCACCCCTAAGGGAGTAAATGGGAATCGCGGAGCAGAAAGCTAGTTTTCAATCAAAACTCGGGTACCGTAGCGCCAGGCTTTGCACACATTCGGCCACAGTTACGGACCACTGTTTTTAACTAAGATTAAGTGGAATAATGGCTGGCGACTAGTGGCCGCGGCTTACCTAGACAGTCTGCTTAGTTTGCAAGAGAGGCAGCAGATAGATCAGTAACGTGTAACACTTATTTAGGTTACTGTGTGAGCTGGTGCGCAAGCGAGAGCGTCTGAAGGCGGAGTACACGCGCGTGTGGGAGCGCTGCGTGCTGCACTCGGTGCGGCCCGACCGCGCCGCGCTGCACAAGCTGCTGCGGCTCCTGCGGCAACGTGACGCCAGCGATATATTCACTGAGCCCGTCGATCTCAACGAGGTCACTATACTGTCACACACTACACTACACTACACTAGTCTCTAAGCGGAGTACACGCGCGTGTGGGAGCGCTGCGTGCTGCACTCGGTGCGGCCCGACCGCGCCGCGCTGCACAAGCTGCTGCGGCTGCTGCGGCAACGTGACGCCAGCGATATATTCACTGAGCCCGTCGATCTCAACGAGGTCACTATACTGTCACACACTACACTACACTACACTAGTCTCTAAGCGGAGTACACGCGCGTGTGGGAGCGCTGCGTGCTGCACTCGGTGCGGCCCGACCGCGCCGCGCTGCACAAGCTGCTGCGGCTGCTGCGGCAACGTGACGCCAGCGATATATTCACTGAGCCCGTCGATCTCAACGAGGTCACTATACTGTCACACACTACACTACACTACACTAGTCTCTAAGCGGAGTACACGCGCGTGTGGGAGCGCTGCGTGCTGCACTCGGTGCGGCCCGACCGCGCCGCGCTGCACAAGCTGCTGCGGCTGCTGCGGCAACGTGACGCCAGCGATATATTCACTGAGCCCGTCGATCTCAACGAGGTCACTATACTGTCACACACTACACTACACTACACTAGTCTCTAAGCGGAGTACACGCGCGTGTGGGAGCGCTGCGTGCTGCACTCGGTGCGGCCCGACCGCGCCGCGCTGCACAAGCTGCTGCGGCTGCTGCGGCAACGTGACGCCAGCGATATATTCACTGAGCCCGTCGATCTCAACGAGGTCACTATACTGTCACACACTACACTACACTACACTAGTCTCTAAGCGGAGTACACGCGCGTGTGGGAGCGCTGCGTGCTGCACTCGGTGCGGCCCGACCGCGCCGCGCTGCACAAGCTGCTGCGGCTGCTGCGGCAACGTGACGCCAGCGATATATTCACTGAGCCCGTCGATCTCAACGAAGTCACTATACTGTCACACACTACACTACACTAGTCTCTAGGCGGAGTACACGCGCGTGTGGGAGCGCTGCGTGCTGCACTCAATATAATTATACAGAACTCATTGATTTCATGAAGCGTACATCTTAATCACATCTTAGCTTATAATTTTGGTCTCTCCTTGGTCTAGTAGAAGACAAAAAAGTTAGTATGTACGGAAAGAAAAACTATTCGTCAGCCAAAGTTGGAATAATTTCCCTTTTTTAGAAAACAAGATGTTTGTCCATTCCTAATAAAACAACTTCCTTACAGTACCTTTTCTTTTACTTATATTCTATCAATGTAACATACAATTTTGCGATGTGGAGTATAGTTGCTCATTATTAAATGAATAACTATCTTCCCTCAGGTACCCGATTACAGCACAATAGTAAAACATCCAATGGACTTGAGCACTATGGGCAAGAAGCTCGATAGAGGTGCGTACATGACCATAGACGACGTTGAAGCGGACTTCAAACTGATGATAGACAACTGTCTCACTTACAACAACAAGGACACTGTGTTCTATAAGTGAGTATATTGTATTAAGGTTATGTTTGTGTTTTAGGATAATTTCAAATTACGTTTAAGGTATCGGAAAATGTGTTTCAATTAACAAAATACTACATAATGAATTCTGTATTTATTACTACTATATTATTTGTTTCTTGTTCAATATTTAATATCTACTAATATTCGTCTTCTCTATTTACTTATCTAATCTAAGTTTGAACTTTTAAACAGAGCTGGCGTTAAAATGCGAGAACAATGCATGCCTATATTCCGTCAAGCCCGCCGCGACGTTAGAGATTCTGGCTTGATAGAACTAGCTGGCTCAGGCGACGCCAGCGCCTCCCCCGAACCTGAACCTGAGCCCGTACGTGAACGCGAACGTGGCTTTGGAAGTGGAAGTCGACGTGGGCGCGGAAGTGAACGTGTGGTCGGAAGTGCAAGTCAGCGTGGAAGTGAGCGGACGCGGTCGCGACGCCGCAGCTGTGATACGAGGAGTCGAAACAGTAGACCTACTAGTAGTGATAGTGACAGAACGGCCGGTAAGCGCATTATATTATATTTATTATTTGCATATATATCTGTCACTTTCTAACGTCATATAACAAAAAGAGACTAGGCTATCTTAAAACCTGGGTTTGCTTTAAACCATTTTTGTAATAAGGGGGTTATTGGTTTTGGTAAATATTTATTGAAATGTTTTGTGTGGTACAATTCATTGGAAGACAGATAATTCAAAGATACGTAACAAAATTAAATTTAAGACGATATTACCTTCTGATATTGAAACTACTAGCTTCCCGCGTCACCCGCGGGATTAAAAGTATCATTGGGCCAAATTTAATTCAATTTATTTTTGTTATTACCGCGTGATTGAGTAACAAACATTCGGATATAATTTTATTGTAAGAGATGATATGTTAATGTAGTTTCCATTTTCCAGATACCCGCAGTGAGCGTGGAGTGTCAGCGGCCCGCAGTGAACGACGACAGCCCAGTCCGAGAATCGAATCAGAGGACGAAAATAAATCGGTATGTATTTCAATATTATACACATTCGCATTATTTGGGATCAGATGGTACCTATAGAACATAGGTCCAGGACTTAAAGTAGCAATTTCAAGAAAATCCATTCAACAGTTACATAGCTTTTTCATTTTTAATATAATTAGGAAGAAGGATAACTTAATTTTAAGGGTTATATACAATGTCATTTGGATAAGGGATTTCTAAATTTTTTAACCGACTTCGAAAAAAAGAGGAGGTTCTCAAAACGGTTGTTTTTTATGTTTGTTACCTCATAACTCTGTCATTTATAAACCGATTTGGAAAATTATTTTTGTTTGCAAGGGTACACTTCCCGTTTGGTCCCAATGTCATCAGGTTAGGATTTGATTACTTTTTAGTGTACTTTGAAGCCGGTTTAAGTTTTTTGTAAAACAGTTTTCGTTTTTTAATGCAGTTTTTGTTATCTCTATAATCTACGCCATGGTTCCATAGAACAAATCAATGATGTTTTTCTATATTCCAGCAAGATTCCCCTCCTCCAACGAAGGCGGTTGGCAAAGTGAACCGCAACTGGTGGCGCGGCCGAGGGCGAGCCCGCGGCAGGGGCTTTGGGAAACGAGCCCGGGGACGACCCGCCGCTATACAACGCGATAATGGTACTTAACTCTATAACTATACGGTTGATTTTCATTTGCAATTAATTGTTCAGCTCAAAGTATTCCCAAAACCTTTCATCATTCATCATCATCAGCCTATAATGTCCCTCTGCTGAGCACAGGCCTCCTTTCACAAATGAGGGTGAAAGGGAATGGGCAATACTCCACCACACATGCCCACAGCGGATCGGTGGAGGTAGGCTAGTGGTCAACCTACTGTTTTTTCAAGCCGCTTACGAGGCTTCCAACTAACTTAACTTTGCTGATCGATTAAGAACGGCTAATCATGCTAAACCACGAGCGCTTCAACACATTACCTGTTTATATTATGATTTATCATAAATTTCCCAGAAACCAATACATCGGGATCTGAAACGCCGGTGCCTCCGAAAAAGGTGATAGAACGCACTCAGAAACTAGTCACGCCTGAGAAGTCACCGGTAAAGCAAATCGAACCACCGCCAAGTAAGCATGGCAATATTTTTTATTTCACTTGAAGAGATTCATTAATGATAATGCCCTTTCGCATCGATGTTTAAACATTGACAAGTCAGTGAATTAACCTGGGTTTACATAAATCTAAATAGATAACGCAAGTCCCTCCATCCGTATGAGAACTCAGCAAGACACTTTTTTTAACCTACCATAATGTCATGAGAGCGCTTTAGTTAAGCTGGCATTAGAGCTATAACGTGAAAATAAACCGATCCTATTTGTCAGCTAAACACATCCCTCGCTACACATTTCTGGTGGACATGCAGCCTTATGCGAGTTCCCTGTCCGCGCGAAACAGTTTCAAAGCATTGCTCGCTCTTTTGGCACGCGAAGTACATACACTCGCGTCATCTATTGAGATTTATAACGGTTGTTTAAATAATAGAGATGACTCTACAATGCGGAAGCTAGTTGTCTCTTTCTAAAACTCGATAATATGAAATACGTACGGAAGGTTACTGTAATGTACTATTGAAGTACTAAATGTGAGAACAACTTTTTTTTATTCCAGTAACTACTGGTTTGGGTCTCTTAGGTGGACTAAGGAAACCTACTCTGTTAGTCTCAACGCCGTCTGCTGTCGCTACTCCACCGAAGAGTTTTGGATCTGATGGTAAGAAATAGGCATGTTTTATTACAAAGTTCGGTTATCTAAAGCTGGCACCTTCAAAGTACTCACAATTTCACGATACAGGAAGTTTTATTACATTATTACTTCTAATCGGAAATTCTAACTGACGAATGCATTAAATGACCACTCGATATTCATGAGCAGTATTAAAAGTCCTTCATACACATAAACTTGGCGCGTGCGAGTGAGACGAACAGACTTTTCATAATGCGAATGTATTGCGATGTCACGCACGTTCACAGACACTACACAAGCGCAACGTGTAAATGTGTTGAACGTGCCAGCTTTACTTAACCGACCTGTAGTATTAATTTTAATATACCGTTTTTAACGATAAGTCTAACTATAGTATTTATCGATGATTATTATTAATATTCCCTTGGAATTTTTCCAGCTCCGAAAGAAAACTTTTAAAGCAAAGATTAAAAAACAGACTTCTGAAATATCCCGTTCCATAGTAATAGTTGATAATATTGATGAGTACTTCCACCCCTTAAATCAGTGCAGGTGATATAATAATATATAATATAGTGTAGGTATATAATGCAACTAGTGAATAAAGGACGGATTTAAAGCGAGGGCCATAGATGAATCACGAGCAAGTGAAGGATTGTAAGGACGGGAGTGATTCATGGCCCTCGATATAAGTCTGTTTTATTCAAGAGTTGCATAATGTACTTTATACCATGACTACGAGAAAAAGAAATATTTAAGCGAAAACAACCTCTGAAAATGTGCCAGAAGCACAGAGACCGAGCCAGAAGCTTGATTTTCATTTTTCCATTTGCAAAACTCATCGTAGGCCGTAAACCAGCCGTGATTTGTTGGCTAACAAGTTTTCTACTATATCGGCCGCCCTCCCTTTCATAAACTCAGGTGTTATGTAACACATCTTCATCACTTGAATGCATTTTCAATCGATTTGTTGAGTAACACTAAACTTTTTGTTCGTACACTTAAAGTATTTAAAATAGAGCCAATTTACTAATGACAGCAAAGAACACAAAACAGTTTCTATTCTAATGCTAAACTCCTTATCGACCAATCAAGGAGTTATTTACACAAGGATTTTGTATCGAGTATTTTTTCGCAAGGAGGTTGCATAGCTTTGAGTTGCTGGTCGAATATATATTGGTGTGTTCTAAATTCATACACCAAAACAGTGATTAAAAGGGCTTTTTATTCACTGTTTTCAGTGAATAAAATAAGCTTTTAAGAGGGGGAATGGTATAAAATTAATTCTGTATAATGCTTGTATCATACAGCATCTCTACCAACATTGTCGGCGAGTCTCGGTCGGCCGGCGGTAGAAGTGTCTCCCAAGAAGAAAGGCCGCGGCAGACCAAGAAAACATGATAAGGACAAGTCTGCGTCTTCGCCTGATTTATTCAGGTACATTATATTCTTATAACGTGTTTGACGGGCAGGGTACAAGCTCTGCTTAGTTTGGGATCAGATAACCGTGTGTGAGGAATGTACATTAAGAATAAAATCGGGCCAAAGATACTTCCTTGAGGAATTCCGTAGAAAATTCACCCTGTATAATAGTAGTTAATGATGATGTTATTTGTCATCAGGGTACAAGGAAGCGAGAAGCCAATATCGACGCCGGTACCCGCTTCTTTCCTGCAGTACAGAGGACCTCCGGGTGAAGTTGGCTCCGATAGTGATTTAGCACTATCTAGGTGAGTTTATAACCTTCTCTTTCTATATAAATCAGACATTTCTAGACACGTATTATTTTTTTAGTATTATTATTATGTTGTGGATTCCCATAAGCAACTACTAATCAGTAGTCTCTTGACTACACCATATTCTTTCGGAAAGACTTTTTTGTATAATTAGTTAGTTTGCGGAATGTGCTCCCCGCCGTGGTTTCTTCAAAATCGGGTGTGATGAGATTTTTGCAGGGTCGGCAATGCGCTATTGATACCCCTGGTGTTGCAAGCATCCATAGACTACGATGACCGCTTACCATCAGGCGGGCCGTATGCTTGTTTGCTACAGTAGTTCCCAACTGATATGGCTTACCGATGTACCTGCGCAGAAGATACATTTTCAATGCGGCGGGAAACGCTATTGGTCGGCAGCTGCCGCCATGTTAGCGCGCGCCGTGCGGAGGGGCGTCACTTGCGAGTGAGACGGAACTAACAGCTGCAGTGTAATATGAACCTTATAGTAGTGATCTAAGGTTGATTGTAAGTTTTAAGCATTCTTTCGTTAATCTTCGGGGCCATACTTTCTTTTCTGTGCGAACGAAGATTCATGACGCGCCTTATCAGTTGGGTACAGTATTACCCATACTACATACATACATATGATCCTAAGCTTATGTTTTTTTTATTGCTCCATACAATCTCGAAATCCGCACGTAGAAAATTAAGCGTTTGGCTTTTGTCTGGACCTATTGTTCTGGTTTTTAGACTCTAGGCTTCGTATGCTTAGCACATGATAGTGGATCACACTGAATGTACTGTTTATATAATTGTGCAGGTCTTCTAGCAGCAGTTCCGCGTGGTCAAAATCCTGTTCATCTTGCACGCACTACGATGACGACAACGCTTCCGACCATTCCTGTTCACTCAGTACCAGTGATGGGTATGTTTACTCATTTTTATTATATTTGGATTTAGCTGCAGTGTGCCCCGCGTCGGAATCTCTGCGGCGGATCCTGGTGTAACAGAAAGGGTAGAATCTGTTCTTGCCAGCAGGCGTATTGGCGATGCCGAGCGAATACGGCGTAGAGAGCTGTAGCCTCTTTCTGTGAGCGGGATCGGGAGAGGGCTGGTCCCACGTGTAATGGAAAGGGTGTAACCATTACAGTAATCCACTTTTTGGTACTAGGCGCACAGATCGCGGAAGAGAAAATTTAATATTTAATATTAACAAGTGATGCAAAATGATAATAACCCTCATTAAGCGGTGACATGTCGGTCATGAATTTAATTCAATAAACTTGGATGCAAAAATTTGGTATGAATTTTTGAGTAATTTATTTAGAACTGAAATTTTTTATAGAGAGTTTATGTACTTTTCATCCCTTTCGGATGGATATACCCTTTTTGTTACACTCGAGACTACGCCGCCGGGGCACGGTCGTGTCTCGTCGCGGCCCTCCTCTGTAAAAGGTGACTAATCGGGGAGCTTCAGGTTCGAAGGCTATCAGGCCTTTAACACCCAGAAGCTGCTCCAAGAAGTACGATGGGTCGATGTGGACATGCCTCGTTGTTCGATAGCAATGCGAGGGTCTTGGGGGGGGTGTCACACTTCTCCCGGGACGGACTATCTCAGCGCCGTACGTCGAGGGGCTGGAGTAAGCTCAACCCCTCTATAGCCCAGAAGGCAACCACCGTGGGGTTTTTGGTAGTATGTTCAGATGCCGTGTATGAAGGATGCCCTAGGATATTATTATTATATTATCATCATCAGCCTATAATGTCCCACTGCTGAGCACAGGCCTTCTTTCACAAATGAGGGTGAAAGGGAATGAGCAATACTCCACCACCCGTGCCCACTGCGGATCGGTGAAGGTAGACTAGTGATCAACCTACTGTTGAGATTTTTCAAACCGCCTAGGAGGCATCCAACTATAGCTTAACAAGTATCACAATTATGTGATAACCGGGACCAACGGCTTCACGAAACGTTCGATTTGAAATACCACTAGGCGGTCCACCAGCACCCATCCAGGTACAGACCAACCGGCTAATCATGCTACAGACACGAGCGCTTTGATAATGATATGATATGTTAAAATGTATTATCCGTTGTAGCTGTAGTTACAATGAAGGTGAGACGGTGGAGTCTAACGTGGAGGGCAGCGGCAGCGGCACCGAGCGCCGCCGCCGCTCGCGCCGCACCGCGCACCAACAACAACCCACCTCCCTCAAGGTAACACACATTTATTGTATTTATTACTTTATTTTTTTAAGTTAAATGGGCTTGCGTTTGGCTACTGTCCCGCCCATAAGGGGCGATGACGAAGCCTAAGATGAAACACGCTTACCCAGAAGAAACCTATTCACTCTGGCCTTGAAAGTTCCTAGATTGTAAGCGTCAGGAAACAGACGCCGGAAGTTCCACTCCCTTGCTGTCTGCATTATAAATGAGGATGCAAAACGCTGACGTCCGTATTACTTTAACAGGAGCCATCAATGGTGCCGATTCTATTGTAAATCGCACTAAACTAATTTTAGTCACATCTCTTTCTTACAAACATTATTGAAAAAGGATACAACATATTAAAAGCTGTCAAATTAGTCTGTGCCGTCTTCATTTGCGGGTATTTAGACGTAACCGCGATAGATGGCGACTTTTATTTATATTGAAAACAAGCATTGGACTAATTTGACACGACTAAATTTTCTTTTGTTCTTTGTTAGAAAGATACATAGTGAGACTAAATTAGTTTAGTTGTAAACAACAGAATCTGCACCAGTGTCTCATTTACCTAAATGGTTTCGTATTTTGTGGTTTCAACGGACCTTCCTACCGTGGACACTCAGGCTGTGGAATGAGCTCCCCGCCCAGGTTTTTCCAAGGAACAGCTTGGGGTTCTTCAAAAAGGATGTGAAGAGATTTCTGCAGGGTCGGGAACGCGCGAGTGATACCCCTGGTGTTGCAAGCGTCCAAAGGCTACGGTAACCGCTTCCCATCATGCGGGCCGTATGTTTGTTTGCTGCCTTAGTAGTATAAAATAAAAACCAAATGTTCAGATCTAAAATCAGGCCCCTAGTTCGGAATACACTGCATAAGACTCCGAATTCCGCAACTAATACTGATTTTGCACGGATAAACAGCAGTAACTACCAATCATTGCAACTTAATGGTTAGTGTGTCCTTGACTTAGCCAATCAGAGCGCATGTGTCCTTGATTTAGGTCCGTATTATAAAACGTCAATCAACGCTCAAGTCAAGTTTAGAGTCGAGATTAAAACAATTGAATTTGGAACTTGCACCAATGATATTATGTTTACTTTCTATTAACACGTACTATTCTTGAGACTTGATCTCGTTGATACAGGCCCTGATGAGGAGTTAGATTTCAAACAAAATAAACCTCATTGCGCTTCTTTGGATAATTTTTTTCTACATGGGTTTCATACTCTCAATCTGTGGACTTGTTCACCATAAAAAAAAACAACAAAATACCAAATATTCTTTTACTATTTGTCAGGGTCGCGGCACTCGATCGTCTTCGTCCAAAACGCCAGTAAAGATCTCCCAGCCGGACATTCAGCTTGAACCACTGCAACTTGTTTGGGCCAAGTGCAGGTTAGTGTATGTACATCAACACTAATATAACTATACACTAGTTCTTAGATGTTAGTTCTCTCTACTTTCTCGCCATTTCACTTGATGGAGTGTCAGTACCAGTCTGCTCCGACTTTCGGTACCTCGTTACCGTGACATAAAGCAGAGATTAACTCAGGTTGGATGAAATGGCGACAGGTCACAGGAGCAACATGTCATCCACGGATGCCTCTAAAGATAAAGGGGAAAATCTATAAATCCGTAATAAGACCTGTCTTAATGTATAGTTCGGAATGTAGCTGAGATGAATGTAATATAAAATAAAGATAATTCTTTACTTTACTACTTTGTACTACTGTACATAAGAAGTGTGAAAGTAGCGCCAGTGACTGAAAAGTTGAGAGGGAACCGTTTGTCTAGGTATGGAATTATGGTTTATCTAGGAATGAAAGCCACATGACCTAAAAACATATGAATCTGGGAGTGGAACGGGAAGAAGATCGAAAAAGAGATGAATGAATTGGAAAGGAATGAATGACGGATAGAAGAGTGTGATTGGGGGCAGGAAACTGATGATTATTTCTTAGAAGTAACAATAATTAATTGATGAATTATAGTTTAGATTGTTTATTTGGTGGCATGTGTAGTATATATTTAGTTTTGTTTGCGCATGTGATAACTAATATCTACTCTGCTTTGATAGGACTAAACTTTAATATACAGATATCCCTGGAAATATGTACCCAACCGAGCGGTTCCAAAAAAATACCCATCTACATAAACTTTCCATGGTACATTTTTCGGGTCAATCGCCTGAAAATGCGTGATCATCACTTTTGAACTGTCAAAATAGACAGGGTAAAAATGCTTGGTAATTACCTCCCAAATGTAACTGATTGATCCATATTTCCAAGGACATATTCAATAGTAATATATTTTTATATCTATTATATTTTACATCAGATGACGGCGGCGGTCATAATTAAAAGATTACAAACAAAATAGTGGTTGCTACGCCAATCACGAACGAGTATGTATTCTGGACATGAAATAATTTTTAAAAATTATCGAGAATTTCATTGAAATATGAGATTTCACACAAGCTCATGTAAAATAAAGTTACTGAATTCGTATACTTACCTCAGTTTCTTTCTCCGTCAACAGAGGCTACCCGTGGTACCCAGCATTGATCATCGACCCGAAAATACCAAAAGGCTTCATATACAACGGCGTACCACTGCCGGTCCCACCGCAAGACGTCCTCAACCTCAAGAAAAACCATTCGCACGAACCTGTTCTATACTTAGTACTGTTCTTCGACGTCAAACGTACTTGGCAATGGCTCCCACCGAATAAATTAGAGCCTCTAGGATTAGAAAAGAGCGTTGATCAATCTAAGTTGATTGAATCCCGCAAGCCTACCGATAGAAAGGCAGTAAAAAAGGCTTATGGTGATGCAATGCAGTTCAGAAAGCAAGTAGATGGAGATGATAAATGACAAAGGTTTAGCTATAGGTCCCGCAGGCCTAAAATTAGGACGTTCAGTTTTGGTAATTTTTCTTTAATGAATATTAGGACGCGCGGGGACAGCACGGATTCCACTGATTAAGGTTATTGTAAGTATAAGTATTTTGTAGTTTTTCTATTTGCCATCGATTTGCGTTTGAATGAAGGCAGCTTTGGATGTGTGTACTGTTTTCACTATATCCTTACAATACTTGTATTTTATATTTTTTGTATCAGTTTTGGGATAACAGTGCATAAGCCACGTAATGAGAGTCGTCTAATATCGTCTAATATCTGGTGAACGGTAAATAAGATATTGTATAGGAACTTAAAAATTGATGTTGGAAATGTTTTTATTATAAATATTATGGTCTAAAACTCATAACGTATTGAATATTTAAAGCGTAACTCTAGTAATCGAAATTTAAGCCACATTAGGCAAAGTATATACCTTCATGTAAAAAAGAGACCAATAGCCAGACAGAGACAGATGCTATCTCGTGAAATGTTGCTAGCATATTAGAATTGTTAGTTACTATAATAACAATATTTTATTGCTAATACTTGTCGATATATTGTATTGGTCCTGCCTAAACATGCTGCCAATAAGTTTTGTAAATTAGATTGTAATATTGGGAGAACTCTTAGGTTCCTTGTTGTAAATTAATCGTGTATCTTAAAGATGCCAAGAGAGTTCTAGATACTATTGTTATTAACTCATTATATAATCTGTTATTTCTAAATTGTATAAACATTTTGTATTGTCGCCGGGTGAATCATGTGAGTAATTTTGTGAAAAGTATTAAAAAAAATTAGGTGTACTTGAGAGGTTAGGCATTCCCGTCATATTTACGAAAATTTACCTTAAAAATAACACGAAACAGTAAAAAAAATACATGCTACAGAAAAACAATCCGGCTTTTAATTGTATACCAAAAAATTATTTATGAGTTTTTTTCTTTTTGATTCGTGTACTTTTCCAGTTATATATTAACCTTTGTTCTGATGGGAAAGAAAAACCATACTTGTATGTAATTTTGTTAAACATATTATTCTAGCTCCGACTTGCACAACGATCACTAAAAGTATTTAGGCTGCATAATTATTTCATTTTGTCTTTTTTGTATGGAATAGACAGTCTGTATGAGATTATACAAGTAGGTATATAGAATGCGTGTTAGTATACCGGGTAGAGATTTCGAGATGGCATATTTTCGAAAGCTATGTTGGGTTAGTCATGCAGCAACTTTTACTTGTGGGACTTAAACTGAAATCCCTACAAATATTATGATTGGTTAAAAAATATGGCATCTCAAAATCTCCACCCAGTATACACCGTGACTTTTTATTCGTCTTAGAAACGCAGCCCACATAATGTACCCAATGAATAGGTACTAATTATTGAAAAAAGCATTTGTATCAATAAAAAAATGCAAATATTATTCATTATGACGCATGACGTAGATTTAAACACCCTGTTATGAGCGCAGTCTACTCGACTCGTGTTCTGGGTTGGTATTTTCTACCATTTTATACGTAAACTTTAATTTAGTAACTCGATTTGTCGTGATTCTAATACATTTTAATAAAAAAAAAAAATACAAATGATCAAAAAAATTTTTTTTTTCTTAATTATTAGTACCTATTAATTGGGTACATTATGTGGGCTGCGTTTCTAAGAAGAATAAAGAGTAACGGTGTATAAATTCAATCGGTTAGTAATCCATATTTACGAAACCAAAAATTTTTTCTTAAATAGGCGGTTAATATCTGCGGTAGTTTTGCCGCCAAAGTAGAAACACCTAATCCTGATAAATAGTAGATTAGATGATGGATTTATGTTTGATCACAATCTTTTCAAAGTAAGTGATGATGTTACCGAAGGCGGTAAGCGTACAATCACTAGAAAGGAGCTGCCTCGCTTTATTATGTTATGGATTTCACATTGACGTGCCGTTTCATACGATGTAGATTCATGTATTTTACATATTTTTTTAAACTTCAAAGCTTTCCATTTAATAATATATAGAGAATATCTTGCTGAGTTCCTTGTCGCATCGTATTTGGATCTTATCAACCAATTTCGAATATTTTGCATGTAAGCAATTAATTTTAAGGTAATGTTTGGTTATTTACACATTAAAATTGTTATTGTTTTTTATTAATGTTTGCTGCTAATGCTTTGTTTTGTCGAAAATATAAGAAATCAAAAAAACTTGTTTTACTTTAATGTCCTACGTCTAGTCATATTTTATGAGGATTGGCTAAATACAATAATACTGATGTGATTACATTACTTGTGCAGGAATGGAACAATATTGGACCCAAATCAGTTTCTTAGTTATGGCGCAAGTAATGAATGCCATTTAATTGAGGTATCCTCCAAGAGTTGTTAGGTTTTATACTCATGGCAACCCACTATTGAAATTTTCGACATCCTAATCCTAACTAATATAATAAATGCGAAAGTGAGTTTGTTTGTTACACCTTCACACCTCAACTACTCAACGGATCATCATGATATTTAGCATGCAGATAGCTTATGGTATGGAGGACATGGGCTACTTTTTGTGTCGGGAACGCGGATGAAACCATAGGGGACAGCTAGTTTGATTATAAAATAGGTTACAAAAAACAACCAAGACTAGGATTTCAAAAATTATATTTATTTTTGCTGACAACACAAATAAATAACTGAAACCATGTTTCTATGAATGTGTGTACTTACTACTACTTTACATTTTAACTTAAAAACTTTACAATTCAATTCAATTTATTATTACAATTGCGGCTAAGTCATTTATTCATAATGCTTGTCCCAGTGGTAAACATTGCCTGGAGTTGGTCTAATGTTTGTTGCTGCCTTCGGTGCACTGGAAAAGAGAACAAAATGTTGTATATAAGGTCCTAATAAATTAGTGAACTTCCTCTTGAGGGATGAATGGTCATTAGTAAAGACCGGATTATATGCATTTGCATATTTAAACGATCTTCAACGGTAATAGCATATTTTACCTAAGATCTAGCTATGATGCATATTATCGATACATTTACAATATTTATCAAGCTAGCGACCTATGTATTAACATAGCACCCAAGTTCAAATTCTGCCTGCATATGTCAGTGTATGTGGAGCGATCCTTTTCCACTTATAAAAAATATTTTGAATGATCGAAGACACAATCTTACCACTGAACTTTTGGAACAATACTTGATAGTTTACATTAAAAAAAATATTAAATATTGTAAATGTAATGGTACTGTTCCTATTATCGTCTATCAATGGATAATTTACTAATTGTAAGTTGATTTTGAAAATAAAAATAAATAATTTACATTTCTTATTTTTAAAATTAATTTACTTTTTATCATTTAATTTCGCATATTCTGTAAATTTTCATGCATATTCTGCCAATTTTCACGCATATTCTGACAAGTTTCATGCATATTTCAAGCATTTTTCATGCATATTTGCATGCATATAACAAGCTTTTTTTGTTGCATATAATATGGTCTTTACTAATGACCTATACATTCATCCCTCAAGAGGAAGTTCAGTAATTTATTAGGACCTTATAATAGTAGATTTTTTACTATGTCAAGGCATCTGACCATAATCTCACAATGATATGTGTGGCCAAAGGAGGTAACAACATCAACCATAGAAGGAACAGGCTTACAATTGCATCTACTGGAACACACCCACACCTGTAGGTGCTTGGCAACAGATTTTCAACTTAACTCTTAATTTGGCAAGGGAAAATAATCTATAATTTTTAAATGTTTTTATCGAAAATGGGTTGCTTGGTTAGCTTGATTAGGTACTGTTATTTTTTGTTTTACCCAGTCGGGTTTTTTGTAACTTTAAATAATTTCCTATATCCTACCTATATAACATGTTTGTGATCAAAATGATTTTGATAAAACTTTGCAATTATTATTATAACCATTCCGTTAGACCATCAAGTTTAAAAAAATGTTATGATGTTAGACCATCAAGTTTAAAAAAATGTTATGATACTCGTCATAAAATGTATAATACTAATAAAAAAAATACATAAATGCCTTGGACAGAACAGCTGACTTTCCCCACGAAAATATTTTTTGTAGTTGTGTCAAAAATAATGTTGAGTGACTTGTTCTTTATTTATGTTATTAAACATAGTGCTGCAATCTATAAATGTACCTATAAGTTCATGTATGACCGGATATACAGTGCCAAATTAAGGGTTAAGGGTAGCCAGCCAGGCAGGTAGGTACTTGACCATTGTGGAAAAAAAGATAAGGAAAAGAACGAAATTACTAAGTAAAGATCACCTGTCAGTGGTTTTGCGTAATTCATTGAGGTTTCATGATATTATATCAGATTATCTAGCTGAGAATTGTAATTGGAACTGAATGGGGAACTATTATTAGTGAGATGAACAATTTCAAGCACTATAGCTACTCTGACAGAAATTTGGTTTTGTACCATTTGTTAAGAGAATTTAAAATTTTATGTTTCTCACCCTTTATCAGAGCTTGCTTCCAAAAGCTGCTTGGAGCAGTCTTCAGGCGGTGCTACTTCACGTCGACCATCCCGGGTGTAGTAATAATTCTGGGCATGTCTGTAAAAAATAGTTGGATTAGGCGAGATTCGCCACATCACAGAGAAGTGAAAAAAAATTTTGGTATTATAAGCATCTAATATTTCTCATAATAATAATACATCATCCTAACTAATATTATAAATGTGAAAGTGAGTTTGTTTGTTATGCCTTCACGCCACAACTACTCAATGGATCAACATGTAATTTGGCATGCAGATAGCCTACAGTATGGAGAGGACATAGGCTGCTTTTTTACCGGGAATGCAGGAACCACGGGGAACAGCTAGTCATTTTATAAAGAATAGTTTCAACCATATACTGGAGTCTAAATCTATATGAGGAACATCATTTTTATATTTTTTATTAATTAAGCTTTGTTAAGTATTTATCTAAAATTTCCATGGTAAATTATCTAAAATCTTTTATAATACTTAATGCCCTTACTGCATTTTCTTAATGGCTAGTTATTTCGACTACTTGTTTTATAAATTGATGTGTTTTCAGGTACAAAATATGATAATACTAAGTGAACAATACATACTTGTGAGTGGCTCCATCAGGTATCTGTGGAGGTGGCTGAGACCTGGCAGCTAGCAATGGCTCAAATCGCAGCGCATTAGTGTGTTTCCTCTATAAAAATGTATATTTACATCATTTTAGGTTACATAATGATAGAAAACAAAATTTTGACCGATATGATACTTACACCAAGGAGGAAATTCCTTACAGCTTGAAGCACAGGCGATATATCACGCAGAGGAATTTTTGCTTTGCTCATTGTAAGTTGTTTTTTATAATATTTATGGGAATTAATTCAAAAAATATATTTCGTAGTATTTTTGGTAGGTAACTTCAACTTTCAAATAAACATGTCACATGTCACTTTATAATTCATTCATGTCAATGTCATTCAGTCAAATCAGAATGTTTTTTTTTTTTTTTTTTTTTGGGATTTTATGGCCTGGTTACTAAGACCTTTAAGCCACGACTTTATTATTCCGGAACCACTTTTCAGATTTTGTATTTTCAGTTTTATAATTTTACCACCGTATTTTTAATGTATTTAAATATTGGTTTATAAGTTTTAATGTCTTTTAATAGTTCTTTAAGCGGCGGCGGGCGGGAAGAAAAATCACTATAATTATTTTGCCACACTTCACTTAGTTCACTCGCGAGTACCAATCTGTCAATAAGGAACTTTTGACAGCTGAATATAATGTGGCAAAGACTACAGTATATACTTAGATGTGGTCCACTGTTCCTTCTTCAACTCCGCAAAATGTACAGACATTGCTTTGAATTATATTTAACTTTGCTAGGTGTGATGGTGCTTTATTATGTCCATAACGTAGTCGGTTTATGGTGGTAATAAAATCACGACTGGCTCTTTGCAGGCTATCATACCATGGCTTTACTGGTAAGTTTTCTTGAATGCTACCGTACCACCGTCCTTTCGTTTCTTGGTCTTTCTTCCACATTTGCTCCCATAACATACTTATAGCTAGCCTTACATTACTCAAATAATCAGTCATAGGTACATACATAGTATCGGAGACATCGAGTGCATTTACTCCTCCGTAAGCGGCTTTGTCGGCCATTTCATTTCCAGTGATTCCTCTATGAGAGGGCACCCACATAAATGAAATTAGTTTCCCTGTATGATAATATTTGTATAACAATTCTTTAATTATGTACAGAATGAAATTAGTTTTAAAGTGAATCTTTAAATAGCTCAATCCTCTTATAAAACTTAAAGAATCTGTTACAATTAGAAAATATTTACAATTATCTACATTTCCAATTTGCAGAAGAGCCTGATATACTGCATAGGCTTCTGCGGTGAATATTGTACAAACATTCTGCAAAAGAAAACTCTGAGAAGAATTTTTTTGAGGATCATACACAGCACAGCGCACATAATCCTTACCCTTACTACCATCTGTATATAAAGTGTAGTAATTATTTTCTGATAAAAATTGCAACATCTCTGAATTATTTGTAATTGAATCTATTACTGTAATTGGGTGCATTATGCTTTTGAACTGGGAAGAATAGCAGGGCCAAGGGCACTGTTTTTTGAGTTTATAGCTGTTGTTTTCAATTTCCAGAAAAATGTGATACAACATTGGGGAGTTACCAACAAGGAGGCTCTCACCAGTTGCTAAAGGACCTGACACATTGATTCTACAAGGTATAATCTTGTTAATAATTTGCATGTTATCAGAGTACAGTAGTTTAAGGCAATACCGTTCGGCAAGTAGGAGACGTCTCAAGATCAGTGGCATAATTTTAGTCTCTACTTCCATGGCCCTTATGGGAGTTGAGCACATTGCACCCGATATTATTCTCAGAGATTTATTCTGCAGGATATCTAATTTTTTGGCATGGTAGCTATTCATATATGCCAAAGAACTATAGTCAAAATGACTTCTCACAATAGCTTTATATAGAATAGACAATATTTTGGGGTCAGCACCCCATGACACTCCAGCCAGACATCTTATTATGTTAATAGCTCTTAAAGCATTTTTAGAAATATACCGAACATGTTCTTCGAAAGTCAGTTTTTGGTCTATGATGATTCCTAAGAATTTCTTTGAATGTACTCTGTTTATAGATTCTCCACAATACGAAATAACACTAGATGGATCATCATCACCAAAAATCATTAAACTGCTTTTTGTAGCATTGATCTTTAAACGTAATCTATCATTATAGTATAGACTCAACTGATTTAATGCTCTATTCATATTATCTATAGCAACTTGCAAGTTCTGACTGCTACTATACAAAACAATGTCATCTGCGAATTGCAAAATATTTACTTCACTAGTATTTACAAATTTACATATTTCACATGTGTACAAATTATATAGTAATGGTGAAAGAGTGGCGCCTTGCATTGTGCCTTTCGATGCACTTCTAGGACCATGTAAGATGTTATTATACTTAACATATAAGGTTCTATCATTTAAATAATTATAGATCCACTGACATAGTAGACCAGGTATACCCACATTAGACATAATGTTGACCAAGATACCTGGGTCGACATTATCAAAAGCTCCTTGGACATCTAAAAATACACAAACAGTGTGTGATTTTAAATTATTTGCACGTTTCAGGTCTGAGATGAGTGACATGAAGCTGTCAGCGCAACTACGCCCACGACGGAAACCATACTGCACATGTGGGATGATACCATTAGCCTCTACCATCCAGTCCAGACGGACTTTAATCATATTTTCGAATAGTTTACCGAGACATGAGGACAAAGATATAGGACGATACGAACTGGACTGTTCTGGAGATTTATCAGGCTTCAGTATGGGGATAACACACTGTGTTTTCCATGATTCAGGGATAATTTGTTTGAGCCATAAAGCATTAAGAATGTCAAGAAAGAGGTGCTGAACAGATGTATGGAGTTCTTTAATTACAATATATGGAAAGTTATCTAGACCTGGACTTGAGTTACGCCTAGATTGTAGACTTGATGTGAATTCATTCCATGTAAATGGTTCCAATAAAAATTTTGAATTGCTATTATTATTGTTACTGTTAAAATAGTTGATTAAGTTACTAGTCTCTTTTAAACCACTATTATCAGACAGTTTATCTAAAAAGGTAGGTATGAACTCATCTTTATGGGATCTAATGCTAGACTTAACACCCTTAAAAATCTTAATCATGTTCCATATTTTGCTTATAGGGGTAGTTCTATTAAAAGTATTGCACAAATCATTCCATCCAGTTGACTTCTGCTCAGAAATGGTTCTCTTTTTTAATGCATCAAGTCTCTTATAATTTATATAGTTATCTATTGTAGAATCATTTCTGTACAGTTTCAAAGCATTATAGGATGCTATTACACTTTGTTCGCAAACCTCATTCCACCAAGGTGCTGGAGGTCTGCTAGCAAAGTGGGCAGACTTAGTGAACTTTGGAACAACTATTTGCATAAGGGACTCAAGACGTATACAAAAATCGGTATAGGAAGAGAGTGGGTCTACTTGATTAATTGTAAAATCGCCAAACGCATTTTTTGAAAGTTCATTATATTGGCGCCAATCAGCTCTTTTGTACAAAAATTTATCAATGGGAGGGTTAATTTGGTATTTTTGTATGGATAGGGATATTTCGGTTATAGTTGGATAATGGTAACTTCCCATACAATCATCATGCACAGACCACTCGCATAACGGTGCTAAGCATGCGCTAGCAAAGGTGACGTCAATGGCTGAAGCGTTGGTTCTAGGACGGTTCACTGTAGTGAAACTGCCATCATTTAAGATGCACAAATCACACTCATCTATAACATCATATAAATCTTGTCCGCGGCCCTTAGTAGATAGGCAACCAAATGCAATATGGTGAGCATTAAAATCACCACTTATAAAAATAGGTTTAGGTAGGTCTCGAATTATATTGCGCAGTCTATGCAATCTTATGTGCCCACTGGAAGGAGGACAATATACGCAGAGTATAGTCACACTGCCACGCTCGGTAGATATTGACATAGCTATAGTTTGAATGTCCTCATAGAATGTTGTGTTTAAAATATTATATTTAGTCTCTGGTTTAATTAATATTGCTACACCATTGTGAGGATTCTTAGATGTTCTGGAATGGAGATTATAACCGGGGATTCTAAAATTGTGATGGTCTTTAAACCAAGTTTCATTAAGCAAGCATACATCAATATTTTGTTCTAGCATAAACTTAGTTAATAAGGGCTTTTTACTATTGGCACTTTGGATGTTAAACTGCGCAATCCGTAATTGGGACGTTTTAGGGGGACTTAAATCCATTATGGGGATAAATTTTTAACTAATATTTCTTCAATGAATAATGAAGTAATTGGGGTGGGATCAGACTTATTACCAATCTCTACCAATGTTTTTACTAGGGCCGCTCGTACTTCTTTATTAGCTATAACCTGGGCAATGAAGTCCATAGGGTGATCTTGTGGGTTCAGCGCCTGTGCAGCAGGCTTGTTATTAACATTTTTTTTAACATTTTTCTTTTCAGTATTTACTGGAATATTTACATTATTTACAGGGGGATTTACAAGTTGACTCTTAGACAATGGCAATGCAGGGTATTCGATCGACTTTGTTTGTGCGATACTCGCGTATGTTATTTTACTTTTCTTTTCTTCTATTTTTCTTAATTTAATGGGACATTCTCTTGCTATTGCTAGGTGTGGGCCTTGGCAATTAGCGCAACATATCTCTTTAGGTTTATCACAATCTTTGTAAAAGTGTTCACCAGAGCAGATCGAACACTTCTGTTTGCCATTACATATTTTAGCCGAGTGATTAAATTTCATACATTTGTAACATTGTTGCAGCGGTGGGATATATTCAAATACCCTGTATGAGAAAAGATCATATTGTACATTGTCAGGTAAGATATTGGATAAGAAAGTGATACTGACTGTTTGCAGAGGAACTCTGTCCCGTCCTACTTTTTTTGTGAATCGTCGTATACAGATAATTTCGTAAATGGAACTCAACTTAGTGTATAAGTCCTTATTTGAGATATTTGCTGGGACAAATCTTATGATGCCAGTTTTTTCTATTTGGGTAGCCGGTATGTAAGCCTTTACGTTGTACTTTTCTAAGAATGCAGTGTTATTTAGAAAGTTGTTTGCTGTATTATATTGTTTGAACATTACTGCTATTTTATTTGCATTCAATCGCTGTATTGCCATCACACCTTTAACATCCGTCGTGAAAATATGATTGAGATATATAGGACTTTTGTTGCCCAATCTCTCTTTGTGGTTGATATGCTCAACAAAAACTTTAAACTCTGTTTTATTTGAGTTTTCTGGATACTGTCTTTTATAATTAGGTTTAAAATAAGGCACATAAAGTACATCAGAACGCTCACCGCCACCGCTATCATCATTCACTTCATCAGTCCGAAGCCGCTTGGAGGAGTTGGGCGGGTTGTCCCCGCCCCCCTCATTCCCATCCATTTTATTTTTTTGGTATTAATTAAAAGTGAATTTATTCTTTTACACAATAAAAAAAAAAATTACAAAATGTAATTTCAAATTTTTCCGCGTGCGCTTTTTTCAATTTCCCGCCAAGGAATCACAGCAAAAATCAGAATGTCACTAGTGTCCAGTGCTGCAAACTCTCCTTCTTTTCCAGGAGATTCCATGATTTTAGGACATGTCTCCTTATCTCCTTATTTATTTTTCACTTCAATGAAAATCTCCTGGATTATCACGATTTGAGCCAAGTGTACGACATTTTATATTTTTCTAAGAATAACACCTGTTATTAATATAAAATATATCAATCAATGCTCTCAAAACATAATAAATCAATGTAAAGTGATTCAGATTCCGAATTAAACTTGCAAAGTGACGCGATGACGTTGCGTTTTCATTTTATTTTCATAAATTCGTGTATTTTGAGTTTTATTGCATATTTAAAGGTGGTGTTTTATCCAACAAAGATCAATCCATGTGAAGTTAAAGTGAAATGAAATGAATTACGTGTATCGCGATTTTTCAAATTGTGTTAAAATCCGTGAAAGTGTTTTATGGACACTGACAGAGCGGACAATGTGAAAGTGATTTATTGTAACTGGCAAAAATAAGTCCTAAAAAAAAGGATTTGTTTGCAAAACTTAAAACTAAGGAGAAGAATATAAAATTACTACTATTCTAAAGAAAGCAAAAAGGGCTTTTTTTTAATTCTCCTTCTTTTTGTCCATGTCTCCTGGATTTTTGCCATAAATATCCTTCTTTTTAGCAAGTTGGGGTTTGCAGCACTGCTAGTGTCAGTCTGATTATAGTGCTTCCAGTAAACCGTAAAACGGGATGAATCGGAACAATTTGAATTTTGAATGCTGATAGGTTACATGCTTCTATAAACAATCATAAAGGTGCCAGTTCGTAGCCGATCACATGCAGCAGCAGCAGGCGACGGCGACGTGTCACTTATAAAAGAGAAGCATATTATTGACTCAAGGGTATAACCCTTTCCCGTTACACGTTGAGATTTGAAAGGGGATAGAACCTTTGTGGCATAGCTAGCCGCCGCCATTTTAGTTTTTTTTCAATGTCGCGGCGCACGATGTAACTAGTATATATGGGTAGAGGACATTTATACAAACAAAAAATATTAATCAATATGAGGGCCTAAAGTGTCACGTTTCCGAGATATTTGGAGGTAAAGATATGTCATATGAGAATTATGACAATCATTAAAGATTAACTTATTATGTATTTATATGCATCCAATTTTCTGTCCAGCAGATCCATAAGAGCTGAGAGATATAAATGCTGGCGTCCAGCAAGGGTCTTTACTGTCCCCAACACTGTTCCTGCTGCATATCAATGAAATGCTGTATATTGACGGCATTCATTGTGCAGAGGACGCTCATTGCAAATATTCCTCGTTTCGTGGTGGATGAAAGCAGCGAACGGCTTGTGTCTGAAATCGAGAGCACACAAACTTGTGTCTCCGATTACGGTCGACTAAACTTAGTTCATTTCAACCCCACTAAGACCCAAGTCTGCGCGTTCACCGTAAAGAAAACCCCATTTGCTGTGGCTTCACAATTCCAGAACACGGACATCAGTGAAAGCATCGGGATCCTCGGCATCGACATTTCTAACGACGTCAATAGGCCGTCTAGAAGCTAGCATCCAAAAAACTCGAAGTGCTCAACAGAGCGAAGCAGTACATCATCATCGGGGTAAAGGCTGCAACTTTACAAGTCGCAAGTCCGGCCTTATATGGAGTACTGCTCTTACCTGGATACCAGTTTGGGCCTTTAGACTCAGTTCAGCGACGTGCCATTAGAATTGTCCACGATCCCGAGCTCACAAGCAGTTTAGGGCCCCTCAATCTGAGGAGAGACTTTGCCTCCTTATGTGTGTTCTACCGGTTGTACAACGGACAGTGTTCTGTAGAATGGTTTAACCTGATGCCCACGGCTACCTTCTACCATCGCAAGTCTCGCCATTGACGGGGAGTCCATCCTCACACATCATCATCATCATTATCATCAGCCTATAATGTCCCACTGCTGAGCACAGGCATCCTTTCACAAATGAGGGTGAAAAGGAATGGGCAATACTCCACCACGCGTGCCCACTACGGTGGAGGTAGGCTAGTGGTTAACCTACTGTTGGAATTTTTGAAGCCACCTAGGAAGCATCCAACTAGCTTAACGACTATCACAATAAAGTGATAACCGGGACCAACGGCTTTACGTGCCTTCCGAAGCACGGAAACGCTCGATTTGAAATACCACTAGGAGGTCACCCATCCAGGTATCGACCACGACGGTGGTAGCTTAACTTTGCCGATCGATTAAGAATGGCTAATCATGCTACACCACGAGCGCTTCACATCCTCACACATTGGAACCAAAATAGTTTCAAACTATGCGGTCTCAAAGGAGCTTTCTTCGCTTACAATCAGGCGGGCCGTATGCTTGTTTGCTAACTAAGTAGTTTTAAAAAACCTTTCATTTAAAGGTTTAAGGTCACGGCTTGTTTCTATTACGAGTTTTAATATATTTTTAAAACCGTGATGCAATATTATTTGACCACTATTGCTTAAAAACAAGAACATTAATTGTACTTAATCAACTTTAAACTATTGTCATTCGTCTCATATTATAT
Source organism: Polyploca ridens (assembly GCA_951394255.1). Lineage (NCBI taxonomy): Eukaryota > Metazoa > Arthropoda > Insecta > Lepidoptera > Drepanidae > Polyploca > Polyploca ridens. The sequence continues at coordinate 9,215,438 of OX596260.1, forward strand.
ACCTATACATCGATATTCCAATATCTCGGTTATTTTAAGACAAGTATTGTCGTTTTTGGTTAATAACGGTGACATGGAAATCAAGTAAACCACTACGATCCGAGCTACATTACAACATTGTGTTTGATTGCGATGCGGTTTAGTAGGTAACCAATTAATGAATATAGTTTTTTCGTGCTCTTTGTTTTGCTATATTCTAATAAAAAGTTAAATCAACCTGGGAACTATTATTTGAATACAATCTAATGCATATAAACACGTAATAAGTTCATTTTTAATGATTTTCTCATATATATTTTCTCATCTTTACCTCCAAATATCTCGGAAACGTGACACTTTAGGTCACCATATTGCTTAACATTTTTTGTTTGTATAAGTCTCCTCTACCCAAATATACCACTTACACCGTGCGCCGCGACATTGAAAAAAAATCAAAATGGCGGCGGAGGGCTATGCCAGCTCCCATACAAAAATGTTCATACCCCTTTAACATTATTTAAAACTAGTTGCGCCCGCGGTAGCACCCGCGTACCCGAGTGATATATTGGTTTCCCTATGGGTTAATTCAGAACAGAACATATTCTATTTGTATGCCAAATTTCATCAAATCCGTTGAGATGTTGAAGCGTGATCGAGGTACTACAAACATCCAAACATTTGCATTTATAATATTAGTGAGTTTTAAATTCGTTTATTTAGATGATTCTTTATTAGGTATCTTTGCAAACTTAATATATAAAATAAACTAGAACGTTGTTTTATTTGTGGAGAAGCTGCTCTAGCTTCAGCCGCAACCGCCGAAATAGAACGAGCCGCAACACCAGCTCTAGCCAATCGTCGAATTCGCCGAACTAAATCTAACCACAAACGCTGATCTAGTTCTAGCTGCAACCACCGAAATTAAACGTTCATTTATTGGTGCCACTACCCTACTACTATCAACATGAGGCGGTAAATTTGTTTTTTTCTAGTTTTTTCGTTTTTTACCTTCGTAGAACAATAAGGCTAAATATTTCAGTGATTAACGACTGTAGTAGTTCATTTGGTATATTGTGGAATTTATACTTTTTGTTTAATATGAACTATTTTTATACATTTAGTAAAATAGTCAGGTGTACGGTTTTTAGAGGAATGTTCAAATATGACTCTTATTATACAGAAAACATTCTTATCATAATTTGCCAAATGAACTACTGCGGTCGCGAATCACTGAAATATTTAGCCATATTGTTCCACGAAGCCACTGGCCAAGCCAGTATAAACCGGTTTCTCCTCGTACATGACGTGACGGACGAGCCGCCAGTGTTCACGCACACTCCGCAACATACTACAGAAGCTTTGCCTCTGCTGAGCCCATACACGAGTTTTTATTTTGACGTCGAATATAGAACATAGAGTTCCATACTGAAACGCACACGAGCTACAAAAGTCGCTCATAAACACCATAATTTTTTTTGTAGCCGCGATTATCGCTCGTGCGCGGGCTCACTAACTCTGGGGGCTTACTCCCGACAGCTTCGAGTTCTGAATCAATCGAGTTTCATTCGAATCTAATGCCTATCCGTACTCTTGAATACAGATGTAAAAATCCCGGAATTATAGGTACGTATAAAACCAAATGACCTCCGAATCATTCTTGAATTATTCTGAATTATACTCTCCTACAAAAATAAACATACTTTATTTTACACTTTGTGAAAACACAATTTGAAGTTTGATTTAATATTCAAATCAATATAAAGTAGCTAAATTACTATTAAAACTAATAAAAGTATGTAAACTGATAACCACCACCTACTGTTTTGTTTCGCTTACTCCTATTACCTTAGATTAAGGATTAGGTAGATTGGTCACTAAAATAATAATAATTACGAAAACGAGATATGTATATGGCAAAACGTGTATGTGAGAGCAGGACTGAGCATATTTTTTTGTCCCTATCTCGCGTATAGGTTTCTATTCTTGACATCAGTGTCAAAATCGGTGTCGTTGAACTCGTTGATGGCAAGCAAGTTTCTGGTTGCAAAAGATATTTGTTGATGAGAGCTGTGAAATGTGCTAATTGAATGTTATTTGTGACTTTTTTATATTCTCAAATATATTGTTTAGTGTGCAGTGATGGTGAATTGTTGTGTAATTGACTGTAAAAGCCGTAGTGAACGAAATTAACCAAACATAACCTTTCATCGGTATGTAGATTTTTTTAACTGATACAGTAAGGAAATCAAAGGATTACTATACTCAAGTGTATTTTCTCTCAATATCATGCAAATTTAATAGATAATTTCGTCGAAATACGATGATCAACAAAATTTGTTTTTAGTGCTAACCGACCAAAGTGTGAGGTTTGTTATTGTGGGGTGGTTAACTATGGTACTATGTGTCATTCGTAAATAGTCGGATTATATTTTATAAATTTTACCACTTTAAATAGCGTGTTTTATTTTTTGTAGTTTTCATAAAGAAACCATTCATAGTTATATTTATAGGTAAGTTTGATACATAAAAAGTAATTGTTTTGAATTCGCCTGACGCGGAAATAATAATTTACAAATAACGACGATTATGTCATGTCAAAATGTTGATTAATCAAATATTTTTTTTCATGACTCATGCATGTATCATGAAATATAATTTTTCTCTTTCAGATCCGCATGGCTCAACTATTCAATTTTCACATTTAGAGTTACTCTCTAAATGTGAAAATTTGCGAGTTTATATGGAAGCAAAGGATAATTAGGTATTAATGTGTCTTCAGAATACATCACCTATCAGTACAGTATATACAATCAATAAAAGAGGAGGTTGCGGTCAAAACGTGATAAGTCACAACTCATACAAAAAAATCTTCTAGCCTGTACGTACCTTTTTATTTTGTATAATTAGGTCTTAATTTAACTATACTTCATCATTTCCGTTTTTTATTATGACTTCTATAAAGTTATAACAATATCACCTGCCACACCATTGATAAAATTACGACTCGTAGTAAAACCAAAATACCCAATACCAGTTTACCCTAAAGACTACGGAAGACATATTCTCGCTAACGAAAAACTGTGTCTATGGAGTCAGCCACCTTTCACGCACACATATTGGCCATTCCGCTGGAAACTAGACTCTGTCGCCGTTTACACAGAGTTGATTACCCGTGCTCAACTAATGTGTGCGTGCCGGCTTGTACGTACAGCGTGGTGGCCGACTTGAGTGACACAGTTTTTTTGTTGGCGAGAATATATCCGACTTTTTTTAACATCCTTGATTTACCCACATAATGGGGTGAAAGTGTAAGTATAGCACTATTAATTGTACGTAGCTGTATTATATGTAACTATGTCGAATTATCGCTATCTTCTTCGCCATTCGCTGACAGCCTATCTACCTAATCTTTAATCTAAGCCTATTACAAACCACACGCGCAAAAAAACGACAGAAATTCAGTGCAATTCCACCGCATGAAAGAAAGAGACCGCTATATGTCTTGAATGCAGCCGAGCAGCCGCCGCCGCCCGCTTTGAAGAATCGTTATACGAACGTTCAGTAAACAAAAAAATCCAAGTTAAACTTGATATTAAAATAGTATTCAATATTATAATTATAACAACATATAGTTTAAGTTTAAGACATCATGTGATTGTGTTAGTGTTTGTGCGGGAATACCCGACTCGATAGTCGAACGAAAGTGTCAAAAACTCGAAACGGTTTTAATTGTGACTTTCTGACTGCTAACAGTAGGCAACACTTTGGTGAACCGTCGCATACGTACACAAAACTCATACACTCACGCGGCGCGAGAGTGTGCATTTGGCATTTTTCGGAATGATTCGGCGCCCAGCGGAATGATACCATATTTTACGAAATAAAACGATGTGAATTATACCATTTAAAACATTGAAAACAAAAAAGTGATTATCAACACAGTTTTAATAATAAAGTGCTTATTTACAGGTAGCATAGGCAGGTTACTTAACTAAAATTCACGGAAACCTTCAAATCACATGATACCTACCATACTTGAAGGTAAAAACTCTATAATTGCCCTTTAAATGCCTCAAAAAATAAAAGAAAATAGTTTTTTTATAAAAATCTCAGTTTTTAACTCTTAAGGAATTAAACGGCATTTTATGGAATAATACGGAATCATTCCATATTTGGAGAATAATTCCAATCGGAATGATTCGAATTATTCCGGGCTCACATCTATACTCTTGAATTCAACACGAGCGCACGTTCGTGCGGTGGCTCTAATTGGAACTAACTACGATCGTAATATTCGTTAGGATCGAATTGGGATCGAATAATCCTTACTCTCCACTCTCGATAACAGTTATGTATCGAGTCGTAGGATCGAAACTAAACGTCAAATTACACGATAGCAAAATAGTTACTTTCTTTGGTTCGAGTGAGATTGTTGAGTTTGATTTATTGTTATATTACTTAAAATTCGTCGCTATTATGGCTCGCATTGCGATATTTTTCAATGTTCTTGAACAAGCGAACCGAATGGACATACATACGACGAGGAATAAGTTAGGAAATGGCCAAATAATGGAGTGATATATTATAAACAAACAAGGCAATGCACTACACCTCTATTCGGTTTGCATAAGTGTTTACGTTATCTCAAGTGTTCTCTGTGGTGCTCTTACCTTGGCCCATGATTTGGCGTATTTTATAATAATTATTTAGATGCACTCTGAAATATTATATAGGTACTTACACGTTATTTACAAACACACACTAAAATTATCAATCCATTAATCACTTCAATTAAAACTTTTACCTATTAACACACGTTTATCAAAATATTAAAACTAACCAAAACATTGTACTTGTAGAAGCAGGCGCACAAAGTTGAAGTTAGCTATCAACATTTTGAAATTTGACACCGACCGCGCCATTCGCACGTTGTTCGTATCGTAGGTATTGTATATGGTCACTCTTTATACCAAAAATATTATTGAAATATGATGATATTTTAATTTTTAACCTAACATGTGTATTAAAAACAATAGCAAATAGTATTTTATGCAAGGAAATGGCAAAAAAGCAAAAATATTCAACCGCATAAAAGAATTTCACCAAAGACAAATAGGCACTTGATGATGACGTATCGAGCCGGATACAGTTAACGACGCTGATAACACTCGAACGTAAGTCGATCTCTGTTTACAATTCGAATTTGCTCGGGAGTACGATTTTGGATCAAGTTCAAATCAGAAACGAATTCGAATCAAAAACAAAATCGAAATCGAATCAGTTTCGGGAGTAAGCCCCCTGTGGTAAGTAAAGTAGGTACGTATTATAAAAATAATATTTGTATAGTATCTTCCTAATCCGTAGACGATGAAATTGTACCTATTAGCAATTTATTTGTGTCGCAAGTAGTTAAAAAATGACCTGTAGATTAATATGATAATTTATTACTTATCAATAGGCAAGTAAACCATAAAATTTAATTTAATTAATAATTTATTTGAGTCGGAAGTAGTTAAAAAATATCATATCAATCTGCAGGTGTCGAAAATACCCTTTCTAATTAACAAATAAATTTTAATGTCGCTATTGCTTTCTTCAAAATTTTGATCAAGATTTACTGGTATTTTAGAGCATTTAATCTAAAGAAATTTCCGGGAATTCCCGACAATTACAAAAAAAAAACGGGAACGACGTATTTCCCGGAAATTCACGTTTCCCGAATCCCTGGAACGAACCCCTTCCGACAACCTAATCATATTTTGACTATTTTTGACATTAATTCAAGTGGCAATGACAACCACTGTCCACTGTTCTATATTATTTTACTTTTCTCCTTCAAAATGGCTAAAATAATACCGAAACAATATTTTCCAACCATTTTCAATGTAAGGCTACCATAATACTTTTCCTTTAGTTAGAATAAATATCATTTACACATAATTTACATTGCATTTTAGGATGTCGGATGAATGTAGATGTAATGTAGAGATTTCTGCAAGGTCGGCAACGCGCGAGTGACATCCCTGGTGTTGCAAGCGTCGATAGGCTACGGTAACCGCTTACCATCAGGCGGGCCGTATGCTTGTTTGCTACCTTAGTACTTTGTATAATATTTTGTAATATTTTTCATTGCTATAAGATTGGGCAAGCAATACTTATTTATAACTATTCCAAACAAATCAGTAGCACCAGTGGATACTGGAATGAGCGTTTCTTCATTGGGCGACACGACACGACACCGCACGGCAACGGCATCCGTCCACGACATTAGTGGATGCATATTTCTATGAGATTGTACTGCACGCTGTCTCACTGGGGTCGTTGACGGCGGCGACATGTCGTCGGCAGCAAGTCACCCACTGGTGCCGTGGCGGCTCTTTATGCATGTGTTGTGTACACACGCAAGCTTCCATGTGGGCGAGTGAGGGGACGCGCCGCCCGCGCCCCAGCGGCTCTCATTATTACCGCATCGTGTCGTTCTAATGAAGAACGTAGCTGCCGGAGTCGCCCGACGACATGTCGCCGCCGGCAACGGCATGTCGTGTCGTGTCGCCCCAATGAAGAAGCGTACAATATATTAGGTACATCTGTGTCAGACGGACAACGGAGCAGTAGCAGTAGCACCTTATGGGTTCCTTTTGGTTACGAACACAAATCCAATCATCCGATGTCAAGATAGGTAGTGTCGTCCGATGCCGGGGCCAAGGTCGTGGGTTGTTGAAATCTTGAGTTTGAGCTATCGGTCACCTGATGATAATATAATAATAAATTAATATCCTAGGATAACATATAGGTACATAACAAATTAACAACACAAAATGAAACAAGTAACATTTTTTTGTTTACAGAATGCAATAAATGCTTCTTCTTCCCGGTCTATTTGCCTGTCAGCCATTTTGAGATTTAATGTTAAGTAAGAGAACTCTTTTATTAATCGACTGTCCAAAAAGGGGTAAATGTTTTCATTTACTTTCGTTGGGCTTTTCACTTTTGCCGATGTTGTCACCGACTCGATAATGTTCATAGTCGGCAGCTCTTCCTCGTTACCGTCATGTCACGTCGGTCCGACAGTCTACATAATGCGATACCTCTCCCACCCTTTACTCTCCATCATCCCGCACTGCATCGACACTGGTATCGGTGTCGTCAATGCCGATATCGGATCGATGTCGTTATAGGGTAGGTAGGAAAAAGGAATAGCGCCCATTCATCTCAGCGACTCACATATAGATCCCAAGATATGGTTCCGACTTACCTAGGTACCTACATCACTGAATTAATCTATACCTACCAGTGGAAATATTAAACGATTGAACCGCGTAAAAGCACTGCAGCACTGTGAGAATTGACAGTTAAAACTTTGGAGACACTATGCTCTTTATTTTTTGCATCGAAATACTCATGTTATTTATTATTCAGATTCTCAAACTCCGATATGTTATACTCGTTGAGGCAATCAACTGCGTCGCAGCAGTCGTACACGCCATTGAAACGCACGTCCTCTCTTGCTGGCAACCCCATGAAAATTTTGGAATGTTGTCATACTATCAGGTACAAAGTTCTTAATAATGCCTGTAGAATAACGTACCTTTTTTAAGTTTGCTAAAGATAGTACAAATCAAGGTCTCTAAGTAGGTATCTGGATACTAAATAGTAGTAGTAGATTTGATGGCAATTATGTATGGATTGTAATCGAAGATCGACGGGCTGTATGCTTGTTTGCCGACTTTGTTGTATAAAAATCAAGTTGGTCCTTCGAGCCGGACAGTTTTCGCAGCCACGGGCCAGTTGGCGCAGTTGGTTAAGGTTCACCTTACGCGCCGCAGGTTGTGGGTTCGATTCCCACACAGGACATGCATTTGTGTGCATGAACATGTCTGTATGTCCTGAGTCTGGGTGTAATTATGTATATTAAGTATGTAATACAAACAAAAAGTAGTAGTATATGTATTATATCAGTTATCTGGTTTCCATAGTACAAGCTCTGCTTAGTTTGGGATTAGATGACCGTGTGTGAGGAATGTCCCAGGATATTTATTTATTTAGTTACTAATGATTTATGCAAGGGTTACGAAGTCACGCATCGCTAAGTAACAAGGAAAAGTATTTCCAATTAACACTGAGCTGGATTTCTGGAAAAAGGTAATGGACATATTGAATAAGTTTCCACTTAAGGTGGATGTATCAGTATATCACTACTACGTAATATGTAGCCATATGTAGTTCTACGATCGTAAAAAACAATACAGCGTGAAAAAAAAAAAACATTTCTCGCCTGATGCGGATCATCCGTTAGGCTACAGAAAGCTGATTTAATCATTTCAGTTCCAGGGTTGAAGTATTTGAAAAGTGGGACCAAAAGCCTAAACGAGATAACTACAGGGATTGGTTGAAATATTCTACCTTCTAATAAATTGTTACTAAATTAATTTGAGTCTTGTGCCGTACGTAATAAAACACAAATTATAACAAACAATTGTATTATTCAGATTCATGTTATCAGTCACCATTTAAAATGTTATTACAATACATAATTATACTTATAAACTAAATATGTACAAATATAAAATATACATCTTTACGTACAATACAATTTATAACAATCATTCATATTATTTATTGTGATAATATTTAAGTGTATAGAAAATAGAAATAAAATCAGTACTCTATGGTAACACATTTGGTTTTGAGGTATTCGTTCAGTGCTTCCTGACCTGAAAAAGTAAAAAGGAAGAACATTAATATATGTTAAGTTGTCTGTCGTGATATGAAAAAAAACATGGTACAGTATGAGGCACGAGTGGTGAGCACAGATAGGCTGTAGTGGGGGCAAGCTCGCGCATTGCACACTTTTGGCCAAATCACAGTAGCCAAATGACACACAAGAATCCAATAGACGACGAGCATCGACTGACGAACCAATCGTGTGCAGCTCGGCGCTCCCCCCTTCTTCATTCCGTCAAACAAACCGAAAAATTTACTACTGCGCAAGTGTCAATCTGTGCTCACGACTCGTGCCCCTTACTATACAGGAGATTTTCAACCATATGTAGTTTTTACATTGTAATCAATCTTACACCTACAAAACAATACTGACAGACGCGCACATATATCACTCGTAAAAAAAATTATAAAAACCAATTTAATAATTCGGGAGTCAGTTTGGATCCAAGAAAAAAAAAGTTTAAATTAAAACATATCGTGTAATTATTTTAATCGTCATAACGATATTTAGCTAAAAATGTGCAAAAAACAACCGTCATGGAAGATTTTTTTAAAGGTAAAAGTAAAATACAAAAAAGGTGAATATCTTCTTAGTACGGGCGGAACTCTAATTGAGCGAGCCTGACTCTTTTGACCAGTTATATGTACAGGCTTGTCTTTGATCAGAAAGCTTTTAAGGAAATTGGCTCTCATACGTCTGCCTTGGATGTGGTAAATAAAATAATAAAGACTAGTTAATACCTAAGTCCTTTCCAAATCCAGACTGCTTGAAGCCACCGAATGGCGCGGCGACGTCGGTCTTGTTGTAAGTGTTTACGAAGACAGTTCCCGCGTCTATTCGCTCAGCGAAGTGCAGCGCGCGGGACACGTCCTTCGTAAACACACCGCTCGCCAGACCGTACTCTGTATTGTTCGCGCGACGGATCACGTCGTCTATGTTTCTGTGGAATTAACGTGTTTGGGTTATAATAAGATTATGGTATTTCTTGAGTTTGTTGTTTTTCAATTGTCGATCCGTCTCAGTTTGTATTTTTTCTGCTTCGATGGTTAATTCTTCTTATATTAAGCATGAAATCTTTGATCTTGAATTTAAATGGCCAAATCTACTGTTTCGTGCTTACGTGAAATCTTGATGCTTATTATCAAAATAAAAATTCGTAGATTTATTACATGTACTACATATATCGCGGAACAGCAATTCATTTTTTAGATGAGCGTCTTCCATTTATTAGGCAATAACACTTACTTGCTGCTAAACTTGCTGACGATCATGATGGGTCCGAATGACTCCTCCTTAGCTATGAACATGTCGTCAGTGACGTCAGTAAAGACAGTGGGCTCGAAGAAGTACCCCGCGCGGTCAACACGCTTACCGCCACAGACCAGCCGCGCACCTTCCTTCACACCACGCTCCGCAAACTGCATAATTAATGTATATTGTATAAGTATTTGGAACAAAAGCTGTAATTTTAAAATATCTTCTACAAACAAAACAAAAAAAAAGCTTTGTTGAGTTTCTTGCCGGAGTCTTCTCAGTTTAAGTGTTTTCCGAACCGGCGGTAAATTCAACAGTATGTAACGTTCATAAGTGCCTTATCAAAGCCTAAACTGAATAAATTACTTTTTATAAATATCCTGGGACATTCCTCACACACGGTCATCTGATCACAAACTAAGCAGAGCTTGTACTATAGAAACCAGATAATTGATATACTACATATACTTTTTGTTTGTAAATACATACTATACATAATTACACCCAGACTCAGGACATACAGACATGTTCATGCACACAAATGCATGTCCTGTGTGGGAATCGAACCCACGACCTGCGCTAACTGATCCGTCAAACTAAAAATATTTCGCTGATGTTACTATGTTTCTAGCATAGATATAGAAAATTAATAGAGCGACTGAACAAGAGTATGAGCCGTGAGCACCGGTATGTACAGTCAGGGAATGAAAAGGTTCGTCACCTTAGAGTGCCAGTAAAATATAAAAGCTGTCTGGCCGCCATTTTCAGCGTATTTGCTTTATTAAAGAAAGCGCAGCTACCTATAGATTTTAGGCAATAGATACCCTAAAACTGCGTTGTTAAAGCTAATTGTTACCTGTATAAGTTTATCCATATGCGCCTTATGGTTCTGTGGTCCGTGCGAGGTGCCTCTATGCAGCGGGTCTCCTATGGAGATCTTGTTGGTCTCCTCGACCACTTTGCGTATGAACTCATCGTGAACTGTCTCCTCGACGAATAGACGACCCGCCGCGATGCAGTTCTCGCCCTTGTTGAAGAATACTGAGCCCATGCCCTGGAGAAGAACATGTTAATGTTACTTTAATGTGAATTTGTATGGATATAAAGATGTTTGTTACTCTTGGTCAGACTTGGTCGTGATTTGAATGAAATTTGCATATAGGTAGACTACTCTGGAATAACATATTATTATACGAAACATAGTCAGATTGTCCAAAATACTCGTATATTTAAAAAAAAAATAACCTTGCTGAGGTTCTTACCGAATTTAAGTCCTTCATAAGCGGCCTTCTGGGGGCCAAATTTGAATAAATGGCTTTGAATTTGATACTTTTTATACCGGATAAACATACGATCCTTAGCGAACACGTGCTATCGCTGTAGATACATATTTTTATTAAATGGAAATCATTCACCTCAAGCAAAAATCAGTGTGTTCCAGCTACTTTATTCGAAGGGAATTTTCTATTTAGGCTTCTGTGCTTACAATTTTCGACCTTATCATAATTTATTACGGTGAGATATTGGTCAAAGGAGCATAAAGTCAAGGCATCATCAAGTTTTAAATCTGTCGCCAAGCAACTATCGGTGTGTTCCGATAGCTGCACTTGAGAGCCAGTTCCTTCTAGGCTTTGTGTGCTTAACACCTTCGGCCACATCATCACTTACCAACTGTAGTCAAACAAGGCCTATATACAACCAAAACAAAACATGTTTTTTTTAAAATAAACTGATTATAAACTCACATTCCTGACAGCTTTGTCCAAGTCGCAGTCTTCGAATATAACGAGCGGTGACTTGCCGCCGAGCTCCAAAGATACCTTCTTCATGTTCGAAGCGGCGCACGACTTCATTATAGTTTGACCTGAATTATACATTTTATTTATTTTATCTATTTTTATTGACCATAATAATAACAGGTCCTCTTCCCTCCAATATGTTGAGGAGGGCAATGGCTGCCACACGCGTTTTTAAGGTTCCGTAGGGTGCCATACGGGACCCTATTACTAAGACTCCGCTGTCCATCCGTCCGTCTGTCTGTCAGTGGGCTGTATCTCATAAACCGTAATAGGTAGACAGTTAAAGTTAAGATAGAAACCATGATAGAAGCCCAGACTCAGAGCATGCAGACATGTTCTACACACACATATATGCCCTGGGTAGGAATCGAATCCACGACCTGTGGCGTGATATGTGGAATCTTAACTCACAATTGGCCCTTCATTATGCAAATATTTGTGCAAAGTTTGCGTCCAACAAACACATACCAATCTCAGTGCTGCCAGTGAATCCCAGCTTTCTAACTAGTGGATGGTCGGCCATGGCTTGCCCCGCGACTGCGCCCGACCCTGGCAGAATGTTGATCACTCCTGGGGGAATACCCGCACGGACTGACAGTTCAGCGAACTTTAGAGCTGTTAGTGGGCACACCTACAATACAAAATTATGGAATTTTAGGCAAATAAAAATATAAGTGGGAGTTAAAGACATCCTTTCATCCATGGCTGCAAGAAATTTGAAAAATAGGTTTTTAACATATCTATTGCTGTCGCGCTGTGCCCGAGCTATCCCGCCCGAGGGCGATAGAGACAACTACAGCTTGGACCGATTATACCTATTTAAATTAGACGAAATCGCTATTTCGTAATCCCCGGTTTTGTCCACCAAAACTGGATCGAATTTAAAAAAAACAAGAATCATAATAAGAAGGGCTTTGTCTATGTCTGTTGGTTTTCCTTTGTTTTTTTATATTCGTCAAATTTGTTCACTGGACGTCTGATAAGAGCGTTAAAAAGATAAGTTTTTGTGATTTTAGAAGGCTTCTAATTCTTATAATAATTAATTTATGGAGAAAAACACAACCGAGGGACATACATACCCCCTCTTTCTCTACTGAGATTTTCTATAGTGGCCACCTTCACCAACCTCTCGGTCATAAAAGACGGCACACTATACCAGGCAACCCCTTACGAGGCGTCTGGGACCATCTGCGGTAGGTCACGCCGCCAGAGTACTCGCCCCTGGTACTCAAGAGAAAATGTGAGTCGCACCGTGATCACTCACTACCATTTGTCCAGAATGGTACCGGAGCAGTCAAAGTCGCTCACCACACGCACCCCAGCACGCCAGCGCTAGCATGAGCACAAACGTATAAATACGCAGCGCAAACACCGGCACCAGCGCACCTTGTTGGTGCTAGCGGATTCAATCCCCGCTAGGGACGCCAGAGAAGCTGGCTCCCATTTCTCCAGAATGGTCCCGGAGCTGTCATGCACGCTCACCTCCCGAATACGAATCCACGCATCTACCCAATGCCTGCAGCTGGGTTGCCGGAAAACTAATCCAACGGGTAGTCCTCTACTTTCTATCCAGGAAAGTGCCGGAGATGCAGTTCACTCACAGGAGCTCACTTGCTTGAGGGTTACTCACGAACCCCGCGTCTGACCACCAGGTGGCCCTTTGCCTTAGGCCGGTAACTTCAGACACTTGTTGCGCGCGAGGAATGACGCACGACCAACACACAGTCGAGCAGACAACATGCCACTCCTCTGCAACCACCACATAGACCAACGCGAGTCCATACCCAATGTCAGGTTCCACCTTTGCGCTTGCAATGGTGGAGGGCCTACCTGACCCCGCGTACCCTTATCCAAACAGCCGGACCCGTAGTTCCAGCTGCGAACCCCATCTGTTCGGGTCGTACAGACGTGGGCGTTGCTCATTTAGCACCACCCGGAGGACACGTGTACGGTGTTTAAGGCAGAACGTACGGACGCGAGCAACATTATCCTCTCGAGGGACATACAGTGGTACCTACAGATTGCATGGTAAAATAATCATAGCTCTAGTGTCATTATCCAGAGAGGAAATTGTCAGAATCCCATTCTCTCGGCGGCCGCACTGTAGTTAAACAATAAACTTACCGCAGCCGGCTTCATAACGACAGTGTTACCCGCCGCCAAACACGCCGCCATTTTCCAAGACAACATCATCAACGGATAATTCCATGGCGTGATCAGACCGCACACTCCTATTGGCTCTTTCTTGGTCATAGACAAGTTTCTATTAGGTCTAGCGTGGTTTATGGGTATAGTAGCTCCTGTGATTTTGTCGCACCATCCTGCGAAGTAACGCCATGTGTCTATGGACATGCCCACGTGTGTTTTGAGTGCTAGAGTGTAAACTGCGCCGGAGTCGATTGACTCTATGGTCGCTAACTCTTCTTTGTGCTGTTCCATTAAGTCTGCTAGTCTGTAATGTAATAATTTATCAGTAAATAAATATATTGGGATATTCTTCCGGCACGCCCAAACTAAGCAGAGCTTGTACCATGGAGACGCTGATATACTACTTTTTGTTTGTAAATATATACAGTAGTACCCAACTGATATGGCTTACCAATGTACCTGCGCAGAAGATACATTTTCAAAGCGCGGAAAACGCTATTGGTCGGCAGCTGCCGCCATGTTAGCGCGCGCCATGCGGAGTGGCGTGACTTGCGAGTGAGACGGAACTAACAGCTACAGTGTATTATGAACCTTATAGTAGTGATCTAAGGTTGATTGTAAGTTTTAAGCATTATTTCGTTAATCTTTCGGACCATACTTTCTTTTCTGTGCGAACGAAGATTCACGACGCGCCATATAGGTTGGGTTCTACTATATATGTTCCTGCACGCCTCATGGGTGGAAATCGTACCCAAAACCTGGGCAGCTGCGAAGTGGTAGGTGGAATATTTTTTTTACTTTCGATAGCTATTTTTTTACTTTTTTTTTCACCATGGTAACTGATTATGCTTTTAACGCCTAGAAAATAATGATCTGCCAAATCCTAACTAATAAAACAAATGCGGAAGTGAGTTTGTTTGTTTGTTACACCTTCACGCCTTCAACGGATCATCATGAAAATTGGCATGCAGATAGCCTATGGTATGGAGAAGGACATAGGCTTTTTGTCCCGGGAATGCGGGTGAAACCGCGGGGGACAGCTAGTAAAGACATAACCAAAAACTATAGAAACTGGAAATAAATAAAACTAATTAAGCAATTACCTGAACAACATTGCTCCTCTTTCCCGAGCGCTAATCTTCGACCATTCACCCTCTTCGAAGGCCTTTTTGGCCGCTTTAACTGCCTTATCGACATCATTCACAGAAGCGCATTGCACTTTACAAATTTCGCTCTCATCCGTCGGATTAACAATCGACAACGTCTTACCACTGTCAGAGTTAACAAATTGGCCATCTATAAACAATTGCGTAGGGAATTTAACCTTCATTTTGTTAACTTCTAACTCCAAACCGTCGTATACAATTTCTTGAGAACCCGAACCGCCTCGAGCTTTCAAAACGGCAATATTATAAAACTCTTCGAACGTAGTATTCATGTATATATCTTCGTTTTGCAGTTCCAGATTAGCTAAGTCCTTGACTTCTTCAACTAATCTGACTACGTCCATAGAACCGGCTCCTGATGAGAAGAAATCTGTGTGTTCTTCGATATCAATGCGGAGTATTGCCTTCCATACGTCACGAACGTTCTCAACGAATTGTTTCTCCTCTGCAGTTAGTTCGAGTGATACTTTGCTCTCGCTTGCTTTAAAGAAGTTTTGTGCGTTTATCATTTTGCCGTTAACTTTTAATCTTTGGATATTTAGCTGGAATGGAAACGTGTAAATGATATGTCAATATTTATATTATAATTGCATAGATAGTATTAATAAATAATTATTTTAGATTAGCTGGTGCTGATTCTGTTGTTTACAACTAAACAAATTTTCGTCTCACTATGTCTCTTTCTAACAAAGAACGTAAGATAAGGATGTAAGAAATGTAGTCCTATCAAATTAGTCCAATTCTTGTTTTCAATATGAATTTAGTCGCCATCTATCGCGGTTACGTCTAAATACCCGCAAATGAAGACGGCAAAGACTAATTTGACAGCTTTAAATATATTCTATCCTTTTTCGATAATGTTCGTAAGAATGAGATGTAATGTGTCTAAAATTAGTTTAGTGCGATTTACAACAGAATCGGCACCAATATCCTGGGAATAAATAAATAAATCTCCTGGGAATAAATATTATGTAATAAATAAAATCACGCGGCAACAATATTTAAAAAAAATATAACCGGGAGACTGGTAATAATATAAGAATTCAAATTACGCAGGAAACGGCTGGTAACAATAAGTAAGAATTAAAATCAGCATACCTTTACACCATCATTAGCAGTAATCAATAATCCTCCATCATGAACAACCGCTGGCTTCTCCAACCCGGGTATAACTAGCGCGTCTCCACGATTTTCATACTCGGCTTCCCATAGACTAGAGCCGAAGAACTTGACCTCTACTTTGTCTTCGGTAGTGTTGTCTATGCCCTCTTTAGTCTGTGGTTTGATGTGGGTAGTTGCACCGGGTGAGGAGTCAAGACCGCGGATGAAGTTGTGAATCGCTACACCACCTTTTGACCAGTCGATCTGCGAATTCGTTTTTTAATGTAAAATGTTTCTAAAATGCAATGTGAAAGCAGCTTTAACTGCTAGTACATTAGTCATAAAATTCTGTAACTAGCGTGATTTAAAACATGAAGGTAAAATAAATTATGCGATAGGTTAAGGTTTTACATAATTTCAGAAGTTTTTATTTTATATTATGACTTGATTGTAGATGACTGACCCAAGAATTTTAATAGGTTACAAAAAAGATCTGTCTCAAAATTAGGATGAAAATAATTAATTTATTTAACATATTTGGGTATTTAAATGAAGTATTACCTGATGTGTTTCTGCCTTGAAAAAAGCGGGGTCATAAGTGGCTCCCTCCTCAGATTGTTGTATTTTTGGCGCTGTTCCATTTGCCACCATGTTTACTGACTCCGCTAATGATTTGATACCTGTTCATGGAAATGCGGATTCATTTAAAAAATATAATTGAATATTAGTTCCTGGGAGGTCTAAAAATATCCCGGATTAATAACATTCTGTGTGTTATTCTAGGGATCTATGTCAATCTAATAAAAAATTGTTTCATCCAATTCCGCTTAGCTACGACGTGATTGAGAAACAAAAATATCCATAAACTTTCGCATTTATCTATACTTATTACTGCAATTAAAGGAAGAAATAAGTTACCAGAGTTTCCGAAACTTGTAAGCTTGAAAAAATAAATACACACTTTTTAAACTTATAACTACATTAAGTTACCAGAGATTACCAAACTTTTAAGCTTGAAAAAAGATAACAAACTTTAAAAAACTTACAACTAGATTTGCGTTTGACTATAATCTCATCTGACGATGCTACCGATTGTAAAAAGTACCGAACCTCCGGGCTACGGGTTCTAAAGATGTTTTCAATCATTAAAAGCCGTCGCCACATAGGCCTCTGTAACTCTTACGCACGGTTCGGAATATTGTTTTTGATAGTTGAGACAGCAGCGTTAGCGGTAAATGAACATTTTTTTTTAAATTTAGATATGCTAATATACGTTACCTTCAGGGTATAAATATTTGTTGTAAATAGAGTCGACTGTGTCATCAATAGTGACGGGGAAGCTCTTCTGAAGCAGTATAGGTCCAGTGTCCAGACCGTCGTCCGCCCAGAATATTGACAGCCCGCATGTTTCATCGCCCTCTATTAATGTCCTGAAAAAATACATAACAATCTCATCGTAATATTGCAAGGTATGCTTTATTTTTATTGTATCCACAGTCGAAACAAAAAATGTGGAAACAAAGACAACAATACCGCAATTGTTACAGCATATACGTGTTATTAATATGGAAATTGCGTCAAACAAGATTAGCTATACCTGTGAGGACGTATACATCCAACAAATAATACAGTGTAAATACGATATATCGTATTTACACTGTATTATTTGTTTAAGAGGACTCCATTCGTCATACTTTTCATATAAAACCTCTGTACTTATCATGGCGTTGTTAAACATTTTTCGTTAGATGTTTTGAATAAATTTGTATCTTGTGCACTATATCTAGCCGTGTATCTAGGCGAAATTTAAAAAAAGTGTGAAACAAATTCAGTCAAAGCCTCCGAAAAACAGCGTTTTTGCCTGAACTTTGGCCATATCTAATGTACCTATAAATTGTAAAAGTAAAGAAAACATTTAGATACCAGGCTTGCAAATGTATTGGAGATTCTAAATAACTAACTTTTTTTTCACAAACTTGTAAGATTTTTTCACAAGAAGTATACTCCTGAAACAAGTTTTATGAATGCGAAATCATGAATGACGACCTAGCGAAGCGGCCGCGAGTGATCAGCGGAATTTACCGACTGATAACTGACGGCCTGATGCTGTCTCTCTTTTTTCGCATTCAAACATTACGTTGGATGATACAACAAGCTTTTAGACTATGCTTGCGTTGAAGTTGCGCCGGCCACAGAGGGCCACCTTAATGGCAACTTCCTGGAATGGATGTATGGATAATTAGAGGTACTCAAAGTATCATTAAGAATGCATACACTCTACATAATAACGGAAACGTTTTTGCTTCGAGTTAAACATTGCATATCCAGTTAGGAAAGCGAGACTTTACAGTTAAACTGCCTGTCCCCTGTGGTAGCTTATATCACTCGAGGGCAATGTAGAAAGGCCATTTGTGAAAGATTTTTTCGTGTCCGACCGGTAATTCCAGAGATAATTTAAGTCGATAAACAAGCATACGGCCCGCCTGATGGTAAACGGTTACCGTAGCCATATGGACCCTTGCAACACACGAACCTAACGTTAACGACCTTTCCCCCCTCCCCTATGAGCTCTGGAGACCTTACTCATGCGCAGGAACACAACTTTACACAAAATAAAGTTATTTGGCTGCGTTATTCTGTAAGGTGGAGGTACTTCCCCAGTCGAGCTGCTCTTTGAGCGAATAAACGCTATGCTTTACCTCTCTTAAACAAACCATTAAACAAACAGAGTATTTAAGAGTGAAGAGTAGGTCAATCAATTTAGATTTTTACTTGAATTAGTTCAACCAATACATTCAATAATCTAATTCATGGCACTTTTACCGAGACTAGAGATCTAGTATCCTAAACACAAGTTTTAAAGGTTCTGACTATATTATTTTATCGTTCGCGTTGCTCCAAGCCTCTAATCAATATCAATTGACTTATTGCTTCATATTAGAACGTGTCTGATTAAAGTTTGACATAGATAAGTGGTGTCTAGCGATTTTAGTTCCCGAGTTGCATCTCAAACGTTGACTCCGAACTAGATAAGACCGGTTTCGATTACATTATCTCAACATGTTTTCGTAAAACCGTAATCTTTCTGTTTATAGTTTTTTTTTATCTTGAACTATTTTAGTGTATAATTAAATGTGTTAGGTACATCTTAAAACTGGAAGCGATACATTGGACTAAAATGATATCGGTAACTTTATCGCTTTTAGCGAAATATTCGTGTGAATAACAAAAAAATCTTGTTATCCGTTTAGCGATATTTTCTGACCACGGATGTGTAAATTATCTACAAAATAAGCGCCTTTGCACATTATTAGAAAATTTCTTGTGTCTTATCAGACATGTCTTATATATAATAATGTCTTATATATTATATATAATATATAATGTGCAAAGGCGCTAATATAAGAAATGTTTGACGCATCATCCACCTATTGATTGTAAAGTCGATAATATGCCTTATGTCAATTGCTTAAAGTTTACCTTGGCTCGATACAAAACTATGAGAAATTACGTAGACTATGACGCGGAACGTCAGCCAAAATACAGCATCTTTGATATAAAACACTGTTGATTCAAATGAATAACGAAATGTGTTAGAGTTAGACAATAGGACCCCTCATTTTACATTTTCATGATAAGTACTGTATTTGTTCTAATAATGTATAAAGAGGTAATATATGCTGGGTGTAAATATATGTATAAAGTTCCACATAAAGTTCCCATGTATAAATCTGACGTATATCAATCATGTATCAGTTATCTTGTTTCCATACCAACAAGATCAGCTTAAGGCGTCTACGGA
The DNA here is from genome assembly GCA_951394255.1 of Polyploca ridens. Lineage (NCBI taxonomy): Eukaryota > Metazoa > Arthropoda > Insecta > Lepidoptera > Drepanidae > Polyploca > Polyploca ridens. The sequence goes on from OX596260.1 coordinate 9,235,412, forward strand.
CGACACGCTTTGGCACCCAATTTATAGGGCCGATCGGTTTGGACTATTTCTCTTGTCATACTAACTTTGTGTCTACTTGCCTCATGACATGCCAATTTGACACCAATTTGTCGGGCCCCTCCCAATCTGTAGATGCTTTTAGTTTGAGATTACGCCCATGTATAAATAATTTACCAGGATTTTTATTTATAAGTAATTTATTGCCATCCTAATTGCTTGTCACCTCCTGACGTGGCACGCATGTAGAGATGCATGTAGAAGGACATAGGCTATTTTCTATATACTATTTTTTAATTATTACAATTGCTACTCACCAGTTGATAGAACTAGCTCCTCTATGCCTCGGCAGTATACTGGGGTGGTAGCATATACTTTGGTACTTGGGGTAGTTTATCACTTCCATGGGGATGAATTGTGTGCAGAAGGGCAGCACGTTGATATCTGCATTTACCTGGAAAATTATCATATTTATTGCAACATTTTCATACACTTTCAAGAAATTAAAAAAGCGAAGTGTATGTTAAATCGAATTTATCAAATACTCTGTCTCGCTCACTCACATGGGCAATAATAAGCCCAGCCAATTATGTGCGTTGCATCGCAGCGTTTTCGTTCGCTGGTTACACATTTTATTAGTTACGTTCACATCTCGAATGCATACAATCTTGTATGCATTCGAGATGTGTGTATATTTTTAAACACTTTAAAACTGCTAACAATGATGATGATTTTTCAGTATGACCTTACATTGATAGGTATTTCTTATGGTGATAAACTATTATCAATCAATATGTAGGTTGTCAAGTGACAATTATATTCAATTGAGAATACGGTCTACGTCGTATAATGTAGTTTGATGGTCAGATATGGTGCCGAAATGTAATGTTCTACAATTTATCTCATTAAATGTAGTATAACTAGAGGATTCGATCCCGGAAGATTTTTCTAATCCCGGAATTTCGGCATTATCATTATAATTATTATAATAATAATAATATATTTATTAATAACAAAAGATGTGTACAAAAGTGCAGCTAATATGCCATATGTATATATACATTTACAATAAAAAGGATTCCAGCTAGTAAATATAGTTGCTCGATTGAGCACCTAATGCCTATACTAGGTAAGCCTGTGACATAGGCATTAGGCCTCTCCCTTCCGCCAGGTGACTACAAAATGTGCTGGGTTAATTAATTAAATTTTATCCCGAAAATTTCGGGACTAAAATATGACCGGGATCCCGGGATCGAATCCTCTAAGTGTCTCTAAGTGTATAGTCTTCAATAACATGGAAACATTTATCTTCAATAATTACATAGTGCAAACCAAGAATTGAAAGTGATCCGTCTGTGATTTCTCTTTTGAGTTCATTCAATCCAAGTTTTATGCAGTACAGAAACCGCAGTGTAATTTAGGTATTATTATTTTATAGAAAGTTGGAACTATCCATTTGATACCCTGAATGTGTGTTATTTTATTAGACTGCGTAATTTCCTACCATAAGGTATTGTTGATCGAAGGTAATTTCACTAGCGTCTGTACGTAGCTACATAGATGAAGGTATTTTTCTTTTTCGATGGTTGTTATATAGGTATATAGGATACTCATACGTTCCGAATTTTAAATTGGTGCCCGATTACAAATACGTTATTAGTATTACGTAATATTTAGGTACCTACACATAACGAATATTTTAAATGCATCGTTAGCTAAGAGATCTGTATAAATGTCGAATATCTTGCTTTTCGAGATAAATTTCAAGGCCAAACAGATACTTATTTTGTTATGAATACATAATATAACATAGTAGGTATTGAATAGCTTTAAAAAGGACTATAGGAACTAGTCTTGCTGGATATTAGGGTTTATTTTCGATAAACACGATAAATTCTTGAAGACTTGATCTGAGTTTGGTCTCGTTCTATACAGGCCGTAGTTGATTCGCAATAAGAGTTGATTTTAAGGGAGCAAAACTATCATCGCTATCGCTATCGTCTATCGTTAACAATAGATGGATGGTTTTCCTTTGCCCGACTGCGGTAATCTAAAGGGGGTAATTAGTTTACAATGAGCCTGTGATACGGGTTCACGACAATAGTGCTGCGTTGTTCAATAGATAAATAACACGAGATAGATACAAGAGGTCATGAGTGTAGTAGGAAGGTTTGCTTAATAGATAGTTGGCACACGATAGCCTGGCGTGCTGTTATTGCCCCCAATTGACAACATTCCAAATTTAAAAGCTCCTAAAATGGTAACATTTTTTTTTTGTTTTGCCAAAAAAAAAACGGGGTTTTAAGATTTTGGCAAACTTATCGGGTGCTATTTTTTTTTTAAATGGCGGCGCACGATTAAACCTATATAGATCTATTCCTCCTATATACTCATACGAACAAAACATGATAAGGGGTGTCAATGGCCTAAAACGACACGTTACAGAGTTATTAGCAAAAAAATATCGATGTTTGACTAATTCAATAACCATGAAAAATTACACGCATTATATCGTGCTAGAATAGTTAATTGATTTATTATATACCATATATCCTATAAGTATTAGTTTAAATTGCACTTTGGACTTTTTTAAAGATATTCAATGACTGGATCCAATAGAATAATATTACGGATATCTCCTGTACAATCACTTTATAAGTAATATTTCATGGTTATTGAATTTGTCAAAAAATTATATTTTCTTGCAAATAACTGTTTGTTATGTCGCCTGATAAGTTTGCCAGGCTTCGAACAAAAGTCTTCGAACTCCTTTGATGTGTTTAATTTCGGAGATAACAATAATAACCCGTTTATCGTGGAATAACGCGAAAGGAACAAAGGCGTGGTTTTTACTGCTGGCCGCATAAATAAGCTCAGTCACTCAGCGAGCTATTGGAACGATCTATGCTCGAATTTCTTGCCGGAGTCTTCTCAGTTTAAGTGTATTCCGAACCGGTGGTAAATTCAACTGTATGTACCAATATAACGTTCATAAGTGCCTTACTAGGGCCTAAACTGAATAAATGACTTTTTGATTTTGATTTTGAATTTCTCTACGTGACAGGGTCGGAAACGAGGACATTCGTAAGAGAACAAAAATTACCGACATAGTTCATCTCGTAGAGTTAGTAAGTGAAGTTGCAATGGGCAGGCCACATCGCTCGAAGAGCCGATAACCGATGGGGAAGGAAGGTTCTCGAGTGGTGACCACAGACTGGAAAGCGCCGAGCGGGATGACCTCCTAACAGGTGAACCGACGATCTGGGGCTCTACCGCTTATCTTTGGTGGTAATCGTAACGAACACCAATAATTAATTTCATCCAATCAGGGCCCACCAATGGTCACCGTCGAGCAGCGTCATTGGTTGAAATCATTAATGGAATTACTTGTTACTATTATCACCACTGGTCAGTCGGTGGGCGTCACTGGAAGCGGCCCAAAACCGTTCGATGTGGAAGTTAATAGGGGAGGCCTATGTTCAGCAGTGGACATCCTTAGGCTGAAATGATGATTATGATTCTGACATTTAGTGTGTGGAATAAATACGCAGTGTATCCATAATTAAATACATAATATTATTATATATTGTAAGTATATATCGTCGTGCAATGGAAATGTATATTTGAACAGTTGTTTTTAAATAACCATATCAGCAAGTAGGTTGCTAAAGTTTTGGCCACTGTTAACGAGTTCACAGCCATTATTTCTTATCATGTTTTAAGTTCATTCAGAAATGTACCTAAACGATTATTCTTTTATTTAGTTCTAGGCACTGTTAGGTATATTACGAGTACTTATAATAATTTTAAGCTAAATACAGGTCGTTGTTTTGGTCAGCGACGAGCGACTCAGGGTCGATAATAAAAATGATACTGGTGCTAAAAAAATATTGTTTTTTTTTTAGCACCATCATTATCATTATCGCTTGTCGCCGACCAAAACAACACCGTGTATAGATGCATAGTTTAATCCCTTGACTTGCGATTTAAAAAATAACAATTGATTTCTATTGTTTTCCTCACTTGTGCGGATCATCAAACAGACAAAGGATTAAGCGACTTTTAAAATGTTAAGAAAGATTACAGTAGGGGCCTTCCTTACAGGTAAAATATTACTAAGCCTGTAAGTTATAGGCTATAAACATTTTAACAAAGGGAAATTCCAGGGAATTTTGCATATGCAGGAGGACTTTGTTTAAAAACTTTGCACTCTGCATTTAATTTTATTGACACTTCACGGAATCTTGCTAAGTATTAAACATTATAAAGTAGGTACCTATAAAATGCCAGATTGAATACATTTACATAGTCTCAAATGTAATTTGTAAAATGTGTTATTTGTGCCATAAATAAAATTTTATGTCTTAGGTGCAGCGCAGACAACGAAATTTAGTCTGCGTAACACAAAAAGTCTGTGTGAAAACAAAGAGTTGTGCGCCGGACTTTTTGCGGGTTGTGTGTGTTACTGCTTAGAATTGTATACATTCTATTTTCGCAGAGTCTGGCACTGTGCGGTCTGTCATCTGCGCTGCACCTTAATATCATTGAAATTTATAAAAAGGTACCTGTTCCTTAAATTTTCCTAATGATATTGTTTGGTATTCTTTGATATTTTTATAATTATGCTGTGATGTATTTTAACATTTATGTTTGTATTTTTAACAAATTTTAAGGGAGTTCTCCATGTATTTTAAGTGAATAAAATTTATATCTTTATACATATTTAAATAAAATGTTTGTACTTACAGATTTGTATTGTTCCAATATTTCAGGGATCACTTGTCCCTTGATACGCCATGTCTTGTATTTGTAAACGGGTTTGCCATTTTGAGCAGCAATTGTTGCTGAAAAAAAAATACAGGCACAATGTATTATATTTATTTTATTTATAGCCTATATCAGATTATTTTAACAGTTCTATATAATTTTATTTTAAATTTCCATCCTTTAATGTTTACTAATCTGTGTGCCCTTTGGCAAAGGCCTCCTCCAACTTTTTCCATTTCACCCTATCTTGTGCCATCCTAGTCCAGGTTTTGCCTGCGACTTCGGTGATTTCATCATCCCATCTTTTTATCTGTCTTCCCTGTCTTCTTTTCCCTTCTCTGGGGTACCAGGTGCTAATAATCTTATGCCTACTTGAAGGCACAATGTATTAAGCAAATAACATATGAAAATAAATCCTATTTCAAAATATGTAACAGAAGAGGTTGTTCAACTTAAATAAAAGAAAATGTTCTAATTACTAAAATTATTAAAAAAAAAAGTTTTGTTACTACTAATTACTTACCAAGTGGATCTTCTCGGTTCCCCTTGTCAAGGACTGTGAATACACCAACAACTTCGTGGCCGTCCTTCTGAAGTAACTTAAACACTTCAGCAGCAAATGTACTCTGTCCTATTATAGCTACTCGGAGTTTCTGCTTTGGAGCCTGAAATGATGTCAAGTAATTTATATGACAGCCAGCAGTAATTTATTATGGAAGTAAAAAAAAATCCACTCTGATCAAAAATTGTACAAACTGAATAATAATTAATTTAGTAATTAGAATAGCGTTATTATTCTAACACTAATATCCTCAACTTATGTAAAAATATATGCAAAGAAAATTAAATTAAAAAACTTACGTCATCAGTCAATGATACTGGCGGCATTGTAGATCACAAAATAATAACGATTTTATTTAAATATTTTTTTCCTATTGCGTTTAGCCCCGCTGTTCGCTTGCGGAGCGAGCACGATCGAACTAACTTGAATTTCAACCGTACGTTCTTATTTAGCTTCATCGATTCTAATTTAACCTTGACACTACTTATCTTGGTTTCAGTGAAGCGCTAATGACGCAACATCACATATTGATTGTTTTTATTTCAGATTTCAGATTTTATATGCCGCCGATGATCACTGCTGATTACCGCCAAAAATAATTTAATTTTGACTTTGACATTTCATGCAAGTGACAGCTGAATTCAGTTGATGAGGATAGCTATAAATAAAAATCATCAAATATTTTTTTAAAGTAGACTACCTACTAGAACTCATGTATCTACTACCCTCTGAAAAATATGCATATAACACCAAATGAGAATGATTAAATGATGATTATATCAAACATAACAATAAGTAACTATTTTGTACTTCATTTTACTACGCTACTTTGTAAAGTTGCAGGGGCGGTAAAAAGTCCAAACTATCTGTATAATTAGGTCTTAGAATATTTACCACGTTAGGTGCACAGGTACACCAAGGGTACACCATGAGACGGGGGTCCGAAGATCGCACTTTGGAACTAATTTTTCTTAGCGCGTTGACACACGCATCGGTATTTCCGGCCGGAATATTCCTATGCGCATTATCCGACTTCCTTTTTGTATAGTTGTTACCTATTTTACTCTTTCGGACTTTCGGTCCGAGACTGGGCTGTGTTCAGTAACTACACACCGTGTGACCGGTGCGATCGTCCGACGTCGTCCGACGATCACACCACATACTATTGAACTGTTACAGGAACGCTACCATGATCGTCGGGCGATCACACGGCGTTGTTACTGAACGCCCTGGACTGCACCCCGGTGCGTGTGTCATCGCACTTATACCTATAAAAAATGTTAGCCATATAGATATTACACTATAACTTGAAGTTAGCATAGGTACGCAAAACACAATAACTTAGTAGGTAACATCACAGACTAACATCAATTTCTTTTCAGTTTGACTGTTCACCGAAATACCACGAAGATAACCGATGATTACCGATGCTTAAAGCACGATGTTTGATAAACATGACTCCACACATGACTCTATATTTTTATAACGATAAGGGAGCCTGTGTTTAGAACTAGTTTACAGCGGTTTTTAGTCATGCATAGATAAAAAGGTCTACGGTCAAATAAACAACTATTCTACATGATTTGTTGTAAAACAATACCTAATAGTATTATTGACCGAGCGGGCGTCTCCGTTTCAGCTTGGGCAAAAATGCTTTCGTACGAGTACCTATGTCTGTCCGGTGTCCAGCGGATGTCCGGCTGTTCTCCTCTAGGTCGCATTTTTTTTTTCGGTCGATTCTCGTGAGTTTTTGTGAGCAGGGTTTTCGATTCAGTTTTTCCAAAAACTGAATCTATGCAAATACAAAGACAGACTCGCGTGTATACTTACTTCCTAGGAAGTCACGACAAAAAAATGGTAACGATAAGATAAACGGGTGGACCCGTGTTCATGGGATAAAGAACATCTCCCCCTGATTCTCTCTAGTTATAGCGCCTGAAATATTAGTTATTGTTACCAAAAAAAAACGATAAGGTAAATGGCTGTGCTCGACGTTAGTACTATTATCTATTCCGTGGCACAACGTAGAAAGTAAGTACTAGTTATACTGATGACTAATAGTTATGTAGGCCCAACTATAAATCGTCTCGATCGCTTCAAAATTATTTCGCAAGACACAGTCTGTGTTTGCTGTGAATATAATGTAGGCGTAATATAGGTTTATTCTATTTGATGGTAAGATTTTTTCGTATGTCTATGGTAGGGATCGGGCAATGCGACTTGGACTCACGCACGGATGGTTTGTTTCGTACAATAATAATAATAATAATAAATCATCTTAATTTTGTGGCATTGCAATGCAATATATTACTGTACCAACATGTTTGCTATGAAATTACTAGTAGGCGCAAAATAATATTCTTAACGTTTTAACTTTTATTTTAGACTAGCTGTCCCGCGCGGTTTTACCGGCATTCCCGAGGGATTTTTATGTTTTCCCGGGATATAAAGTATCCTATGTGTTAATACCAGAACATATTCTATCTGTGTGCCAAATTTCATCCAAATCCGTTCAGTAGTTTTTGCGAAAAAAGTAACAAACATCTATACATACAAACTTTCGCGATTATATTATAATTATTAGTAAGGAAGTAAAGATAAGTAAGGATAGTCGGATGGACGGACGAAGGAAAGGTTTAGAACTTCTACCTAATGAGTTCCGTTTATCTTTGGATATTACGGTATTGTACTATTAATAAGTGCCACAGGGCCTAAATTGAATAAATGCTTTTTGAATTTGAATAAGTACCTGTATAAGTATAGGTATTAATATCAACCTTTAGGTATCAGATATTTTGATTACTCACCTAATACGAATATGTCTAAATATATATGATTAGCCATTGTTTAAGTTAGTTGATTAATATTTAGGTACAGTTATAAATATTCATCAATTGAAGATCATCAATAAATATTTCATCTTCACCCCGCAATAAATAGAACGAACGCAGAATTGTGAACCAGTTTGAACCGGTACTCAGTGATGTATCTCCAGCCAGTAAAGTTAGCCAGATAACATATAAATATGATCAATTTGGTGACCCCTCAGTTATCAGGTTTTGCATATTGGTATCGATGACTTTGTTTTGGGAAGATATCTATAATAAAACTTGTTTGTTAATTTTATTAGTAGGTACCATAGATAGAGGTGGTAAGTTCGGAAATAATTTTTAGATAACGGCAGCTAAATTCGGAAATAGTAGGTATATATCGGTTTATTGGAAAGAAAGTTTATTAATGTACATAACTGAAAACTTTCGAAAATTCTTTAACTAATTTTTAACCAAGGAGTTATTTATTTTAGTAAAAAAAAATGTTTCATAAAAACAATCAATCTTGTTTCTTGCTAATCCGTTAAGTAGTTGAGGCGTGAAGGCGTTACAAACAAACAAACAAACTCACTTTCGCATTTATAAAATTAGTTAGGACTTAGGATAAGCGGATAACTTCCTACTAGTTTTCAGATATTATTGTTTTGCCTCGTACTTATATTAATGGAACGAATTGAGCAACGTTAAATATAGGTAATTATTTCCGATACACATGTAATTAATGATCGAGCTCAAGGATCGATGCATGCTCTCTAATTGGTGATATGCGTCGATAACTCCGCAAGGCGACCGATGACCTGCAAAAAGTGGAATGTGTTCACAGGGCTGCCGGTAGACTATAAGATATCCCAAGCTTATAGATATATGAATTTATTAGGCTTAGGGCTTAGTAATTTCTATTTCGATTCATAAATCGAATGCTTTTTAGCTAAGTGCAGTCGCGGACTGAAATTACTACTACACGTATAATTTTGTCTGAGACTGAATTGACCGAGCGAGCGAAGCGTCTCCATTTCAGCTTGGACAAAAAATTCTCTCTCGTATGCCCGGAATAGTCCGGATGTCCAGATATCCAGCTGCTCTCCTCTACAGGACATATTTCTCAACCGATTCTCGTGTTTTGTGAGCAGCTTCGGTAATTATATGGATTTTTTTTGTCGAATCCTGGAAAACTGAATCGACGAAAAAATTTCATATCATTATCGAGACTCGCGAGGTCTACAGCTCATAGAGCCACTAGTCAATATTTTATTTATTTGGTTATCAATTATATTGGCCATCGCCAGCTGGTGGTCACAGAATCGGAAGCCCTCATGAACAACAACAAAAACCTATGTTTACTTAACTTAGAGAGTAGAGCCAGAAGAGGAAATAAAAACGGCCCTTGACGTTTAATAATAAAGTAAACATAGAACGTTTATAAAATTTCACAGTTATTCTTCGAAGATCGATTGTTTTATCGGCTTAACTTTCATAACATCATTGTTTAGCTTTGACAATGTCACTTGCTTCAATGAACAATCCTTCATTAGTTGGTTATCTTGTCCGGAACTTTAACGAGGACAGTTCATCGTGCTAAAATCTTGGGCTAATTTTATATAAAAGTGTTTTAATGGATAGACATGGGTGGATGACATTAGTGACCATATTGGCGATCATTGAGGTATCCACCGCGTATACCTTTACTTTAAACTTCCCACTTTGGTGTTCACTTGGATTTCAAACTTGCACACTAAAATTTAATGTGAATTTCGAATTCCACAAGCCGTAATTGGTATGTATTGTATTAATGTGTTTTAAGAGCCGAGAGCCATAATAAAATGTCTAAATATTAGCTGATTTATTACGCCCAAAAGTGCTAGCAATGCAGAAGAATTCATACATTCGAGCAAGTATTGTAATAATAATTTGTGTAATATCTTTCACCATTAGTTTTCTTTAAATGGTGGCACCACTATGACAATAACTAGGTACCCCAAAGGTACCCTAAAAAATTCGCAATCAAAATATTTCATAGATACGTGAGCATTTGCAATATACATACATAACTTGTATGTATATTGCACAATAATAATGTAAAATGATGATTTTAATGTGTAATAAAGATAATAACATAAGTTCAATTCAAATTATTTCTTTGACCTCTTTTATGTGTTTCACATTAAATATAGATCGCACATCACAGTTACATACTACTAGTTAATCTATTTTGCACACGTCTTTTCCTCAACTTTTATTTTGTTTGCTAATCAGCTTCAAATTAGATCGGATTTTGTACACACAGAAAAGCTATATTGACTTTGATATTTGTCAGTTCAAGCTGTTCAAGTCAAAACGAAATAGTTATCAAAATGTAATCGATATCATATTTTTTAGGAAATGTCTCTATCATCTGATTTGGAAACCGAAGACTTACCCCTCACTCGGTCTTTGGGTTTCGCTTTAAATAATAATCTTGGTAACTTGGAGAATACACGCTCCAATCGGGAGTTTGCGGAGCAATACCAGGAGATGATGAGGGCTAGTCGAGATTCATTTGAACACTTCGATAGTCTTGAAGGGAAGAGATTTCGTAGTGTCATTGGAGACGAAAATTCAGAGCTGATTGCAAATGGTTCGTATCTTATTTGATATTAAGTAAGACAGCTAATATAGTGGTAACGTGATAGGACGCCATCTTCTGTGAACGCCATCTTTATTAAAGTAAATTGGGGATGTCTACAGACGCATGTAGGAAAATAGTTTTGTCCTAATGTTACTAATAAATATAAAATATCCCTCCGACCACAAATAATTTTAAACAATAATTTAATTCTTATTTACCTACCTGACCTTGATCTCAATACATTATTACCTGTAGAATGTTCTGAATAATTATTATGACTTTCAGAGCTAGGAGTACCTAAATATGGGACTTCTGCAACTGTTAATCTCAATATTTACATTTACTTGTGGTTGTTCAATAAAGATTTCTCAACTTTACTTACCTGTTTTATTATTTATATTCCTGGACCTTTCTCTGTTTACTTAAATTTTTCCCTTTACATGTAGGTATGTGTGTATCATAGACAATAAATAACAAAATGTTACTACAAAGTAATTTTGTTCTTATTATTCTAATTTTTAGAGTGCTAATTCTCTAATCCTTAAACTTGTGTAGTTCTATAATGTATAACGACATAAAAATCACATCGATTCTCAAACATTTTTTTCATCAAGTCCTTCACAAGGTACTGCTTTTTCAGACAGATTAAGCCATTTTATTTCGGAAATCTGTAACATTCATTTCAAATTCTTCAGCATATTGTTTGTGAGTTAGCCTTACCCAACCGTGCACAGTATTAAACTCTGACCCGGGTCATCAAACATCAGGTAAGCTGAAGTGGCAATGGATAGTCACGTCACTTGGATAGCCGATAGCCGATGGGGAAGAAAATTCTCGAGTGACGACCACGTACTGTAAAGCGGCTCGCTGGAATCACTTCCACCAGGTGGACCGACGACCCAGCCCTGTTAGCCGCTGGTTGGAAGCGGCCCAAAACGGGTGGTTTCGTTATAGGGATATTAATTGGGGAGGCATATTTTCAGTAGTTAATAATTGTGTCGTGGAAAATATAATACAGGATTGGAACTTGCTTCCAGCCCCCGCTATTCTGGCCAAACTGCAAGAAAAACGCAGAATGTACCTACCTAAATCTTTTCTGTGCGCTTTACCAGTAGCTTCAATTGATTTGTATTTTTTTAAAGCTACCTAGCAGGCTGACCCCCTGTAAGTGGTTACCGTTACCACCGCCTATTGACATTGACATTAGTAAAGCCTAGAAGCCAATTGACTTTCAAATATATGGAGGTGCAAAGTGGATGATACCTCCATTTAAAAGGGAAGATATTCCGCCAGCCTGGGTCATCGTGATTGCAATAATGGGGACCGTGGTCCAACTATACATGTTAAACAATTGTATATATCACAGTTCAATCGCGGAATAAACTTTGTCAGCGCAATGCAGGATGTTGTGGCGCCATCTCTCTTTCACTGTGTGAACTATCACTCTATATCATATCTATGTAACTGATAGATGGCTGATAGAGATGTCGCTACACAAACAATTGCCGGAACACCCTCAGGTGGTGGTAGCCAGCCAGGCGAGTTCTACAAGGTAACTTACCACCGTGCTATGGTTTCCTCACAATGTTTTCTTTCTTCGATAGCTCAAGCTCATTATAGGATTCGAAGTCACGACCTTAGTCAAAAAACGATTTTTCAATAGGCCCTAACAGCCGCTTACGAACGTTACCGGTTTGTAATACACATATGCAATGAGAAGATTTCCGGTATAAAAACTCAGCAAGGGCTGTTTTCAGTGTACGAAAAGTAAGGTAGTATTTTATTTCTAAATAGTTAGGCTCAATTTACATTGCCGCGGAATAAAATTGTACGTATTGAAAAAAAGATGTGTCGCGTCTTCCGGGGAATCCTCGCGCGTTCTCGAGAATTCCTCGCTTTTTGGCTCGTATTTAGTTTGTATGTTATAAAATTGACAAAGTTTCTCTCAACCGCTGCTTTGCCGGCGATAAAAGGACCACATAAATTGTCGTTTGAAAAAGCGACTTTCACCATTATATCTATTGTAACAATTCAAAAACTTTCAACAATAAAAAACAAAATTCAAAATCATTTATTCAAATAGACCTCCGCAGGCACTTATGAAAAGTTTGACTCTAATACTCTAATACCGGTTCGGAAGGTTGCATTTGATAAGAAGAGCCGGCAATAAACTCAGCAATTAATAATGCTCACATTCCCCCAGGTGAGTTAAAACATCGTCGAAGTATATCGCGGATGCAATCAGCGGTGAGCCGTCGAAGATCTCGGTCTCAATTATCTCGGAGGAATAAACTCAACAGCCAGAGTTTGAGGAGTCACCTGCAACACTCCAAGCACAAGACTGACGAGGATGATAGTCAAGAAATATATGATCAAAATGAAAAATTAAAATATAAGAATATCCTGCACTGAAACCTGACCCCTTATTGTATAATTCCATTCAATCAATTATATGATTTGCACTAATGACCTAAAAGTTCACTTTGACACTGGTAACGCTTCCATCAAAAACATCAAGCTTCTTGAGTAGAAATGGAGCTTATATCTTTGGTATTTAGTTTACAATTTATAAGAGCCTATGGAGCCTATGAAATATAATGGACTAGTTTTCTAGAGAAAAATGTTCATGTGAACCAAAACATATTCTATCTGTGTGACGAATTTTTCCAAATCCGTTTTAAAAATATAAAAATTAGTAGGAGAGGTAAAAAGAGGCAAGATAAGGATTAATACTGATAGCAAGCAGTACCTACGGGGAAGTGCGGAGTAGTATTTTCGAAGTTCACTTTGTACTGAAATAATGTTAAATTTGTGTAATTTTCCAATAATCCGTTATAAGTGACAGATACCCTGATTTATAAGCCACCTAAGAAACTAATCACTTTGACAGGCAATTAATTGCTCATGGGAAATAATAGGCGTTCAAAATGCGTTCAAATAACCAGATATTAATCAATCCGTGGAATATACTGGTGTTCATAAAGTCATTACATTATTTATTTAATACACTAACCGTACACATATAGGTATAAAACATTTAAACTACAAGATAGACACAAAATGAATTGCAACTTATGTTGTAGGTACACCTATATAGCCTATATAGGTAACTATAACGTAACGTATAACACCTATATAATATAGGTGTTATACGTTATTATTGACAACTAACGTGCTAAAGGGAATTTCTTCTAGAAACGCGGGAGAAAAGAGTCGTTTGTAAAAGCTATAAAAATATGTGTTAAAATTTTTTTGATTGGTCAAGCATTATCACTCTTTTAGAAAATGATGTTCTTGAATTCTATGAACAGCAAAAATTTTTGACTCAAGAAAATATGTTTTCTGCTCTTATGGTCTGCCTAAACACGGGTTCAAATGGTTCAATGTACGTTGCTATGGCGGACGCTCCTAACGGTAATATTTCATATGGCAGCTCACTATGGTATGGCCGAAGATTGCAAGTTCATAGAGTTTAATATAACTCTCAGGAGAACTCAGGTCACAGCAGTGGTATCAGCCGGCGCTTCGTTACAGATTTTTGAAGACAAGTATTTAATTCTACGGAAACCGCGCTGATAAGCCGTATTAACTAAATATCACGTATAGTAGGTATTGATTTAAATTTTATCCTACATAAGGTTTACGATCAATAAATATAAATAAATACTTAGCGGTGAATATGTGACATTCAATTAAATTGATAAGATCTATACCTGGCATGTAAATTTGCCCCTTGACGTCATGAGCGAACTTTAAAAATAATAATAAGTAGTTGAACTACACATGGAGATGAGCAATTTTGTAAAACTCTTATCGGTGAAACTATCAATAATGTAGCTCATCCCAATTCAGTAATATTTAGAAAAATCCGTTGGAACAAGGGGATTAGCCTAGAAACATTACATTATAATACCTCTTGAGTATCATTCATCACGATGAAAGCAATCACTGGCTTTATCTATACAATAAACTTTTATGATTCGTATATTGTTTATTTAAAAGGTATTCAATTATCAATCTTAACGTCCTTGAAATAAGAGCTAATTACTCATTTTATATGGACTGAAATTTATGTCAACTTATATGTAAAATTGATACCAACCTAAAGCATGGTTTTTCGAAAGCTTATCGGTAAAATAACCAAACTCATAGAACTTGCAGTTCCAGAAATAACTTGAGAAATGTATGGGAACAAAATTGGGGATTACGTTAATATAATGTCATTGCATGATAAGACATATTATTTCTTACTCGATTACTATCGCACGACATAGATTGTTGTTGACAATGATAAGGTTATCGGTACTCAGATGGCAATCAAGTTATCTCAAAATAAAGCATCGGGTAACACATTATACCTAAGTAAACTATCTAATAAATGTCGTTTTAAATAAAATATTAGTCGATTTCAGAACCTACAACTGTCTAAATTGATCAAAATCACTTTTTGTTCCGTGATCAAAATACATTGTATGGTTGACCCGCCTAACCATAGTATACATACTATGGTATAAAGCAATAGCATTATTTTATCTAGGATAGTATACCTTATCCTTGGTAGGATACCTCCTATAATATCGATTCAGTCTACTTTGTAATTTTGCCGCCGCGCTGGGGCACATTTGTTATCAGTGCGATTAGAATGTAAATATAATGTAATGAGTCTAATGTTTTGAAAAGAGTAATTTCTGAGTAAAGCTGTCTCTTCTCAGCAAATGCAACCTTCTGAACCTGCCTGCGAAGGTCTATTTGTATAAATGATTTTTAATTGAATTTGGATTTTTATATCGTTCATCATTTAAAAGAGGAACATAAATAACCATGTTAATTACATTGAGCTATTATATAGCTAGTAATAATAGTTCAATGGTTAATCATAATATTGTTATTATCTTTGGCGTAATATTTGCGTTCTAAATGATAAAGGTAATTTCCCTCTCAGTAATGTCTTAAATGGGACACCCACACACAGGAGACACCTTAGATATCATTTTATATAGTTACTAGTAGTCCCCCGCGGTTTCACCCGCGTTCCCGGGATAAAAAGTAGCCTATGTCCTTCTCCATACCGTAGGCTATCTGCATGCCAAATTACATGATGGTCCGTTGAGTAGTTGAGGCGTGAAGGCGTAACAACTAAAACGTAAAACTCACTTTCGCATTTATAATATTATTATATATATAGTAGGACGTAAGTAATAATAGTCATAATACCCGAATATACGATTTAGTAAACGAACTTCGGATTGTTTAATGGTGATACGCGTGTCCATTGTCACATTTATGAAATTTAATAATATGGACTATTTATTATGAAGTAGGTTAACTTACCTACTTTATAATAAATATTGTATATTATCATATGATAATGATAACAGTGTTCATTTTGAAATATACTTAAGTAAGTATATTTCAAAATGAACACATCATTAATTAATTAACTAACAAATTAATTAATTAATTAATTAATTAACAAATGATAACATCATTTGTATCATTCATTCATATCATACTATAATTTTTCATTTTCAGATGATTGAATGATGGTAGAATGATTTGGACTTTTTGCCAACGAGTAACCGGTTACTGTAAATAATGAATAAAAAATGATTATTACTGATTCATTCATTATAAGTTATGAAAATTATCATTCTTTAGTAATACTAAAATTAAATATGAATATTTAATTTGAACTACCTAACAATCCTAAAAAATGTTTTTTTGTCTACAATAAAGTGTTATCTATCTATAATTAATTAACATGTCAATAGCGTATAAGTATGTGTTTACAATTTAATTTAGACATTCAGTAAAGTAGCTTTTGAGTTCGTGGGCCTTGACTGCATTATTAGCGAGTACTGTGGTCATGTCTGCGGGATCTCCCCGCCTCCCACTCGATAAACAATGAGTAACAATATTGTTTCCATTGGCATAAGGAAAACCAAATAAAAAAATATTTACAGCTATAAAATTATAATAGTTACGAGAATTATACATAAACTATTTTTTATCATAGTTAACAACACAGTGCATTGAAAATAAATGATCAAAAATAATCTGTAAAACATAAAAAAAAACAAATATTTTGTAAAAATAATTATTTTTGGTTCCAGTTGAACCAATAAGTGTTTGATGCTGTTAAAGATAAGTCTTTGTATAGACTTATAAAATAAAATAAAGGAATAACTTATCCGAGTTGGCGGAAATGTCGTGTCGTATGAGCAAATGCGAACAAATAAATTTTATCTTGGTCCTGAATATAATAAATAGGCACGTCTCATACGTTCCGTCATTCCTGAAAGGAGATAGCACGCTGCGCTAGTGAGTGCGATAAATAAATATAAAATAGTACCGCGTGAGTGTGCGTAGTGCGTGAATAAAATGACGCATTTTTTATTTTATATACTTTTTTCATGCTTATTAAAGTTCACTTTACAGGTGAGTTAGTTTTGTTTATGTTTAGTAGGTATCATATCGAATATCAGCGTAATTCGTGCCTATACACAAAGTTTAGCAAATTATTGTAGCTACCATTAGGTATGATTTTATGGCAATATTGCATAGATAGACCAGATATTTTTTTAAAGCTTTTAAATTTTAAGAAATTGTTTTTTTTTATTGCAATTCAAAGTTGGCATAAAATTCAATTTTTATTTTTTGAAAACCGGCCAAGTACGAGTCGGACTCGCATGCAAGCATAATATCAGTTAAGAATTAAATACTTGAAAGCATTTTTCATGCAAATTGACATTACATTTGCAGCACTTTTGAAGCGTCTTGTTATTACGCAGCGCATATCTGTTTCTATGGGTTCACTTTCTTTGGTAAGTTTTTTTTATACAACTAAGGTGGCAAACAAGCATACGGCCCGTCTGATGGTAAGTAGTTACTGTAGCCTATGGACGCTTGCAACACCAGGGGTATCACTCGCTCGTTGCCGACCCTGAAAAAACCTCTTCACCCTTTTTGAAGAACCCCATGCTGTACCTACTCCATTGGGAAAACCACGGCGGGGAGCTCAATAAGAGTACAGTTCTTGGAGGCAGACCTGACCGCTCGTTTTTTTGGGGAAGTAAGTCTCGCTTTACCCTTTTACATGATCTGAATCTGGTATTCGAGACGTTAGATGGGCCAGTAGGCTGATTTAGGGCCCTGGTAGACTGTACTTTCGAAGAAGAAGTCCATCACGTTCAGCGGTTATCGTTTGTGTTTCAACTATTCCACCAGTTGACTGTAAAACAGCATGATTACGTCGTGCGTGACCGGCGGAACTGGAGCTGGATGCCGTAGAAATTGGTTCAGAAATTCGTAAATTAGGAACGACTTTTTAGACGGAAGATTCATCCATGGCTGTGTCGTCATTTATATCTTCATCGCAGTGCATTCTTTCCATCGCTACTACTACTACTAGTACTGTAGTACCTACCTACTAGTAATAGATGTCGGTTCAACCAATTTATATTGTCACAATCCTCCACACCTGTGTCGCCCTGTGATAATATGGTACCACCAACAGGCGGATTTATGTGTGTATCGACACCCAGGATATCTTCCTCGTCATCAAATGCCTCCAGGGCGTAAGCTATTACATTAGTATACAGTAAAAGCCGGAACCTAAAATAAAAAAAATTAGAACGTAAAGCATGATATATGCCCACAGGGTCGTTATCGACCCACAATAATTCAATTGATTGCAAATCAAAAAATATAAAATATATACCAAAAAAAGTATCTTTATCTCTAAAATACATATTTCACTTACTAAAAAATAAGACTTTTCATAAAAATAACAAAATACAAAAAAAATACTTACAGTTATATGCACTCGGTCGCAATTTTTTTTCAAATATAAACAATTATGAATTTGGAATCCTAGTTGTCAATTTAATTATTATAGATTATCTATAAATCTATACTGTGTTTCAAAAAAGTTCTTCAGACTATCAAAATATGGTACTATAATCTAAATTAATGCAACAGGTCGCGGTCAGTATGCATTAGAAGTCATGAAGGAATTTTTGGTCGTTATCGACCCCGTGGGCATATATGGGTTAATTCTCAACTTTTTTTAATTTTTCGACATGTTTTCTTTACTTGTGCTGTAAGACTTTGCTTTTTGCCAAATTTCGTGATTCTAGGTCAATGGGAACTACCATATATAGGATTTCGACCCAAAACCTATAGGGTACTTCCTGGTACTTCCGGTTGACCTAGAATTGTCAATTTTGGTTAAACACGCGTAAAGGGCTTTTATTACACCACCATTGCCCACTGACCAACGATTGCCCTATCTTCTCTACTCCGCGAAATCAATATGAAAACGCATAAAAGCCGCTTCGTAATAAACCCTGGGGCCTACCACAAGCTCTTAAAACAAGGTTAAAATAACCTTATTTGTCTTTTGTCCCGTTTTGACGCCGGATGTCAAAGAAAGACAAAAGTCAAATAAGGTTATAATAGTATTGTTTTAAGAGCTTGTGGTTCGCCCTCTGCACTGAACCACAGAATAATAATACATAGTACTATGGTACTATACCGGCTGAACCCTGGACAAGAATAGTATAAGCCGGTCATTGACACAGTATATACACAGTACCTCTCATGTCACATTGTGTGACCTTTCCGCTAATTCAGATCTACTCTAGGTTGTCATACCCACAAGGTCATAACGAACGAAAGAACGTTTTATTTTTTAAATGTATGCTTTTATGTTAGAGCAGCTAATTTACGAATGCATGGAAGTCTGAAATCGGAAAATAGGAGCTATTCGTTTCGGTACTCCTAACCGTAACCAAGGCCAAGGTGACTTGTGACGGAAAACAATTCAGTATAAATAAACTTAAATCAATTAAAAAGAAAGAAAGACAAAAAAAAATTGTCACATAGTACCTATATTATGTAATGAATCTAAGCCTGTTTTGAAAAGAGTAATTGCTGAGTTTATTGCCAGCTCTTCTCAGTAAATGCAACCTTCCGAACCGGTATTAGAGTCAGACTTCTCATAAGTGCCTGCGAAGGTTTATTTGAATAAATGATTTTGAATTTGAATTAAAAAAAAAGTACCTTAAAATAAAAAATCTAAAATCGAGCATTTGTGTGTTGACAAATTGGCCACCAGCTCAGCAAAATGCTGTGCACAGTCAGCACACACTTCTCGAACATACGTCCGGGGAAGTGACGGTAACCAAAGCAATTTGCAAAAATATAAGTAAATACACATAATGTGTATGTAGGTCACAGATACAACATTCAAACTTTTTATAAGAGTTGATGGTAGGCCAACTCACAAACTCTAGTATCACCTACTTAGGTACTTACCTAAACATCCCAGTATTTATACGGAGTTGCATTACTGCACTTACGTGTATATATATAGATGCGACTCACAATATGACTGCAAAGTTCTACGAGGTTGGTAAACAAAGTGATTCACCAGTGTGAATCGAAACTTGCTCACGATTACACCGTTTGTTTGTTTGCATTTTGTTTGCTACTACGTTTATTATTGCGCGTGTTATCATAATTTTATCTGTGGATGGTTATTTTTGTGTAACTTTGTGACTGTGATCGACTTTCCTTTGTTCTTAAAAATGAGAAGTGTAGTGTTGACTTTATTACTGATAGGATACTCCGATCAGGTACGAAATTAAATGTTAATAAATGATGAATAGGGCCTCGTTTCAACAAATAATATTTGGTCCAGTGTTAAGACTAGTAGTACTAATATGTGAATTTTAATGAACTTTGCCCGCATTCACGACACGCGAGCCTATCTCAAGTAGAACATATTTGTATACTTATACGTAAGTTTACCGTACCTAAATAATAATAACAATCCCTACCCCTACTATGAAATTATATTATACTAGCTTTCCGCCCGTGGTTTGGTCACCCACGTGGGGACACGGGTGACCAACACACGGGCGGAAAAATGGGGTTCTTTACCCTCTTAGGAATGGTATTTCCAAAAATCCTTACTTATAGGCTATAAAAGGAACTATGAATACCTAATTTTCAGTATACCAAATAATATAAATAATAAAATAAAGTATACCAAACCCAGTAAAATCCTACCCTTAAAATGAAAGTAGTACCCCTTTTTGCCCCGTTAAGGGTAGATTTCGAGAAACCCAAAAAGTCTTTCTTTATTTTCTATCCGAGGTAAGTTTCAATTTTATCGGACCGCGCGGTACGTAGTGGTAGGTTTCTCCCACACCTCCTAAGCCCCCATTTACGGGGCAGGGCATTATGCAACTAATGTTTTTTTTTCAGTTATCGACCCCTGAAGACACAAGCTATGTAGCGGCAGTGGCAGAGTTTGCGGTAACCAGAAATGATTTCGCGGGAAACCTCAACAGCTACGTGCAGTTCATACAGCAAGCTTCTGAACAAGTAAGAGTGTAACTCTAAGAATAACTCGAAGAATCATCTGGAAAACTCACGTTGGTACAGTGCGGCCGCCGAGAGTATCCGTTTCTGAACCTATTAATATGGGTTAATCTTTGAAATGCCTAATCCTATTGCGATGGGACTTTCACAGGATGGTTCAGTATTTTCTCAGGCATAATTTAAGGAAAGTATCATCTTAATCAGATCAGCCGTTTCCGTGATTTGGCCAACTCTATTTTGGAATAAGTTTTTTTGTTTTTATTAGTATGTAAGATGTCGTTATCAATATCAACTAGATAGTAGATTTAAAAACAATAGGATAGGTCCAAGAATGACTCACGCCCTAAGGGTTCCGTAAAAATTGCGAATTTTCGGCATTTTCCTATACTTGCGCTGTGAGACCTTGCTTATTGCCAAACATGATTCCAACGGGAAGTAAGTACTTTATAGGTTACGACGAGTGAATTTGCGAGTATCAAAATACTTTTCATTGTGTTGGCTGAGAAGATTTAAATAAAATAAATATTTAGTGCTTGGACAGGCTTCACATATGGTTATGTGATCCCAAACTGGGGACAAGGAACAAGGGACTGTAGACTGTACGGGCCCCCTACCCTACCTACCGCTAGGCTTGCGGCAAGCCCCGCAAGTCAGGCTCGTGCGGGGCTTGCAGGCAAAGACTTGCGTATCTTTGGTGGTAATCGTAACGAACACCACGCGATATGACGCGACGATGACCATTCGCGGGCCCTGATTGGATGAAATTTATTAATGGTGTTCGTTACGATTACCATCAAAGTTACGCGGTAGAGCCCCTGTAAAGGACATAGTTCATAATATACTTAGAAAGAAATGAAACTAAAAAATAATTCCGATATTATCCCATCTACTATTATTCCGTTCTGGGCCTCGTGCTTGTGGGGCCCCGGGCCTTCCAGCTCAGACCGACTATATGGCCAGTCCAACGCTGCCTGGTAGACAAAATAAGTACTTACACCAAATACTAATATTTGATTTGATATTAATTTCAATATCTAGGTACAAAATACAATTTATATGTACAAAATTTCTTCGAGTCTGCCGCTGCTTCCGATTGACGGCAGGTTCTCATCTCACTCCCCGGAGGCCTCGATCAATTTAGATGACTTGATTACAATACCCGTTTCTGTGAAAAAGGATCTCGGCAGTCCGATAACAAAGTCCTTTTGAGGTTCGGAATCCTAAGAAGAATAAGTATGATCGAAATTCATAAATATTTAAACGTGTGTATTTGTATATTTCCAGAATGTGGACATCATCGCTTTCCCAGAGATGACGCTCTTGAACAGCACGCAAAGCGCAAGAGTGCCCATATACGGACTGCTACGAGAGTACCCCATACCGGCACTTTATTCAGATCTTTATGATGAGGTAAGACACATGCAACTAGCAGTAATTTAACATTGGAACTGATGCTGCTTAGCTATGGAGTACCCCATACTGGCACTTCTTGCATTTCTTTATGGGGATGCTGTAACTGACACTGCAATAAGCAAACATGCTGTGACATCAAATTTATCTATAATTGGAACTGATGCAATAGTTCTTCGCTCGTCAAATCGTCTTGTTCTATATTTGAAAAGTCTATTCTTTTGCCAACGGAAAATAAAAAAATATATTTAAGTAACATTGGTAAAGTAATGTAATTAGGTACCTACCTATTGAGTATTGACAAAGAATATAATATATAGTGCATGCGTTTTATTCCTGGAAGAGTATAGGACAAACCCAAAACCTTTTGCTTTTTTTGTTAGATAATAACTTTTTAATCAGAGAGGTAGGGCATAACGGGTTATCTCGTTCAAAATTCGGAGTAGCCCGACTGGAGAAGTACCTCCGCCTTACAGAAGATCGCAGCCAAATAACACCACTTTAATGTGGTGTTGTGTTCCTGCGGTGAGTAAGGTCGCCAGAGCGCCATGAGGAGGCGCTGTGCTGGTAGTGTGTGGGGACCAGCGATGTGGTACCAACGTAGGGCTGTGCAGGCACAGCGTGTTGTTGCGGCGGTTAGGGAGACCCGGTGAAACGGCTGCCCGCTGGCCGCCCGCAGGTTGTAGGGGTCCCGAACCCAGGGATCACATAATCTCCGCCCTGGGAGGCTGACCCACCGCCTCGCGCATAATCCTTGGTGCAGTTGGTCGTGCCGGAGGAGGAGACCGGAGTGGACCCGGCTGACTGTATCAGGCGGGGACCGGGGGCCCTTCCAGCTGACGCACCAACAAACTGTATCACCTGAGCAGCATTCTGTCGGAGTGACACTGTGCCTTGTCCCTTCCGCTGCCAGCATAGTGCCTCCTCTCAAAACTCTCTTCAAATCCTTTTATAAATGGCCAGACGAAATAAAAGAAAACGTTCATCAGCGGCTTCCCCGTCCATATTATCTATGGACTTTTGCAATATCAGGGGTCTTCATTCGAACATCAATGCTGTCCACCAACATCTAGAGACTGCACAGCCGACGCTGCTATTTCTAACGGAGACGCAAATATCCTGCCCTGATGATACATCGTATCTACACTACCCCGGGTACAAGCTGGAAAACAACTTTGTGCGCCATGCCGGGGTATGTATGTACGTCAGGGAGGATATTTGCTGTCGCCGTCTCCATGGCCTGGAAGACCGGGACCTGTCGATTTTGTGGGCGCGCGTAGATCACGGTGGTAACACCAAAGTTTACGCGTGCCTTTACAGGTCCCAAAGTGCCATACGCCCGACCTGATTCGCCCCGGCCTCCCGGAAGGCGACGTGTATGGCACTTCAAGTCGGCAGATTGGGATGGATTGCGAGATTTCTACGCATCGTACCCGTGGAGACAGCTTTGCTTCGCATCAGATGATCCTGAGACCTGTGCAGCTGCCGTCGCTGAGGCGATACTGGCGGGAATGGAATGTTTAATCCCAAACCCGCTAGTGGCTGCAGGGGTGAAGAAACGACCGTGGTTTAATCGGCCCTGCAAAGATGCTAGACAAAATAAGCAGACTTTGTATGAGGCTTGGACAACGGCCCGAACTAGTGAGGATCCTAACATCTCTGATGCGAAACGCATCGCACGCCTCGAGGTTCAGTAAGCGAATGATTGCCAGGGCTAAGTTCGATTTCGTCAGCAGGTTTGGTGAGAGGCTGACTAGCCTTCCATCTGGAAGTCGCGCTTTCTGGTTTCTTGCTAAACCTACTGAAGGAAACTTTTGCCAGTCGTCCTTGCCACCACTGCGTAAGCCGGACGGAAACTTGGCCCATAGTGCATTGCTTCCTGCCGCGGACGCTCAGATTGTGGAATGAGCTCCCTGCCGTGGTTTTCCCAATGGAGTACAGCATGGGGTTCTTCAAAAAGGGTGTGAAGAGATTTCTGCAGGGTCGGCAACGAGTAACACCCCTGGTGATGCAAGCGTCCATAGGCTGCGGTAACCGCTTACCATCAGGCGGGCCGTATGCTTGTTTGCTACCTAAGTAGTATAAAAAAAAGACATATTTATCGCATTTTTATTAATCATTACACGCGCGGGCTATACTAAAAAAACAGGCAAAGATGCCTGAATTATTTTATTGTTACAACTCTGAAAATCTTCTTCTTCTTTTCCAGTCTCTTGTGCGTTTATCAGCAGCAGCCAGACAGTACCAGGTGTACGTAGTGGTGAACCTTCGCGAGGAGATGGACTGCAGCGACGCTCCGGGAGAGTACTGTCCTGAGGATAAGGTCTACATGTTCAATACAAACGTGGTCTTTGATAGAACTGGCGCTGTTATCGATAGGTAAATTACTGAATATCACGAGCTTAGCTATTTTGTCAAACTAAATTCGTCGACGAGTACGCGCTGCGCTGCTGTATGTAGCAGATTTAAAACAGCGCGTGACTGCGCTGCGTGGAACGTAGATGTGGTGTCATTCATCTGACACAATTACCCCGAAACTCTTACTTGTGTCGGTACTGCTGGGGCACCAACTTCAAGGCCTAAACGCACAAACACAGTGCAGATTTCTAGAATTCGAATCGAAGAATTATAATACAAGCTCTGCTTAGCTAGGTATCAATTCTCGCATCTTGTTGTTTTTTTTTTTTTTTTTTTTATTATTATTTGGTTTACAGAACTGAGTACATAAAAACTTATTCTATAAGGCATACTGATTATGAAAAAAGGACTTAAATGTACTCTTCTTGACGTAGACACAGCTTGCATATCATTGTAGGTATAATACTTAAACTAACTGACTACTTACTAATACTTAACTAGGTTAAAAAAATATATCTTAAGCAGAAAATTACATAGGTTACCGACTAATAGCATTCAGAACCTTATTCTTAATTGAGGTCACAGAACCGGTAAACAAGTCGACCTCCGAGCGTAAAGAGTTTGATGATGAACACATGCGATAAATGGGTGAATGTTGACCTAGAACAGTCTTACAGAATGGAAGGTTAAAGGTAGTGCGGTTCTGGAGACGGCTACCGGAACGCGGTACTGACAGAGAAAAACGTTCAAGTGTTTCGGAGGAGTCCACAAGGCCATGAAGTATTTTGTAGAGAAATACAACATCCGTTACCTTTCTACGAATATGCAGTGGAGTTAATTTGTAGCAGGCTAATCTATCAGAATACGATGTGAGAGTACGGCATTTATTGTTAGTATACGCAAGAATGTAAAGAAAGCGTTTTCTTCGACAATAACTTCGAGTAAGCTTCAACATTAATGTCGAATAGACATTTACCAAAAAACATGGCGGATATCTTAAAAAATCTATAGGTTTTGACAGAAGACCGCCATGTCTATGAAATGAAATAATTTATTCATTCAAATAAATTATTCTATTCTCTAGTCGATTCAACATCAATGTCGAAAGTGCGAGAATTGGGGGCCTGATGGCCGACAGATAGTAGTTAATAGTATGCTGGATAGGAGATGCTATATGTCAGTGTCTCAGAATAAGAGTTTAATCGTTGGGGAACTCACGGGTTGGTCTTTAATTAGCTACTTACATCACGCATCAAAAGTCAGGGTTTCTTGAACAGATCAAAGTTTACAAAGTTAGCGAAGATCGATTAAAGATTGCGGTAATTTCTTTACCCATCGTAGTTATTCGATCTTCTTGTGTATGATTTAAATGCTAGGTATTACTAGAAATACTTAATTTTGTATCCTTTGACAGATACCGCAAAATCAATCTTTTCGGAGAGTACACCAATACGCCAGCCTTGAGGCCTGATCTGGGCATCTTCGAGACAGACTTCGGTGTTACCTTCGGCCACTTCATATGTTTCGACTTGATGTTCCAAGTGCCGGCAGTTCAAGTTGTACAGAAACATAAGCTGACCGATATTATTTTTACGACAATGTGGTTCTCTGAGATGCCTTATTTGACAGGTGATTTTTAAAACTTTTGTGGGATTTTCATATATTCGCGGAGCTATTACATTAAGATAATTAATCACGATTTGTAAGGTGTTAGTCACCACTTACTTTTAGGTGGATCATCTGCATGCTTATCAATATTTAAGAAAACTCCTTTTTCAGCACTATTAGTTTCTCTTTCCACGATGACTGGAAACTTCAATAACTTCAAACTAGCCGATATAAAGCTAAATAACGGAGATGCCAAACTTCGAACCCTGATGGTCATGATCATATTATAACATTGCTTTTTTTCCAGCTGTTCAGATCCAAGAGGCTTACGCATATGCCTTGAATGTGAACTTCATAGCATCTGGAGCTAACAATGTTGCAGTGGGAAGTGCTGGTAAGTGTTAAACGATAATGCAAATGACAAAATGTTCTTCACTTTACCATCAGCCTCTCACAGTCCTTAATGAACCTCTTCTTGGCCTGTTTTAAAGCACCACTCCTTCTGTTTCCTCACTATGTCTAGCCTAGACCAGATACCTTTTAAGATTAAGCTTGCTAAGACGCTTTCTCCAGGACAGATTTGCTTGCTCTATCTGGCAGATGTTGGATGTCTGCTATGTTACTGCTGTCTGTTTACCAATTCGCAGAACTATATCGATCACTTTAGTTTTGTCTGATGGCATCGTTGGAGATTTTAACACAAAATTGCTACTATCGCCTTATTTCAGGTTCTGGGATATATTCCGGTAAAGCGGGTGCTCTGGTCAGCATCATGCCTGGAGTTCAAACATCACGCCTGCTTGTTGCTAGGGTGCCTAAAGTTCCTGGAAACGTAAGTGTCACATCGATTAATATTATGATTTTACACTTTCAACCTGATTCTGAAATAAGAGAGATGTCATTACTCCTTCTATTCCTTACCTAGACAGGATATAACAAAATCACCTCTTGGTGTCTGGATAACTCTTCTTGTTCATTTAAGGTAGTAGACCCGTCTCCCGGTCCCATATACGACAACCCGGCCGACCATGACCAACTGGTGCTCATCAGTGACCCGTCCCTGCCCTCTCACGTCACCAGACCCTTGGTGCAGGGTTTCCAAGAGTTCACCCTCGTCGATAAGGATGTTAGCTGCAAGTTTACCGTTAGATTAAACTTGGAAGGAGGAGAAACGGTGAGTCCTTCATAGATTTACCGATATTGCTGCGAAGCCGTCCGCGCGTGTTTCGTATTTATTAATATTCTTGCTATGTTAATCAGCTGCAAGGGCAGCGCGGGCGCCTAATGGAATGTGACGGACGGCATTTATAATATATAGGTATTTCGTAATGCATGTTTATTTTTATAACATTAAGATTATAAAGATGTTTTTTAACGTTAAAAAAACAGCGGCAGGAGGAGGACTTTTTGATCAAAAATGTTAAGCCCTTCTAATGTAAAACTTTATAGCTTAGCTGGAATGTGATGTTTCACAGGGCCAGATATTCATATCTGGCCCTGTGAAACATCACATAAATCATTAATGATTGAATGGTTTTTTTCAAAATTTTGTTGAGTATTCGATAATATCGGACACCCCCCAAACTTGCATACATTTCAGAAAGCGAATGATAACATAGCATAGCTATTTTAAAAGCATTCAGCATTAGTAGTGCTATATGTATTATATTTAATGAGCTTATTTTGTGGCTGCACGTTTATGTAGAGAAACCAAAATGCACGTGGTATGTAACATCAGCATGTTTAATGTTAATCAGTGATGTAGTGTGGTAAGTTATATTTAATTATTATATTATTAATGTTTGTTGTTGCTTTTCTAACATTGGTAAATAGCTTACTTATACAGCTTGTAATCAAAGTGTTAGACATATGCCAAGGTGAAATAATAATTTAATCAATTCTGACCCGAAAGCAGATCCTGTATTGCGATCCAACTCAGCTTGAAAAGACTGAAAAGAGTCGTTTAAGAATGTCAATGTTGGGTAAATAGCTGCCTCCCGCGGCTTCATCCGCGTTCCCGGGATCAAATGTAGCCTATTATACTCGGGGATAATGTAGCTTCCTATTAGTGAAATAATTTTTCGAATCCGACTAGACTACCAGTTTTAGAGAGAGTTTTTTTGTTTGTTGCTAATCTATAAACAAACAAAAAAAATCTTTCGCTTCATTATATAAGACGCCGATCCCGCAGAGAGAGAGTTCTAGAGTTCTGCGTTCAAAGTTTGCGTTCCGTATTCACTATTGTGCACACAGCAATCAGTCCAGAGTTCTAGAGTTCTGCAATTTTCACTACCGATCACACGTAATTTTTTTTTACTTTAAAGGCGCCGCGTCGATTACAGTGAACGCGAAACGCAGAACTCTGAACGCAGAACTCTAGAACTCTCTCTGTGTGATCGGCGCCTTAGTATAGATTTGGTAAATGTGTCATTTGACAGAAAAACCTTTCTTACAACTTACTTAAATATTCACACATTTTATAATATTTGTATAATTATTGCAGGCACCACGATTTCGTGCGTTTATCCAAGATGGCAGCAACACGTACGCCCGGCGGGAATTGAGCGTAGCCGCGTGCGTCCTCGTCGCTTGCAAGGGCGATGATGCCAAAAGTTGTGTTTATAGGTACGTGCAGGACCTTATTGTTGAAACCTTATCGTTGGGAGCCGCTGAATGTAAGCTAACCGTTCTGGAAACTCTATCTAATATAGAAAGAAAGAAAAAAATATGTAATGTTGCGCGATGCCAGGATTAGGTCTCGACTCAGCATAATGCTTAGGTCAATAAGCTGACTTTCACGCTGGATTTCAGTCGACCCAACGTCCTTAATAAAGTCCGTCTCACGGCTATGCCACATGGATGGATAGTGCTTAAAATATCGTAAATGTAAATTTTGGAAAAAATACTGAAATTTTATTTCCAAACAATGTCGCATTTGAGAGGCAGTAGAACCTTCTAGCTGGATGGACATCGGGAACACATTGGCACTCTATGCTCATCGGGAACATAATAATGTGGCCGAAGGTGGTAAGCACACAAAGCCTAGAAGGAATTGACTCTCAAGTGCAGCTGTCGGAATACACCGATAGGTGCTTGGCGACAGATTTTCAGGGTGGTAGCCAGGAAGGTAGGTGACAAAGAACGCTACCACCGTGCTATGGTTTCCTCACGATGTTCCTTCACCGAAAGCTCAAGCTCATTGTAGGATTCGGTATCCGACACGGACCTATCATCGCCTTAAAATCAACTAAATTTGGACTTTTAGGCTTTCTAAAGGTCGCCATCATATCGTCAAATCCATAGTCATTTGCCATCAACTGTCTGCTAGCTCGATAGTCTGATAATATTAAAAAGCAATAAGGATTGAGGAATGATGAAGCATTTTCAGAACATAACGATATGAACATTAATATATTTCAGATACAATTCAACGAAAACAAACGTGGAAATAACCGAGCTAGAAATTGAGATGTCATCGTACCGGAGTCAGTACAACAACAGTCTTAAATGTGATAATGTTATTTACTACCCAATGTCCCTTACAACAAGCAAATTCCCGCTGTCGCCGAAAAATTTCACGTTAGAAGAAAATGGCGGTCTTTCACAAGATGGCGGAGACAATAGTATATCAGAAAACGGCGGATCTTATGAAAGACGACGGGAGACTATAAAGTTTAGAATTAATAAACCACAGAAAGATTTAGTAGTATTTGGTATTTGGGGACGAGTGTTCACTAAAGATGTTGATCATAATGTAGAAGTTACTGAAGATGATATTAATAAATATAACAGTATATTAGACTATATTTATGGAGTCAGAAAAGACGTTGAAAGTAATGATTAATGAAGCGTGTGAGGTACATAATACTCATAATGAGTTATTGTTTTTTGCAAAGTTCGTGCAGACAATTATATCATTATAATAATGCAATGTAATATTTAGGAATCTTATTTTTAGACATGAGGCTGAGATATTATATTAATGTACTGTACTAAGAACAATAACAAATATTAAATTAAGTAGGACTGAAGTGAAACTGATTCAGCTAAAGATAAAAACGTAGTTGTTAGGTAGGTAACTAAGTTAATGTACCTAATTAATAAGAGACTATTCGATTTTATTTGAAATGCAACTATATTATATATACCTACTAGTTTTAAATACTAAGTTATTGTAAGATTCAAATAAATGAGTACAAATTATAAATGTATTTTGTAAACATCCATATTCTCTTTAGAAAGCTATGGGAATTGTCTTAAAATTCACAAGGAATCTACGCCCAGGTACGTAGCCTTTTTCACAAAAAATACTATAAATAGCATCAATAATGTCGATGAATATAATAAAATCCTGTTTTCTCTTTTATATTTAAGAGCTGCTCTCGGTGTAGCTAAATAAATGCGTACACTGTCATAGCTGAATCAATTTGGATGCTATGCACCTTCCTTGAAGGCGAAATTCCCAACTAGTGTAACTTCAGTAGCTTTGACCTTCATTATGGTCTAAGCTGACTTTGACTTTGAAACATAATAAGACTTACCCCGGGTAAGCTTTTCGATGAATAAAGATGAGCTCCCTGCCGTGGTTTTCCCAATGGTACAGCATGAGGTTCTTCAAAAAGGGTGTGAAGAGATTTCTGCAGGGTCGGCAACGCGCGAGTTACACCCCTGGTGATGCAACCGTGCATAGGCTACGGTATCCGCTTACCATCAGGCGGGCCGTATGCTTGTTTGCTACCTAAGTAGTATAAAAAAAAACAAAAAAAAAACATAATTCAATTGCAGCACTACAGATACAGAGCAGCTGCGTTTAGTGGTGTGCGCAGCTTCAGTGGTGTAGCGACAGGAGGCTCCAGGGTCTGTTCCGTGGTCGCATGTACGGGAGACACTATTGAAACTTGTGGGACGAGGTAAGCTCACAATATCAGAAAGCAAAGAATTCGTAAAGTATTTGAGTTTGATCGATTAGTAGGTAAAAGAAAGTGCAATGACAATAAAGCAGGTGAAGCTTAGGACAGAATTCAATGGCATTTGTTTATTAAAATTATTTACTGTAGAAAATATCGTGTAATGACCTGCCCGAATTACAGCAAAAACACGTAAAATCTGATATATGAGCATCAAATCATTGTTTACCAATCAATATAGAATCAAACCTTTCGAACCAGATTGGTCTCAGTCTCAGCCTATTTTCTCAGACATTGAATGTCGCATAATTAACTTCACACAATTTCACAGATTCACCAGTTACGCCGCAAACAAGACAGCCGTATTCGAAGAGCTCACCATCGTCGGAACCGTCCCTACACCTGTCATAGATTCTCTACTTGATGCTGATAATTCCGTCTACTTTCCACTTGCAATGAAAACCTCAATAATGCCTTTAGAACCTGAAGATTTTACATATGATAAGATAGTGCAAGATGACGTCACCGTGCATACGGTAACGTTATCAAATTTCAATGTTGAGTTGTACACTTTTGCGTTGTGGGGAAGAGTGTTTGCTACTGATGGCTTAGAAGCAGATCCACCTGTTGATCAAATAGATTTTGAAGACATTATAACTGATGTTCCTGGTTCTTCATTCGTAAATGTATTCAATTATTTCTTGATTCTGCCTTTAGTAGGTTTGATGTTTAGGTAGAATTCCACTTAGGTATGTTGCGTTTCTTGTAACATTATTATTTAATCAGCCGAAATAGAAAATGCAAAAAGCCTTCGTGAATTGAGAAAAGAAAGAAAGAAAGAAAAAGGATTTATTCAGGACAACACACAACATTACATTAATGACAAAATAAAAAATATAAAAGCAGAACAAACAATAAAAACTACACAAAAATGCAATGTTGCGTGATGCCAGGAATAGGTCTCGACTCAGCAATGTGCTTAGGTTAGTAAGAAAAACTAACCCTCGCACTGGTTTTCAGTCGAGGCCCACGTCCATGACATCACGAACATACAGCGACACAGTACCAACAATTAACAATTGAAAATAAAAACTAAGATTACGTAAAAAAAAAATAGATAACATTTGAAATATACACATACAAATATATACAAAAATATAGCTACGCGGCGACTAATTGGTCAGACAGATTATTAAAATAGGTAGGTAGTACCTTTTACCTATAGACGGTCGCCAGACAGTCCTCAAAGAGAAAGTGCGAGCCGACCAGCCGCCGCACGCCGCTGAATTCACGGGCGGACGACTTTTCAAAGAGTGGTATTGCCCAGTAGTCGTATTTTGACCATAATTAATTAACTTTTAAGTTTGATTTAGTTGTATGCTTAATCTGTTTATATGTTAATACATTTAACCAAATGTTGATATTATTTATTGAGATTGTTACAATCTACCTCATCATTTTTTGATCATTATTGTTATGTTTAACTTGTTGTTAATATGTACACAGTATACTTTTTGTTGATTACTCTAAATATAAGATTATGTTCTGAAGTGTTTTTTTTTTCTTTTTACCTATTTTTGAGGATACGGATAAACTTTTTCAATCAAACTTCTTCCATCATCATTATTAACAGCATTCATGGGAGGGGGTACCCAAGACTTCTCATGTCAACGAATAACATTTTCGAGCATGCTGGTTTAAATGTGCGTCCTCATGATAGAGTAAGCTGATTAAAAAATAGTAAACTACTGCTCATTTTACATACTAACTGTAATATTACAAAAAATATTATTTTATAGACTTTGAATAGTTGCTTTTATTCGCCTTAAAATTCTGCCTTGACGCTATAGATCTACCAAAATTAATTATTGCAGTAGAGATCATGCCAAGGAGATTAAGCTGGTCGGTGAAAGTACGAGTTTTGTTGAAAGAGTTTGTGGACAAATTGATACCAATCCTAAGGATATGATAAATATGTTTGCCTTTTTGGAGATCTCTTATTAGGTAGTATTATGTGTATTATATTATTTATCAAACAACAGTTCGTTACCTAAACATTTCGATTGCGCGAAGAAAAACGTGTGATAATCTGTATGCTCAAGAGTTTTTCAAAGATATGTGAAGTTCACCAGGTAGAACTGATACTCGTGAACTGATCTCCTTTGTTATACGAAAAGTCAAGTTCTCATGCCAATGGGACATAAATTAAGGATAGGTATTAAATTAACCATGTACCGAATTATCCAGATTAATTTATATATCAGTACAAGTTTTTTAAGTAACATAAATAACTTAATCTATGTAATAAAAAACTAATAACTAAAACTAAAAACTAAGAAAGGTAAAAAAAAACAAGAAAAAAGGAAAAAAACAAACAGAATAAACTTATAAATAGCCTAACCTATCCAAGTCGCTGCCAAGTGGTAGCGTGCCCAGAACGCTGGCGGCATTACCTCTCTGAATTGCTATACTAATGCGTTGGGCGAGGTATTCGCCAGCCTTCTGGTCACGCGACGCTTCGACCAGGCCCTTACAAATGCCTCGGAAAAAGCGGTGGGCGGCCGGCCCCCATGGACCCAATGTCTCTACCCCAAACGGCTCAAATAATTAACTGCTATCGAGGTTACTATATTTGCGCCGTTTGAGGCTTTCAGCGTAGGCAGCAGCACCGCCGGCCTTATTCATGGTCTCTGGAAGATGAGACGGTGCCAGAGTATCAACGCACGTCGCGTTCCAAACTAAGGGTCGCCCCATCTTCCAGGGAATCAATGTCATGCCGTCGGGTCTCTTTCCATCGTCACGAATCAGCCCATTTGGTTCCAAAAGGGCTGAAACATTGGCGCTGGAAAGAGACTGACGAATGATATCATTAAGGTCGGCGTGCCTAGCAATTCTGCCTGCGCTTCTCTGACAAGAGAGTCCATGGTGGCCAAGGGGATCGACAGCGGCACCACATTGGCAGCGATGACGCATATAACACTGAGCGCCCAGACGCAAGCATGTAGCTAACCGGAATGTTGTAGAATCAAGGAGAGTGCCTAAATTGGCAGACGGAAGTGCCTGCAACCAAAGCCCAGATTCCCATACCGAGACTGCAAGGAGGCGGGCGCGCTCTGCGTGGCTAGAAGACGTTTCAATAAGTTGCTTCCGTACTAGCTCGCACAGCGGCCCATCCCATTGCCTCTGCGATGATGGGAATCTGGGAAGGTCGGTGTTGGGGCAGGCTATCTGCCAAGCTTCCTTGGCATCTGTCAAGCTCGAGACTTTAGCAGGGGACAAGGTCGTATTCAGAATAGCCTCGACGAGGCTACTAGTGCTAAAGACAGATGACAAGAAAGGGGGGAAGGAGATACTGGAAATTTTGCGAATACCCAGAACCCAGTATATTTATATATCTATATATCACACTTGTCAAAAGTATTTTGGACTATAACTCTGTCGCATGGTCCCCTTTCTACCAGATTCACTCTGATTGTATTGAGCGAGTTCAAAAACGATCAGATGCAAGTTTACCGAAGCTTTAGATTAAACTTGGACGAAGGAGAAAACCGTTTCTCCTAAAGCTTCCCACTCACCGGAGAGGGAACACTGGCAACATAACAAAAAATGTTTTATACTATAAAATATGTTTGTTTTTGGTATTGAAAGGAGGATATGATATCTTTTAGTGATATGTAATCTTGAATGTTATCTGAATCTATTGATTCCTAAATTGATAGGGAACCTAATGAGGTGTCAATATTATTATTTTGATATAGTAATAAAATAAATTAAGTCGTATCGGCATTAAATAATTTGAAAAACATGACTTTTCTAGCACCCTAACCTAACTTGGCCCATAGAGCCTTTTGATCCTTGTCGGTGAAAGATCGTTTAAGATATTAATTTTTTTAGAAAATCGCTGTTTTATGTTTGTAATTTTTTTTATTACTCAAAAAGTAAGGGTTGGTCTACATATACCATATTCTCATGGCTTCAACCCTTAAGGTAGCTGCCCTCATTGACCCGTCTAAAGTTTCACCCCTGTATATTTAAATTCTGCAAATAAAACTATCGATACCATTCCAGTAGGTACAACAAATACAGAGCAGCCGCGTTTAGTGGCGTGCGCACCTCCACCGGCTTAGCATCAGGCGGCACCAGGATCTGAGTTGTAAACTTTTGCGTTGTGGGGAAGAGTGTTTGCTACTGATGGCTTAGAAGCAGTTCACTACTACACACTATTGAATAACAAAAAAGTAATGAACAGTGAATACATTTTTCACCTTACTACATGTGACGGTAGCAAAATGGCCAAGCCACATATTTAGACTACGGTGTATAGAGTTTGTGAAGTTAGGGCTTGAAGAGAAGTGCATGTAGAGTTATAAGCTTGGCTCTACATGAGATCTGATAACTTTTTGACAGTGCGAGCCATATGTCTTGGCAACATTTTACATAAAAATGTTTTTAGTGGGATATTGTTTATCTATTACCATTTCATTCAACTTTGATAATTAATTAAATGTTCTTTTATAATAACTGCATGCTTCGATAAGAGCACCACTAAGTATTG
Organism: Polyploca ridens; assembly: GCA_951394255.1. NCBI lineage: Eukaryota > Metazoa > Arthropoda > Insecta > Lepidoptera > Drepanidae > Polyploca > Polyploca ridens. The sequence goes on from OX596260.1 coordinate 9,271,401, forward strand.
CACTAGATGTCTATGTACCTAATTACATAATAATAGGAAATGATAAAATGTACACCGACCTTGGCATACTGATATAAAACTGAGAAAAAAGAAATATGATACAGTGCAACCACAGTAAATACAAAAAATAGTAACTCAACAAATAACAAGTGCATCGATTGCATTACACACATTTTTCCACATAATAAAATTGTGGAAACGATATATGGTAGCGCAATTAACTATATTTTAATCTCTAGTCCCCGTATTACATGAGATAGTATAAAGCAAGTCTAGCAAGACCCAGGTTTTAACACCATCCATCACATTCTAATGTATAACAAAAAGAGCCGGGACTTTCTGATTTTAAATCGTGTGTTTTGCTCGACTCGACTTAAGCCATCTCATGTAACAGGGGGGTATTATAGTTTGACATCGATAAATTAATAAATTCCAATTACATTTAAAGCGATGATAGCTCTTGGCAGTTATCTCAAAAGACGTAATGAAGGTGCTTGGGCACAGAGTAAGGAGAGGTATTTTGTAGTAGGTACCACCCAGTCTGGCTACAACCCTCAAGTAAAAAAATCCCTAATAATCTACGTGTATTCCAGCAGCTACAAATGAGATCCAGTAACTTCTAGGCTTATGTGTTTATTACCTTCGGCCACATCACTTACCATGGTGGAATTGTGGTCAAACACGGCCTGAACTAAACAAGTGTGTTTGATTCCTAGGACACCATGACACTATTTGAGGGTCTTGTTTCTATTGTGTAATGATAATTGCGTCAAGAAAATACGTATAGTGCTTTCATAAATACTACTAGTTATTGTATTACTATTTCCACAGGTAACTAACGAACAAACACCTACTGCTGTGTTCCGATAGCACATAGATACTTGAGAGCCAGTTTCAGCCCTTCTAGGCTTCCTGTGCTTACCAGTTTTGCCCTTCGGTGAGGACATCGCATAATTAACACTAAGAAGCGTAATGTCGTTCGTTTTGTGTGAAATCTATTCCGCCAATTCCCCACTACCGACTATGTGTCCTGATTGGGTAAGTCAAGGACACATGCGCAGTGATTGGCTTAGTCAAAGACACACTAAATAACTAAATGCAGTGATTGGGTCAGTTTTTTTATTGTTATCAGTGCAAATCACTGACTAGTTGCGGAATTGGATTATTTTTGAATACGACTAAGTCGGTAAACAAGCATACGGCCCGCCTGATGGTAAGCGGTTACCGTAGCCATATAGACGCTTGCAACACACGAGCATCGCTGACGCGTTACCGACCTTTTCCCCCTCCCCAATGAGTTCTGACGACCTTATTCACTCGCAGGAACACAACTTTACACAACTTTATTTGGCTGCGGTATTCTGTAAGGTGGAGGTACTTCCCCAGTCGAGCTGCTCTTTGAGCGAATAAACGCTATGCCCTACGGCCCTACTTCTCTTTATTACTACGCTAAGCCATCGTTTCATACCTACTAGATGCTCTGAATTATAGACTGGAATGAAATTAAGCCACTGCTCTTTCTACTTACTGTTGTTATGTATGAACGACGCTAACAGCATAATAATTATGAGACTAAGTATAATTAGTCTTTGAATCTTGGTTTTATCGTTCACTAGTTATCTTTGCGGTCGTGTAGTTGGGTAAATAACTAAGATAATAAGTGTAATCAGTTAAAATGGTGCAAAATAAGACTGTTCTTGTTATTTTCACTGGAGGCACTTTTGGTATGCTGAAAAATGAAAAAGGAGGTGAGTTTTCTTTTAATTGAAAATTGGATTAGGTAGGCATGTTAAGAATACATATGGAAATTAAAACTTATTGCACTGCACATTAAAACATGAAAATCACAGAGTTATACCTACCTAAATATCCGAAGTCCAAATCCTTAATTTTTAACTAATATTATAAATGCGAAATAGTAATAGTAATATCTGTTTACCCCAGGGGCATCGTGAGGCGATCTAAATAGGTTGGCTATCTGTGTAGATGCAACCGCGCAAAAATATGGTAACTTCCCAAAGGCGTCACAGTTAAAATAAGTTTGAGAAGCCCTGGCCTATGGTATGGAGAAAAGGGCATAAGTTACTTCTTATCCCGGGAACGCTATGATAGCTTGTAGATTATAAGACTAGATTAACAATTTTCATGTTATAAATCTAAGATGATTTTGAAAAATTTATTGCGGAGTAGGCGTAATACTTACATATATCTAGGTACATTTTTTGTACTTTGCTCAATAAAATTTTACAGTCGGTAATTGTGTACCCCTGTAAGTCAATACTGTATTTTTATTTACATCCAGTTATTATTATTATTTGTTTGTTACCTAAGATATAAATAACTATATCGTAAATGAAAGATAACATAATAAATCTCATTATTAAGACGATTAGTAAACAAGAGTAGAAATAATACAACTCTTATTATTAATATCAGTATGTATTAGGAGTAGGAGGAAGTAAACAATAATAAAGAGATAATAACTTATATACCTATATTTTGTTCAGTACTGGTACCACAGAAGGACATAGAGAAAGTAATCAGGAAGCTACCACAGCTACACGATGAAGAATATTGGAAGACACATTTCGCGGGGTCTAAGAAAGAAGAATACCTCGTTATACCAGGTAAAGTTCAATCTAAACAGCAGGGGAAAGCCAGCTAATAGAGCGGTTAAGGAAAAGCAGCTTACCTCTCCTTATGGTGTGGCCACCATTAAGGATGGTCCTACTAGGGCGAGCCCGTTCTGGCAGGGCCACCTAAGAACCCTTATATCTTTAGGACCGGGGGGGACCCACAAAATATGATATTTGGTACATTTGATTTTGCACTTAGTGATAAATCACTGGGAGCAAATATATTTCAGCAGGTGATCTATAGTCTAATCTGATGTTTAGTCACAGACTCAGATTTCAAAGTTCATTCATTAGTAGATAGTAGTACTAATAAAAATAGTATGAAATAGGGTAGGAACTCTACAAAATAAAATTATAATAAACTTTTCAGATGGCAAAGATACCGAACTGAAGGTGTTGTATAAGATATACGAGTACGATGAACTTAAAGACTCTTCCGATTTCACAATAGACGACTGGATCAGACAGGCTCGCGACATCAAGGTATCTAGGCTTTAGTATACACAACCTATTATATTATAACTCAATTACAGGTGAATACTATGTGATACAGGAGTGTAGCTATCGCCCGTATCAGTCGCATCAAAGATACGGGCCCCCTGGGCGACAGGGGCCCCGAACGTGTGTAATCAAAAATTCGAAAAAATAGAAGTGACCCCTAACAAACTTTGATACAGGTACCCGTCTAGGGTAAGCTACGCCACTGGTGTGATAGCATTCTTTCGAAACTTATTCTATCTTATTACACGAAATGGTTTAAGCCAAGTCTAGTATAACTCAGGTTTTTAGATACTCCCGGCTCTCTTTTATTATATGACGTTAGAATGTGGCGGATATATTTGAAGCCTGGGTTTATCTAGACTAGCTTTAAACCGCACCATCTCACGTAAAAAGATGGATTTGGTTCGTTATGTTGAACAACTATTACAATGGGAAGAACTCTGAGATCGTGAATTAAAAAAACCCATAACCTAACAATAATATCAACCTTCTTTAAATTTGAACATAGTATTAATCTAACATCCACATTTATCGGGATTCTGAAAAACTTTATAGAATAGCTCCTATAGAATTATTCGAAATGAAAATACAATTCCAGAAATTCTACCACGCATACGATGGGTTCGTGATCCTCCACGGGACAGATACAACGGCGTATGGTGCGTCGGTCCTATCCTTTATGCTGGAGTCTGTCGGGAAGACTGTCGTGCTTACTGGAGCTCAGGTAAAGCAAAATTATACCTAGGTTAACCTAGCATGTTCATGCTATTGTTCTGATGATATGGTCGAACATTCAGCCCATATTAAAGATCTTCATATTCTTCAACAAGATCATATGATCGACTCTTTGCAGTTAAAGAACAACATTTAGAAAAAACTTGATTTTCCGTATATATTTTTTTCATGTTTTATACACGGCTCAGTGTTTAATCATTAATTTTGAATGTAGGATAAGTACATCCCTATTATTGAAATCTGTGCTACCTAGATGTAAAAGTTATCTTTCCATTGGACAGTTGAAAACGCTACATCGAATTCATTATCTCTTTGATGCATGGCTCTTTGCCGCTCCTGCTGCTTAGTGAAATAGAAATGCTCATAAATATTACCATTCCAGGTTCCGATCTTCCAACCACGAAGCGATGGTAACAATAACTTTCTTTGCGCTGTCCTCATAGCTGCAACTCAAATCATTCCTGAGGTTACTGTATTTTTCGGAGCCAGGCTCTTTAGAGGGACTAGGTAAGGTGCCTCATTATTTTGCATCTTTGTATCGAAATGAGCCTCTATTTCAGTAATACATAAAAACTCTGCTCCATTTATAGAGTAAAAAAAGTCTCAAACACAAGAATATACGCATTCGACACCCCCAACTACCCACCTCTCCTTGAAGCGAAGACGACCTTGGATGTAGACCCAAAGATGCTGATCCACCCGCCAGGCTCGGTGCCTAATGAGTGCAGGCTTCACGACCAGCTCTCCAATAAGGTGTACATTCTGAAAGTAGCACCCACGATTACACCCGAACTTATAAGAGCTGTTTGTCAGAATATGGAAGGTGAGGGATTTTAAAACCAGCTTGGTTATAATAGAGTCCATTGTACTGCAATATTGAATCCATTTATAGTAGCTAGATATAGCTAAAATAATCAGGGAAGGCGATGATAGCTTAGTGGAAGTGATGTCGGATACCGAAACGAAGGTCCCAGGTTTGAATCCTATAATGAACTTGAGCTTTCGGTGAAGGAAAACATCGAGAGGAAACCATAGCACGGTGATAGGGTCCTTTATAGTAACCTGGCTGGCTACCACCCTCAAGTTGAATATCTGTCGCCAAGCACCTATCGGCGTGTTCCGACAGCTACATTTGAGAGCCAGTTCCTTCTAGGCTTTGTGTGCTTACCACCTTCGGCCACATCATCAGATACCATGGTGAGATTGTGGTCAAAAACACAGGCTAATACACAGTTAAAAAAAAGAGACTGAAGTGGTAATGAGCAAACCATATCCAGGTACAAAAAAATTACGTTGCTGGATAAAGCTGGGCTTGTCCTCAAGTCAAAATGGATTTTATCTTTTTGTCTCTTTCTCTCTTGTTTTTTTTCTAATTCAAACCGTTTTTCGGTTTTAGGTATCGTTCTGGAGACTTACGGCAACGGCAACATCCCTATAAAGCGGAAGGAGATCTACAAAGAGATAGAGCGAGCGGTGAAGAACAATGTCCTAGTAGTGAACGTGACGCAGTGCATCAATGGTACCGTGCTCGGGAAGGCTATTTACGAGACAGGACTGGTAAGAATTAATACTGTATTAGATTTTAAACTTAGCAGCAGCGTAAGGCATAATAGAGTCAAGTAATCAATAATCTAGCTGGGTCTCATCTCATGATAAAGCGTAAAACGCGTTTTTGCGAGTTTTCGAGCAAAACTCGGTTCATAATGCAAGAAAGAAATAATAATGCATTACCCTTCTTCCATAATAATATTAATAATTTGACGGGCTAGTTGGCGCAGTTGGTTAAGATTCCACCTATCGCGCCGCAGGTCGTGGGTTCGATTCCCACACAGGCATGCATTTGGGTGCATGAACATGAGTGTATGTCCTGAGTCTGGGTGTAATTATGTATATTAAGTATGTATTTACAAACAAAAAGTAGTATATGTATCGTACCAGTTGTTTGGTTTCCATAGTACAAGCTCTGCTTAGTTTGGGATCAGATGACCGTGTGTGAGGAATGTCCCAGGATATTTATTTATCGACTGATAGTATTTTACTTGGTAATATTCCAGCTGCTAGTGGAGTGTGGTGTGGTGCCTGCCTTCGACATGACACCTGAGGCCGCGTGGGCAAAGCTCTCTTACGTGCTTACCAAAACTGAACTGAATTACCAACAAAAAGTCGAGGTAAAGTATCATTTTAAATTCCTAAAGGCGCAAAATGAAAATTTCGCTTCATTTCATTTTACAAGCTTTTATTTAACATGCAATATATGTATTTGTGTTTGTTCGGGTGGAATCTTGCAGGTCGAATTTCACCAACATCCAGTGTTCGGATTGACTTGATATTTGGTATACATTAGTATATTGGATGACAATGCAAGTACAGTCAATAAAAAGTACAGTCACTCAAAAAACTTGTATAAAAAATGTTTTTTTTTTAACAATGAACTTATTATATTTTTCAGATGATGAAGACTAATATAAGAGGAGAACTAAACAACCCAAATCATTCAAAATCATAGTTAGTTTTCATTAGATCTTATTATTATTTTAATTAATGTTTCATAAAAAATCATTCTATTTCCATGAAGTTTTTTTTATCAGGATTAAAAGAAGGTTGATAAATAAAAAATACAAATTCAAAAGTTACACATTTTATTTAAAAAAAATATTTATTCCAGTGGGATTTTACACTTACGAAATAATTAATATCAAGTACAAGTTTTAACATACATTTGCTTAGCAAACGTGGCGATAATAATATTAAGAAATAATATTATAATAATATTGTATTATAAAATAATCATAACAAGATGCGATAAATAGTAAGTGCCCCAAAAAATAACATGTCAATCTTAAATTTAAGGAATGAAATTATCCGAAATCACAAAGAAGTACGAAATTAAAATTTTTGGCAATAATTTTCAAAACCCTCCGCTCAAGTACAGTCAAAGCCCAAAATAATTAATCAAATTCATTAATTTGACTCGACTGTACTTCACTATTTAAGAGAAAATACTTAGTAAAATCCTACTCCAAAAAGGCAGTGCCTTGACAAAGAACACATTGTCACGTTAACTCTACACAGTTGTACAAAATCTATTTTTCCTAAGAATTTCAATATACCTGTAATCATTTAAATGAAAAAATATATTTAATACTATATAATTAACATTTTATAATGACAATTCTATTTAAGTATATTTTACGCAATAATATTATATTTGTGATTGAGACAATGTGACCATTAAATTGTGTAGTTACATATAGAAGTATAAAAGTACATAATGTAGCCGAAAATAAAAATGTTCCAGTATTTTTAACTGTATAAAAATAGGGAAGAATACACAGAAACATAACTTACGCCCGATTTCTTACCAATTGAATAAAATAAGAAAATGTATAAAAAAATATGTAAAATAAAATTTAGTTTAACGATATTCAATTGCGAAATAATATGAAATTAAATATTGAACAATAATATTTTGGTCCAGATTAAAAAGTCACGTTATTTAATAATAATTATAAAACTTATACTTAAAGAGATTCCTATCAAGTTTTTTAATAATAAATCAAATCGGACATAAGGTATATTAAAATAAGTCTTTTAAATTAGCACACATATTTTGTTGTCGACTGTACCTTCCGATATAGTTTACAGTTTAAGTAATAATGTAGATACGCGTACAAGTATAAAAGAGCAATGGCACTTACAAACAGCTTTGTGCATCACAGTACAAGTGTTTAGAACGCTGATACCTTCTTGGTGGAGGTCGTGATGGTCGGCTCATCTGTTAACAAAAAAAAACATGTGATATAATTTGATTGTTTAAAATATCTTTTTCTGAATAAAATCTTTTTGCACTTGACTATTTTTGAAACAAATCTTGACAATAATGGATTTTCAAAGGAAATTGCTGGTGCCTAAGGCTCATCAGCAATAAAATTCCATACAATTTTGCTGGCGCCTATTCAAGTAGAGCGGAAACGTCGACTTTTCTCAAAGAAAGTTGTCAAAATAATGACCATTTTACACGCATTTTCGAGCTTACAGTAGTACCCAACTGATATGGCTTACCGATGTACCTGCGCAGAAGATACATTATCAAAGCGCGGGAGACGCTATTGGTCGGCAGCTGCCGCGATGTTAGCGCGCGCCGTGCGGAGTGGCGTGACTTGCGAGTGAGACGGAACTAACAGCTGCAGTGTATTATGAACCTTATAGTAGTGATCTAAGGTTGATTGTAAGTTGTAAGCATTCTTTCGTTAATCTTCGGGGCCATACTTTCTTTTCTGTGCGAACGAAGATTCACGACGCGCCATATCAGTTGGGTACTACTGTACCGTCTTCGTTTCAGCTTGGGCAAAAATGCTTTCGTCCGGCGGATATCCAGCTGTTCTCTTCTACATGTCGCATTTCTCAACCGATTCTCGTGAAATCTTGCGAGCAGGTTAATTATAAAACTGAATCGATGAAAAATGCCATATAATTATCGAGGTCAAAGGGTCACGAGTTTATTAGAATGTTATACCTCGCAGTGGACTAGATGGTGATGGTGAAGTCCAAAGGTGCTAGTTACCTCCGGCTCCAGGTCCGGCGGGGTGCAGCCGCTTGAGGACCTGCGCCAGGTCGAGGCCGGTGAGTGTCTTGAGCGCGGGCGGGATGCCGCTCGCCAGACGAGCCACTTCACCCGTCGCGCCGCTGTCACCCACTAACACTATCTCATCCGTCTTCGCTAGCGGAGCCGACACTTCTGCCGCGATCTAAAAAAATAGGATCGATGAATTTGTAAAAAAAATATCAGAACATTTGACAAAATACAGTTCCATAGTGAGAATATTAAAGCCCTCATTAGGACTTTGTTAGAAGCTTTTTGGATCTCTAACCCAAAGGGGGTCAAAAATCATCTTCAAGCAAGTTCAGTAAAACTATTATATCAGTCACTTTCTAACGTCATATGACAAAAAGAGACGAAGCTCTCTTATAACCTAGGTTTGCTTTAAACCATGTGTGCTGTAATAAGGGGCACAGATTAATTAACTTTGTTTAACAAACTTTATTTAACAAAAAACACTTCTTTTTTAATAAATGGTGGTTAAACAAAGCAAACACAAATTGGAAAACGAATACCAGGCATCTGATTTTGAATTTATATTTGCTTTTTTGGCTCCACTTTCGTGTTCCGTGCGCTCCATCTGCCTTTCATTCTGTAATCTGTGTAAGGGGATATATATCTGGAAGATATCGCTTCATAGCAATAAGAACTTATGAGACCATTGTATAGTAATTAAAGTTCTTGCTATTTTGGTGTAAAGATTTATCAGTCTATGTCCATCTATCACATCAAAGGGAATTTCAAATCGATATAATAGATCTTTTTTACATAGATCTATATTCAAAATAATCACCTCATTTTATTTGATTACATTTATGATACTCGTAGATCACTCCTTTATAGCTTTAAGGTCCTAAACAGCTACCAATCAGTACAAACAAAATCCGCAAAATCAAAGTGAACCACCCAAGTCATAAAGATTCCCTACATAGAAACAGCTACAATTTTAGTTACCTTAGGCAATGCTTCGAGCACCAGAGCCATAATAGCAGCTTCGCCATACTGCTTGTAGACCTTGGCTTTGGCCAGCATCCGTTCAGCATCAGCCTTGCCCACGTCGCCGATGGCTGTAGCTTCAGCCAAACCGAGCACTTTGATGCGCTCAGCATCGGCCTTTGCTGCTTCTACTGTCTGTGTGCTGATATTTGGGAGAAATTACATTTTATGATTTGAACTCTTAGACCTTATGGAACGAGATCCAAAACTCAGATCAAGTTTCAAGAAAATATCGTGTTCATCGAAAATAAGCCTAATGTCATTGGTGCAGGGTCCAAATTCAAATGTTTCAATTTGTTTCGGACTTTCATCTACAAGGCAAAGTCCATGCTAACAAATACCCCATATAGGCTCGTCAGGGATGTTTCTTTTGTTTCTGGATTGCAGGGCATTCAATAGCAAAGTTTATCCAACGGCTCACGGGCGACCTTGCTAGGTCTCTATTGTGCTTTAAGCCATACAATTTTATTATACAGGTGATTTTTTTTTCTAGCCAGTGAGGGCAACTTCCGAACTACAGGTCTTAGAGAAAAACGCTGAAGGGAACCCCGAGCTAAATTTTGAAGAAAATAAAAATGTCATTAAAAAAAATGAAAAAAAAAAAAATTTTTTTTTCTTTTTCTGCTTCTACTTCACAATACGAACAAAATTATGTATGACAATCTTGGTCTGAAGTTGCTAGAAGTTATCAAAATTGACCTCAATTTTTTTGTCAGAATGCTAAGAGCCAATTCTTTATGGCTAAACATAGTGAGGTCCCTGCGAGATCTGCTCCACTTCGTCAAACTTTACGCAGCATAAAACCATGGTCAAGGAAAATATAAATTAATATTTTGGATAACTTCTAGCAACTTGAGAGCAAGATTGTCTTAAATAATTTTGTTCATATTGTGACGAAGAAGCAGAATTTAGAATTTTTTTTTTTTTTTTAAATTCAATATCTTAGAAAATACTAATTTTTTAAAATAAATTTTAATGGCATTTTAATTTTCTTCAAAATTCAGCTCGGGGTTCCTTTCAGCGTTTTTCTCTAAGACCTGTAGTTCAGAAGTTGCCCACACTGGCTAGAAATAAAAATTCGCCCTGTATAATTTTCCTTGAAAAAGAATAGCGTTTGGCCACAATTTTGCGGTGATAGGGTAACAGACGGCATATCGGGAATCAGTAGCACAGTAGCAGATACTTCCGAGCTTATTATGTTGCTGTAGAAGATCTTATGAACTATTTAAGGGATTTTAATGTAAGCTTACCGTTTTCCTTCTGCGATGGCCTGTAGACGGTAAGCCTCTGCCTCAGCGGGCAGACGCACCGTCGCGATCAACTCTTCTTCGCGTCGCAAGATCTCTTGCTGTTCCACCTGAAATATTGACCATGTTATAAGACCTAGGATTTCAAAATGGCTATTTTTATCTCTAGTACGAAGGAATATATAATAAACATTTCAATCCCTATAAGTAGCTATTTATCTTTTAAAATCTGTTCATGACTTCACACAAAGATTCCAAAATCGCCTTCATAGCTAGAGAAATCATGATAAACTTCAAGGTGTGTTAAATTTCATAATAATAACACTATTCCGATAAGGTACCCATGACGCACAAAACGTATGTATTGAATTTGATGTATACCTTAACCTTACATTAAGATTTGGAACGAGCGTGTTATCTCTAAAACGAAATGTTATAATGTCCATGAGTAAATATGAAAGACGTTAGGTCGAAACTACGATGATTCAAACTTTTCTTAATGGAAATATATAATAGGTCTTTACCTATGAAATTGCCGTTCTGCAGTACTGGCCATTTCAAATCAAAATAATTTTTGTTTGGCTAAGAATTCTAATTTCAAATTAATTTTATTTTAAAAACATGGAATTCTTTTTCCAAAAGTAGTCATTTGTTTATTGATTAGTGTTACATTTTCATCGCATTTCAATCTTTTTCGTCATCATGGATACGTTAAAAATTCGAGTAATTATGGAATATGAGTACCGTCGTGGCAGCAACGCGGCACAAGCGGCACGCAACATCAACGACGTTTACGGAGCTAACACTACACACCAACGCACCACCTGTTATTGGTTTGCTCGCTTCCGTTCTGGGAATTTCGAACTGAAAAATGAACCTCGCGGTCGTCCGAAGACTTTGGTCGACAATGACGAATTAAAGGCGATTGTGGAAGCTGATGATACACAATCGACGGCTGAATTAGCAGCAGCTTTCGACGTTAGCGTCAAAACAATATTGGTCCATTTGCGTCAAATTGGCAAGGTAAAAAAGCTTGACAAATGGGTGCCCCACGAACTCAATGATCGCCAGCGCGAATTACGCGTCGAAACGTGCCTTGCACTGCTCAACAGACAACCGACAACCAACTTGCTCAGCGCTTGTGTAACAATGCGGTTCAAAATTCCTTCCACAAATGAAGGAATTTTGAACCGCATTGTTACCTGCGATGAAAAATGGATTCTGTTTGATAACCACAAGCACTCAGCAAGTTGGTTGGATCCTGGTTCAGCACCTAAACAATGCCCTAAACGAAAACTTACCTCTAGAAAAGTAATGGTCACTGTTTGGTGGTCTAGCCCCGGTGTGATTCATCACCAAACGGGGTGAGCATTACTGCAGATGTTTACTGTGAAAAACTGAACACAATAATGGAGAAGCTGGCACATCTCCAACCAGCATTGGTCAATCGCTCGTCTCCGCTGCTCCTGCACGATAACGCGCGACCTCATACTGCACAGCAGACGGTCTCCAAGTTGCAAGAACTGGGGTTGGAAGTTCTCCGTCATCCGCCCTACTCACCAGACCTTGCGCCTACAGACAACTACTTTTTCCAGAATTTGGATAACTTCTTGGCGGGAAAAAAATTCAATACCCGAGAGGCAGTTCAAAATGCCTTTGAAGAATTTGTTGCCTCCCGTCCAGCTCATTTCTTTAAGAAGGGCATCAATAAACTGCCACTGCGTTGGCAAAGATGCATTGATTGCATGGGTGATTACTTCGATTAATACAAATAAAAAATACATGAAAAAAATTCGTTTAAATTTTTTCATACAAAACGGCAATTTCATACTTGATGGAATTAATTTTGTGATAATGAAAAATAGACCATAATTACCTCAATCTGCTTGCGACGCTCAACAATTTCGATCTGTATCTCTTCGTTTCGTATTTTCTGTTTAATTTTAGCTGCTTGCAGTTCATATGCTAGAGCCGCTTCAGCTTTCTGTAAATCGACGTCACAAGTATTATTTACTGTTACATTTAAAAAGGCTTATCAAATTTCAGGAAAATTATGTATCTTTAAAGACTAGTCACACATTTCTAGACTTTCATATTCAAGATTAGATTAGCTACGATATCTCGGTCTCAATAGAATTTTGATGATACTTTATTCATAATGTAACTCTCTTATATAAAATTAATGGTGTAAAATTATTCATATAAAATTTACATCCGAATTATGAAATTTTTATTATTTCTGGATTTAAACGTAACGGAAACTGTATATACATTACAGTAATCCACTTTTTTGGTACGAGGCGCACAGATCGCGGAAGATAAAATTTTATATTAATATTAGTAAGGGATGCAAAATGACAATGACCCTCATTGACCGGTGACATGTTGGTTATGATTTTAATTCAAAAAACTTGAATTAAAAAATTTTGTTTGAATTTTTTAGTAATGTATTTTTGAGCTGAAACTTTTTATAGAGAGTCTGTACCTGGTGTAGTCTTCACCCCCTTCGGATGTATATACCCTTTCCGTTACACCTTATATATGGCCGTTTTCTTTGTTGATGATCCATCTAATAAGAAAGTCATTAAATATTTCATAAGTAACTTACAGCAGTATTGACTTCTTGGTCGAACTGTGCCTGCTGCAATTTGAACATCCTCGTATTGTCTTCGATCTTCGTGTCCATCGAGTACTTGACGTCCATCGCGGTCTTCTCACACTCCGCTTCCTATTTACAATATATTATTAGTAAGATGCGTCCTAAGAGAAGCTATATACATACAAATGAGATTTTATACACTGAAAGAAAACACAAGACGCCACATAGCAACTGTCGATTAACACAAATGTTTACAGGATCATTAAATAAAAATAGTGGGCGTTTTAAAAGCAGTTTTAACAGGGTGAGATAGATTATAGCTGGATTAGTCTTGCAATGTGAACGTACTCTTATTCCCGCATCCCTATTGGCCTGTGCGACACCAATGTTGGCGTCTCGCTTCACCACCGCAGTCTGCGCCCTCCCCAAGCTGGCCAGGTACTGCACGTCATCGAACACGTCCTTGATCGTGAACGACAGGATCTCGATGCCCATCCGCCCGACGTCTGGCGCAGCCACCTCGCGGACCAGACCCGCGAACTGGTCTCTGTCCTTGTACACCTCTTCTACTGTAAGCGTTCCTGTTTGGACAAGGGATAATCAACTTTATTGTTATGTGTTAAAGGGTTTTTCTGTAAAGTGGGCTAGTGATTTACAGCAATATTCACCCAATACCCCACGAGCTTATGAATTCCCATAATTTCGTTAAGATTTTGGATACAATGGAATTTTCATAGAGTCTAAATCAAAAGTAATTGATCAATATAGTAGCGTGTCACATTACGCAATTCACAGTTTTCAAACAATTGTCATTATGATAGGGTAGTAATGTGTTCATCTACTTTTGACGCTGACTGTACAGTAAAACGGCAATGGCAGAATTAAAGGTAGAAGAAAACGTATCAAGTAATAGCTGAACGTACGGTTAATTTACTATATGTACTTATACGATAAGTACGTTAGTGTCAAAAGAAGTAATCAGTGGCGAATTTGAATGTCCTCTGATAGTTCCGAAAAGCGATATGAAATATTAGGATCTGTAACTATATACTGTACCTACCAAATTCTGTTTAAATAGGTACTATTTTATATTTTAGCAGTTGAAGACCTTTATTTTATCCTTCATTAAAAATACAAGCTTCATAAAACAAACAGCGCGGCGGCTATGATTATTTTATTTGTTTAGGTACGCACGGCTACAGATCAAGCTATACATTTCCAATACAAGCTGCCCTCTCATTGTATGGAAATTCTATACAATGCGCTGGAATCAGCTTATACTGGAAATGTATAGCTTGATGTGTAGCCGTGTGTACTTTAATTAAAGTTTACTACAAAAGATTTATGAATAGATTGTCTGTGATTGTATAGTACGTGTGCTGCATAATTGTATTATATGAACGAGCTCAAATAGGAGTTGGTCACATTTGCAAACTGCGCCATTTACAAATCACAGTCTGGTATATATTTATCTAGTCTACGCATAGGTTGTATTAAAATAAAAGAAGTACAATGACCACCATTTTAATAAAAAAATACTTTTATGGACGGTGACTACGTTACGGACTGTATGAAGAAAGTGATTTATTTTGTAACTACTTATAACTCGACACTAGCGAAAATAAGTCCTGATAAAAAGGATATGATTGCCAAACTTAAAGCTAAGAAGAAGAACTCACTTTGTAACGTGCATGTACGTTAAACCAATTGTTAGAGACAGCGGCACCAGCGCGAAGCCTAGCATTTCCATAGTTGACTCACTTTTTCACTTGATATTCATTCACAAATCACTTGTCACCACAGTTTCTCTATTTTGATGATTTTGGAAGACATTTTCACTTTTAAAATTAAGAAACCAATAAAACGTTAATTTAACTTTAGAATAATTTTAAAGGTTCAAGCTTTTATAAATTCCTTTTTCAAATAAAAATTTCGCATAAATAATATAGATTGTATTATTTAGCAAACATACATTATCGATAGTCAGAATGATTGTTTATTTAAAAAAATATTTATTCATTTAATTCAATCAAAGGACTAGTTTCTATGACGCACTTTTATCCTTGAATGCCTTTATATGTACTTCCTACATTAAATAATATACGTCTTATTACACGTTATACATAAATATTTATACATATATTTTAAAACAACGTCTACTAATGCTGTTTTCTTTATATATCATTAAAAAAAATAAGTTATAAAGGCCTGTACTTCAAAACGTTTTTTTTAAATTCCAAATTCAAAATATTCTGAAATGTCGATTCGGAGATGTACCGCATTTAATATTTCACGGCTTGTCGCCCGGACGTTGTAATCAACACAGATGTGACACGATACTGCAAACACGCGGCCCTATTTCTTATAGATTGGATTATTTGCGTATCACCTTTATTGCTGCGATATAAGAATTGTAATTCTATATCATATAAGTGAGGTGAGGCGTTATTCATTATTTACATTGCGAATGATATAAATACGATAATGATAACGATGCGGAATAATTGCGCGTATGTATTCTATGGGGTTGCGCCAGCGCATGATTTAGTATATATTAAAGTTCCAATCGATCTGATAGCCGTATTGACGCCATTTACGTCATTAATTATTATTTTCTTTATCTATACTTCCTCAATAACGGTTGTGTTTTTTTTTACATTTTTCAATAGATATTATTTATATTTAAAAAAAACAGAAGTGGCAAGTTTATATGAGGTCCTAATATGAGGCTAGTAAGTGGCTACGGTCAAAGTCAAAGCTTCTAAAGTTACCACCTATCGATATTAGCAAAACCATGGGGATTTCCAATGGGTTACCGATTTTTGTGACAGATATTCATCTTGAAGCAGATAGCCAGCCAGGCGGGAACTACAAAGTACCCTACCACCTCACCATGATTTCTTCACCATGTTTTCCTTCACCAAAATTAAGCTCATTGCACGATTCGAACCTTCGTTACGTCATTCGATGACCAATAAGCTATCAACTAGTTTTATATCAATATAATTGTTAAACTGTTTGTTTTGTAAACAATACTACGCCTACAAACAATGTCTTAGCAATTAAGTGGAGGCCAAGCCCAAGGTATCAGTTTGCTACAAGCTAATAACGAAAATTGTCGCCATTTATAGGACATTTGAAAATAAAAGCTGTGTTTGAAATAAGCGTCAAATATAACATCGTTATTTATAAAAAGCTAAGGGTCCCATAGGAATCAGGTGCCTGATGCTCTCTCATTAACGTCACAAAAAACAACGATACATTGTAGAATTTTGTTATTTACAGTTGGATCAAGCTGGAGCAAGTTGTCCTTATTCATTTTTACTAGTGTATTATAATTTAGCTTTATGCAAAATATATATTATAAACTTTAAATATACAAAAAGAAGATTTTTCTTCACGTAAATTTCGATCGCTTTTTAGGTAGGTTTTCAGTTCTAAAACATCATTATTCGTACTAATAAAATAGCAATTGCTGACTATTCGAAATGTGTCATATTGGTATACCTAAAGGTTAATTTCTCAAACGACCATACAAGTCCGTGATGCGACTTTGGGTCGTCCTACATTCAAAGCGCCTTGACACATTTTTTCTATTTGAGTCCATTTGTACATTTTAATTGTATGGGTGCTGCTCAAGTTAAAATATTTAAATATCCTTTGTTCGCAATAAACTAGCTTATTTTTTTTATAAAAACCCTTTTTTTTATTAAATTGATCTTCCATCCAATTCGAATATAAGAAACTGTTATTATTTAGGTACCTATATTTGTTCTTGTGTTTTTTTTTATACTACTAAGGTGGTAAACAAGCATACGGCCCGCCTGATGGTAAGCGGTTACCGTAGCCTATGGACGCTTGCAACAATTGTGTCTTTATTTAAATGATATCTAGCATTGTTCAGGCACATGTAGGATTACGTCATTGTTATTCTCGATTAGTTTTGGCGCCACAAATTGTACCGTAAACTTTAAAAGGATACTATTAAAATCGAGATTTTGAATACATTGTAGAGGTGTATTTTTTTTTGCACGATTTTGGTATATCTTTGATAGTCATGCATGTCATATCGAAACTCTATCAATTATTATGTCTATAAATAATTCTGATTACTACTTTAAATTATGTTAGCAAGAAGGTCGGTAGGTTGACAATTTTTTTTAATTTTCATCTACATTCAGGATTCAGAAAGGAAAGGTAGTTTTTCTTTTTCATTAGCAAGTAATACTGATATTGGTCAAGCCTTATTTATCACAAAACTGCTGCAGACTACTCGTTTATTAAGTTAATAGGGATCTAATCGCTTTATACTAGAGTAGGACTCAGTATCACGAAAAACATCGCATTTACGTGGCTTCTTAAATCTTGTTAGTGTGACCCAGTAAGCCTTGGAAATAATCTTTTCATCCCTTTCGTCGTCACTTACAGAAATCTCCTAGAATTCAGCCGTAAATGTAATCTGGGTCATAAACATCGTCGAACTTAGGAAGGCCTGACGCATTATACTATATATCTTAATGCTATTAATATAAGACATATTTTATTTACATTTTTGTGAGTAACATCGATAATAGAAACATTCTCCGTGCAATAAAAAATATATGATTCACTACTTTTGGATATAAACTGACCCATATTATCGTGCATATCAGATAATGATTTTATGCGTCACCTCATGATTATTAGAAAAAGTGTATATTGACATATCATAATTATACAAAATGTAAAAATATGCTTGTGCATTTCTCTTTATTTATTTTTACTTTGTTAGAAACGACCGGAGGCCACTAACAATTAATCAAAGACAACTTTCATACATTCTTCTCACAGTACCTACACTAAACACGCCGACAAAATCTTCTACCATTCATCCGCAAACAAGCCACAATCACTGGCATCCAAGAGAGCGTACGCGGTATACTATGTACTATAGGGCTATGTTGGACCACAATCTCTCTACCCCTTCAACACCCTTTTTCAAGAAGGTTATGAAGAGAGGGTCGGCAACGCGCGAGTGACACCCCTGGTGTTTCATGCGTCTATAAGCTACGGTAACCGCTTACGATAAGGTGAGCCGTATTCTTCTTGGTATTAAAAATGGTCAGTGATAAAGTGGCCCAAAGTGGTAAATTATAAACTAGAAGTCAACTGTATTTGTATTATTCAAAGCAATCCTTTTATTAAGTCTTAATTTACTAAGTCGTATTGCTTACTTGCCAAGGCCTTGAATAAGATGAGCTCTTCCCGTTCTAAATGTAAGGAACTCATAAGTAACGCGACATTACCCGCCTACGGACCCGTGTCACGATTGCCCGATTCACATTTGTTACCGCTGTCGTGACGTAATTACCGATAAAGATTCGCTATTAGATATTGTCTTTATAATAGGTACGATTGCCGGTACCGTAGGGCCCATTATGTTTAACCTGAAAACGATGTCAAATATTATATATTGATGTACCATACGCTTCTATTTCGGTTAGAACAGAAATGGATAAGGAATGAAACGTGAAGTCAGAAAATATTATTTTTATTCAATCATCTCGATATTTCAAAATTCGAAGCCGTTCAAACGGAAAAATCACAAATGTAGTTGTCATAAGGGCGGGCGGGCCGTTGAGTGACATTCAATCGTGATCGGGTAATACGTCACGTTGAACCAGGAAAGGCTTTCCAAACCCGGGAAATTGATAACTACTTTTTTGTCGGTCGAAAATTGAATATTACTCCTCTTTCTATTTCCAATTTTTTATCATTACGAACAATGATATTATAATAAAAAGAGGATTACGAACCGTAAAATTATTGTTATAAGGTTTGTCTATATCTTTTAAACTGTAATTTACCTACATTTGTTTTTTAAAACACCAACAACAAAATATGCACAATTTATACAAACTTGTCATTACTTTATAGTCTCTGAATTGATCGTTTAAAATCTATCTTGTGGTCTTGCACAAAGTCTAACTTTTATAACTTTAACTTGTGCAGCGTTAAATTAAAAAGTTTCAGTTCGTTAATTGAAGGTTAGAGTTAACTAACTTTATACCTAGGTAAAACTCTTTTATGTTTTTTTAATATTTAATATGTAGGTCAGAATTGGTACTAAAATGAATCCTGTAAAAAAAATCTAAAAATTAAACGAATATCGAATTTTATGTCTATGGCAGGAGGCTTACAAGGAGGCAGGCCAGAGGATTTTAATGCGTTGCCAACCTTTACAAAGCCAGGAAGGCAACAGGCTCTCAAGTGCAACTGCCGGATACACCGGTAGCTATTTGGCGACATATTTTCTACTTGAGCTACAACAAAGTAGGTACTCTAAAACATAACTGAAACCTAAATGCTGTCTTAAATTCGAATTCACAAATCTTAAATGGTGCTGTTCTTTATTTAAATATTAAATATCGCATTGTTTTATAAAAATAAACTACAATTCGATTTTAAAACACGAACACGTGAAAGTTCAATCGAATTCCGAATTCGTTCTGGAACACAATTTTCCCTCCAGAAAATCAATCAGAGGTGTAATCAGGCGGGACCCGCCGCTCCCGACGGCCGCGGCGGGACTGACTTCCAGACACATAATAACTACTGTAATTTATATCTTGTCGTATCGCTAATGCTGTAGGAATTCGATTGCATTCGAGTACGTATCACGTGTAATTTTCAATGGTATTTTCTTTAGGTTAATTTTGTAGAACTATTGACGGTTTAAACATTTGTAGAAACTAATTTGAAACTAAGAGTCAGTGGTTTGGAAGATAAGAAGAATAATTATAATAAATTTTTTTGTATTCCTCTATTAATATTAAAATCAATGCTTTTGTGTTTGTAACGTATCAGTTTTCAGGGATTTTTTCTGGCATTGAAGAAAAGAGGCATTGCTTTGACATTTAGCTTTGATAATAGACATCTATGACATGAAAATGAAGATAAACAGATAGAACCAAGGTTTACTATCCTAATTATTACAATCAATGTCTATACACTTGAAGACTGCAGGTGTCAGATTATCGTTGTTTCGTATTTCAGTAAATCAATTGAGAGCAGAATGTTCAAATTGATGAAGAAAACTTAATTCAGAACGAAGAAGTTTTCTTCATCAATTTCATAATACAAGTTAAGTGAGTATAAAGTAGATTAATATCTTAAAATTATTTCAAGTAGGTTTAGAAATGACACAATAAGTATTTATGACAAACTTTGACAGGCTTCCAAACTCAATTTCGTTCGAATTTTGAAATATTATTTTCGAAATGTAAATCAGGTAATATTTTATGTGCTGCAAATTGTCTTAAGGCCGGGTCTAAGCTCAAATCTCAAAAATGGGTTTTTTTGAGAGTCGAGTATGACGTAACGCAATGAAATACCTAACACAAAAAAATACTGTGGATAGAAGAGGGTTTTGAGAAAAATGTTAACCGAATAGAATATTAAAAAGTGCTTTGGTATTCCCAATAAAAAAATCCTAAGTTACGTCTAAAAAAATCTTTCGCGTCGAAATTCTCCGTATTTTCAGCGATGACAACAATTTTATTTTTAAGAATATATAAGATACAGGATTATATTAGAATGTTAACCGGACACTTATTCAATTTAATGCGTATATTCTGTATAATCTAAAGAAAACCCGTAAATAACAGCCCATTTCATAGAGTCGACACATTTATGATTTACCATTTTCAACCCTATTCCAGTGAAGAACGAGTCCTGTCAAAATCGTAGTCAGTCCGCGCCTTGTCTTAAGGCCGGGTCTAAGCTCAAATCTCAAAAATGGGTTTTTTTGAGAGTCGAGTATGACGTAACGCAATGAAATACCTAACACAAAAAAATACTGTGGATAGAAGAGGGTTTTGAGAAAAATGTTAACCGAATAGAATATTAAAAAGTGCTTTGGTATTCCCAATAAAAAAATCCTAAGTTACGTCTAAAAAAATCTTTCGCGTCGAAATTCTCCGTATTTTCAGCGATGACAACAATTTTATTTTTAAGAATATATAAGATACAGGATTATATTAGAATGTTAACCGGACACTTATTCAATTTAATGCGTATATTCTGTATAATCTAAAGAAAACCCGTAAATAACAGCCCATTTCATAGAGTCGACACATTTATGATTTACCATTTTCAACCCTATTCCAGTGAAGAACGAGTCCTGTCAAAATCGTAGTCAGTCCGCGCCTTGTCTTAAGGCCGGGTCTAAGCTCAAATCTCAAAAATGGGTTTTTTTGAGAGTCGAGTATGACGTAACGCAATGAAATACCTAACACAAAAAAATACTGTGGATAGAAGAGGGTTTTGAGAAAAATGTTAACCGAATAGAATATTAAAAAGTGCTTTGGTATTCCCAATAAAAAAATCCTAAGTTACGTCTAAAAAAATCTTTCGCGTCGAAATTCTCCGTATTTTCAGCGATGACAACAATTTTATTTTTAAGAATATATAAGATACAGGATTATATTAGAATGTTAACCGGACACTTATTCAATTTAATGCGTATATTCTGTATAATCTAAAGAAAACCCGTAAATAACAGCCCATTTCATAGAGTCGACACATTTATGATTTACCATTTTCAACCCTATTCCAGTGAAGAACGAGTCCTGTCAAAATCGTAGTCAGTCCGCGCCTTAATATCGGGCAATATAGCTTGACAATTTAAGAAGTTACTCATAGCTAGAAACTAAATAAAATACCTACCCAAAACAGCACATTAGCATCTCACACTGTATATGTGTCTTTTTGGCTTCACTCAGCTCATAATCGTGTTACTGTATGAGTCAAAACTAAATATCTTTTAATTCCTTTTCTTTTAGAAAGAGAGCAACCATACAGACAAAATACTTTCAGTGCGACAATATAGATGAAAGAATAACATGCCTAGTCAATGAGATGTTTGTCAAAGTTTAGCTCACCTTTGTCAGGTACCCGGCGTAGATAGACCTCCTCAAATTTGCATTTTGGGTCAACGCTTTTTGCAATAAAGGGGAACAGATGGCAGAATAGCTGGACGCAAGGGTTTTTTAACTTATAATTTTAGGAGCATCACAGCGATAAATCTTTCAAGTTTATTCTGTGAATACATTTGCATTTTTGTTAGATAAAAACTTTTTGTTATTCTTGTTAAATTAGCTGTTTATATTATCTCGATTTGTTTAACTGTTTCATCTAAAATTATTATTCTTGGTAACGACACGTTAAATTTGGTGATTAATCACGAAATCTCAGGAACTATAAAAAGTCTACAAACTTGAAATTCGCCAGGTTCTTATAGTGTAAGTTCAAACTCAGCTGAATGGATTTGAATGAAACTTGACACATAGATAGACTTCTTATCCCGAGAAAACGCAAGTTTCCAGTACGGGAGAGCGGGGAAAACCGCAGCATCTATAAATATAAAAGCAGCTAGTAAAAAAACGATTGATATAAATCGCATGGGTAGAATCACGCTTCGATCGGACATATCGCCTTTCCTGTTTTATAGTTGGTAGTAAAACAATTGATGGTACTATTAACTACACCCTTCGGATAAGGACAGGGACGTTACTGTGTCATAGGACGAGTCCGGTAATATCCATGGATTTTTTTAACGTAAAGCCTCCGACGAAGGAGAGAGACAGAGAGAGTTGTCAACCGAAATATATGGGTGTTAAATGACGATGATGACTCGGTTTATAAGTATCCAAGAATCTATACCTATATTATGTACATCAATCGTAATACGTGAAAATAAATGTTTGTAACAGCATAATTGAGATATGGCATAATTAAAGTTTGTATGCAGAAAGCTAAAACTTCTTTATTTTGAATTCAAAATTTACTAAATTATGGTCGAATTTTGACCACTGAGCGACCACTATTCATAAAAGCATTAGCAGTAAGAAGAATTTCATCAACATTAAAACTACTTATAGACACTACGTTGTGGGAAGAGAATCGACGTAGAGCAGCGTTCGGCGTACGAAGAATGGATCCTTGAAACAGCCTTTTCTAGATAGCTGTGGTCCTATAGTAGGTAAGGATTTTCAAATTGAGGACAAAGCTGAGACAAAAGATAGTACGCCGGGAGCTATCAGGGTGTTTTAAGAAATTTAATGAAGTGCAAACTACTCTTAGCATTATTAAGCGAACGTAGCTAACGACTATCGTGAGAACGCTCTAACTTCCAATAGAGTAAAACTATTATGAATTTTATAGATACTGGTATTTTTTTCATTACACATGATTTTTTAGAAACACGACTACGAGAAACAGTTGCTTCTGGGTAGCCCATTACATTTTGAATTAATTCAGTAAAATTAATTAGCTGCATTCAAAATAGAATCAATTCATGAAGAGTACGTATGGACTGTAACATACGTAAGTACATACCGAATTATTTTATACATACCTAATAATTTTTTTGTATTTCCTCTTTTTGCTATCATAGGTCACAGCAATAAAAAACCATGAATTTGTAAAAAAACAGACGAATGAAAAGATAAATGAAAACCTAATCTAACTTGTCCACATTTAATAAAAAATAATAATTTCAATTTCAATATTAATATACAGAAACGTTTTAAAAAGCATAACTTTCATACAATAGAGATCAAAGACAAATTAAAGCTTTAATAATTTATTTCGTGTAAAAAAATCTCAATTTGAAAAAACTAGGTCGTAATTTGTAAATTCCGTGGGATACTATGCTAATATTATCTTTTGTCTTTATTTCCTAATCTTTTTAAGAAATAAAAAAAAGCAATTGTTGTCAAAAGACAAAGTCAATCGCGTTAAAAAAAATTAACAAGAGGCTCAACGTATCGGAAAACAATTTAATCGAATTTATAAAGGATCCGAGAGCCGAAGATGATCTTAAAAAAGAGATAGGTCACATTCTACAAGGATCGAAATCGAGTGACACTATATCCATTTAAGACATTACACGGAATTTGCTTCAGTGAATTTTAAGACCCGTAAGAGTACGGTAGTGATACCTCAGAGTATATAAATACTACGTACATGTTATACCTTTGTAGTAGGTAGGTTATTAATATAGTAATACAGTATATATACCTTCATAAATCCTATATAATAATATAACTATTATAAATGTGAAAGTGAGTTTGTTTGTTTGTTTATTTGTTTGTTTGCTTGTTACGCTTTCACGCCTCAACTACTCAACGGATCATCATGAAATTTGGCATGCAGATAGCCTATTGTACGGAGAAGGACATAGACTTTTTATCCCGGGAACGCGGGTGAAACCGCGGGGGACAGCTAGTGCCCTATAAAGCCACTTATTCCGTTTAGGCTCTTGCCTAAGCTAAGATTCATGTCATAGACTTGCGTTTACACGTGTCGTTCAGAGAGAATAAATCCTCTTCCTCAATATTGTATTTACTATAAATTGCAGGGGCTTTATACGGGGCGGTTTGAGATGGGTCAGTGAGGTATCTTAATTGCCACGCCCTTTGAAAGCCTTGGCTTAAATAAAGTCTGACAAAAAACTAAACCAATCTTCCATAAAGGGATATTATTTCTCTGAACATTACGTTGAAGATTAGCGTGCATGTAATATTGCGTAAGGGAATTGGGAACAAAAAGTTGGCGCATTAGCGTGAATTGATGACCTGTCTTTACCGTTGTCTTTGTCCTTGAGGGATTAACTGTCTTTGAATGAGTTTTATGAGACCATCTTTACAGCTAAAGGAAATATATTTAAACATCATCATTCATAATTTCATGGATCATTAAATAATTTCTGTGGGGTTCTGAAGCTTGCCGCTGTCAAACACAGGCTGGAGAAATAGGGAAGACTGAAAAATTGGATCGCGGGTAGTGCGTTTTATGTCATGGAAGAATTAAAATTTTCAATATCTTTATACAGGTACAGTCTTCTTTGAAATTGAACATTGTATAAATCTACCAAATTTGACATGACTTAACGTAAGTTTAGAAGCATTACTTTCTCATGAATATGATTATCTTTTATAATCACCATCATCAGTTTCATAGTCCACTACTAAACATAGCTTTTTTTGAAGAAATTGTCTCTTTATCCTTGATTTATATTATTATTTATTTATTTATTTAAAGGTTTGCTAGCAACAGTAAATTAATGCAAGAACAATATAAACTTACTCTAAATTAAAACTAAATTTATTGTTATATTATCAAGACCAAGGGGCTAGAAAAGGCCTCTACAAAAAAAAAATATATTTCCCAAATTTGTATGCGAACAGTCATACCTAAACATAGTTGTTAAAGACATGGCCGCCTGCAGGCTGCGCTACCTGTTAAAATAAAGCACAGGACCTCGTAAAATTGAACCAATTTGACAAACAGCCTACACCTGAACCACACAGGCTATCTACAAAGAGATAAAGTGACGCAGTGTTTTGTATTTTTCAGTATAACATGAGTTTATAATATGCAGTCAGTTTCTGCGAGAGTGAATCCGTGTTCACGACACGACTGAGCACAGCTCAGCGCTCGGTAATGTGGTGTAAGTAATGTCACCGGATTACGTTCGGTCGTCAGCTCTGTCACAGTAGATTTATACAGAAAACAGTAATTTAACACGGTTCCCTGACATAATCAGTTTGTTAAAAAAACTCCGCATTTGAAATGATAAATTATAAAATGAGATTGTGGATATTTTCGGTACATTTTTATTAGTTACGAATAATCTTATAACACACATAACGATCTGGTTCGGATCTATGGAATACGATTTTTATTGGTACAATCCGTAAGAAATTCAAATCTGAAGAACTGGGCCACCTAATGATTTTCGTTACTGCATTTGGTTTTCAAGTACTATAACCAATAACATCTGTGTTAATATCATAATATAACTTTAAGGCCTTTTTATACGTGTGTTATGGACGCAGATGTGCGATATGTCATTAATTTAGTAATGAAATTTTGCCGTTGAGGGAATATAAGAAGAAACATTAACTATCTTATGTTGTAATTGTGTATTCTCTTTTCCGTGGTAATTGTTTAGGGTTCCGATATTCCCAGATATAACTAAACAGTATAGATTGTGTAAATAACTTATTTAGCACAGTATACATACAGGTTGATTTTTTTATGTGAAATCCAAGAATACAGTTTTAGATTTTATCAAAATCGGCCTCGAGACTCTTTGATAATTTTCACTATTCCCCCGCATAGGTACATTAGGATTTGGCCATCCATGATCCATGCCCACTTAAAAAATTCACCCTGTAAGTTTTATTGCGATTCAACTCAGGTTGAACTGATTTGTTTTCGTCAAATGTCAGAATGAATACAAAAGTTACATTTGATTGAAAGAATAAATCAAAAAGGCTAAGTTGAATAGCAACCATGAAATGGTTGTTGACCCCCGTGTTTGTAGTTAGCTATATTTTGTGGTCTGTGTCTATAATCATTTTTGAGATTGCCTCTGAAAAAACTACTGCGCACCAAATTATTTAGTGAAGCAAAGCGTACAATTACATTAGGTAACTGTTGTTCCCAGCCAGTTTTTTTTCTACAAATTTATTCAAGGTGAGATAGATTAACCGTCGAATACCTGGCCTTTGTACGTTTCAAGAATTTTGTTTGCCCCTTTCATAACTTCAAACTCAGCAATTTACAAAAAACGGTTGTTATAAATCAAAAATATATTCTTAAGAATTTTGTTTCAGAAATGTTTATTCAAGAAATAATTTCAGTTTTAAGAGCAATATTGAAGGGGACCCTTTTCAATCAAAGTCGCTCGTTTTTATTAGAGCGCTAACCTATAAATTAGGCCGAAACAAGCTTCTTACGTGATCTTTATTTATTACTGCTATCTTATTTTATTCCCTAGCTCAGGCATCAATTTAAATTAGTTTCTGTTACGTACCTACTTAAGTACTAGTAAGTACTTGTAATTTTTTTATTCAAGCATCACACGATCACACGGCTTGTGTATTTTGCCAATGACGAGTTAAGAAGTACCTATTTAAAAATAAAAAATGTTTTAACTACTGTCATTTCACAAAACAAAACTGAAATCAATGCATATTCATAGATTCCGGATTATAAGCAACCAAAAAAGACCGAAAAGTCCGAAAATATATCAAGGAGCAGTTTAACAGTTACGTGATGATTATCTCATTGTTCGCTACACTTTTGAATTCAAGTATAATAGTCGAATGTATGCTAAAAAAGAAGGATAAATTATTCTACTAAAAATATACTATTTTCTATGAACGTCACTTGTTAGTTATATGCGAATGCATGCACCTACAAATAGCCCAATTTCTCAATCTTCAATGATAAATGTCACCATAAATTGGTCGTTACATACAACCAACTGGAATCATGATCTTGACATTGTGTTGTTAAGTCACCTTACTTTACTACAATCATTTGTGTCCAGGCGTGTAGGAAGGTCGGTGCGATTCTCGAGTCAAGTTCACGGTCCGATATGACGTCAACTGATAATAAATTGAACACATACATCAAGAAATCTACAGATACATCAATCCCGTAAGGGCCCGATTATTAAATTTTTAATTACTAGATAGAACATTTTAAAAAACCTGTTCAAATTTTTGTTTTGAGACAAAGAAACTACCGCTTATTTGGCCCGTAAAAAAAACAGCCCATATAGCTATATGATAAATAGTTCAATTAGATTAACTTCGATTTTTAAAATAATATGCAGTTTCTGTTTACTTTCAACTTGGTTTTTTTGCTTTTATTTCGATAAATATTACTTTTATACAATATCTACAGGAATATTTCTCAACTATCTCTGAGCAGAATCAGTAATTTTCACAATGCAAATGAAACAATAACTTCAGGTTACATATTGTTTTGAACGCGTCCAATACTAGACTTTGTTATGAAACTATTCTGCACAATTACAATGGTCGCTCGGCGGGATTTATCCCAGCAATATGAAACACGTCAATATTGTTTATTTATTGTTTCTGAACGCAACTAAGCAAGTGCTCAGTATTAATTGTACGTAGTATCTTATATACTCTGAGGTATTAATATCGTTGAGACTTTTGAGAATATACTTTGTATTTCGTGTGTTTGACGGCCAAGAATAAGTACTTACATGTAAATTCCATGTGTACTTGTTGTTTAATCAATCCCGATGCCAAATTCCAATAGGCTAGTTCCTGAAATTCTTCTAATCTATACAAACAAAAAGTATATTATGTAGTATATCAGTTATCTGTTTTCCATATTACAAGCATTGAAGTACAAGCTTTGCTTAGTGTAGGATCAGATAACCGTGTGTGAAGAACATCTCAGGAGATTTGTTTTGTTAGGGACGGGTTGGGCACCATAACGGGAACCTAACTAACTGGCATACTAATAGGGGTCTGCGTACCTTAATTTGAGAATCTCTGATCTAGACAGAAATAGAATAGATAGAAAGCTGTAATATGAAAAGATCTTCCACAAAAAAAAGCCTTGCTGAGTTTCTTGCCGGTGTCTTCTCAGTTTAAGTGTATTCCGAACCGGTGGTCCTAAATTCAACTGTATGTACCAATGTAACGTTCATAAGTGCCTTATTAGGGCCTAAACTGAATAAATGACTTTTTGATTTTGATTAGATCTTTGGCTGTATTTAGCTATCCTTAGGCTTAAACTAAGCCTAAAGTTCTATGTCTATCCGTTTCTATCGAACGTTTCAACGTGATAAACTGTGAAAGGAAAGTATGAAAAAGCCACGTAGTTCTGTAAATATATATCCAAACCCAAGTTATGAGGGTTCAAAAAAACGACGAAGCGCTTCGAGAGAAGTTAGGTAGAGTGCCCTTGTGCTTTGCTTGACTGTCTTGGCGGGGGGCACTTCCGTGCCTCTAGATAATTGTAAATATTGAGCATAATGAAATACAACATTGAACATTGTTCAGTGTCGTATGTTATCGAACATACAAAATATTGTACCCCCAAGTGAGTTCAGTTTCTCACTTAGGTGGTTAGAAACCCCCAACTAGACCGACCCAGTGCCTTAGGAATTCCCGTTAGCAAACATCCTCAGAATGTTGTTATCGCTGCCCCGTATTCTGTTCTAAACAATATATTCCTGGGTTCTATATTATTTTTACTTACTCGTGTTTTTTATTGATAATTATATAAAACGAAACTTTGCGAGTATGTACGGATTTTTGTTACTTTTTCACGCAATAACTAGAGAAAGGATTTGGATGAAGCTTGGCACACATAGAATATGTACTAGATGAGAAAATAGGGAATTTTTTATCCCGGAAACGGAACAGCAACCTGGGGCGCGCGCGTAAAACCGCGGGCGGAAACTATAGTACTCTATAAACTCTATCACCATCCTATCTGAAGTAGTGTAAATAAGGCTTTTAACCTAGTCCCGTTTTACTTGGATTGGACTTGTACTTCCCTTCCGCCTTTCTCAGGTGATTGTACCATTGAAACTTATATTGTACTTTCTAGTACACAGTACAGGTACGGATTCTACTTCGTCATTTATTATAAAGCCGCGATATTCCGATCTCTTTACAACAATAAATACTGAAGATCTAGCACTAGATCTCTTTGTTTATTAAATTGTCTTCCCGCATTGTCCACGGCTAAGTAAGGTAAATACAAAGAAATATTAATTTGTATCATCATCATCAGCCCATAATTTCCCACGGACACGGACTGTATGAGCTGATACTCCACCACGCGTGCCCACTGCGGATCGGTGGAGGTAGGATAGTGGTCAACCTACTGTTGGAGTTGTCAAGCCGCCTAGGAGGCCTTCAACTAGCATAAGGACTATCACAGTTAAGTAGCCGGGACCAACGGCTTTAAGTGCCACGGAAACGCTCGAGCTGAAATACCACTAGGCGGTCACCCATCCGGATACCGTAACTTTTCCGATCGATTAAGAACAATATGTATATTATATTCTGGGTGTTTAGTCATTATGTCTCACTTCCCAATGGCTCGTAGGGTAATTCGCTCAATAATTGCAAATTTTAGATATTTAAAAATTTTAATGTGGAGATAAACCCCAACAAAAAACAAATGCTATTCTAATCCGTTACGACGTAATTGAGTAAAAATCAAACAAAACTTAGTAAAATTGTGGTTGATTACAACTTGGCGGAGGAAATTAAATAAAAAATGCGCATCGGCTTAATGACTTTGCCCTTCGCTATGATTTATTATAGTGTGGTTTCTCCTCTAGGGACTGACAGGCTGACATACAGTGAAAGTATTATAATAGCTGTAATTTGTACACTCTACTATACTTTATTCATCACCAACAAAAGGCTTTGCACATAATGCTACATCTTCTAAATCTAAATTAGTTTTAATCGGATCTCTAACCTTGTTCATACAACCTTAATAAGGCACTCATTTCGTCCGTCCACAGCATATTATCATTATTATTAAATGATACGTAGTCTCAATCTTATGCTAAATCTGCAATTGACTATACATAGGTATAACATTACCGTTAAACCGATTTTATTACGTTGTCACAGCACGGTGGTAGGGTACTTTGTAGTACCCACCTGGCTGGCTACCATGCTCAAGTTGAAAATACAGGTCGTTGTTTTGGTCAGCGACGAGCGACTCAGGGTCGATAATACAAATGATACTGGTGCTAAAAAAAATATAAAGCAAAATACTTTATTTTTTTTAATAATAAAAAAAAAAAAAAAAAAATTGAAAATCATGTAATAAGCTAAAGTGTAGACATAATAGTCAACGGGAGTACGAGGGAGTAAAGGGGTGGGGCGATGGCGGCTTGCGCCTAGCTCTAGTCTGTGCACGTGCCTAGTAACCATACTTTGCGGTAATTTTATTTCAAATTGAATAAGGTATTTCTCAACATATTTACAGTATTTAATGGAATTAAGTCCATTTTTGGGGAATATATATTTTGTACTACCGCTCCTGGGTCGCTTGTCGCCGACCAAAACAACACCCTGTATGTCACCTATCGGCGTGTTCCGACAGCTGCACTTGAGAGCCAGTTCCTACTAGGCTTACCACCTTCGGCCACATGATATAACGCTAGATGATAAATGAAAATATGGCTCTTCAGGTATTACCAAGGCTTATATACTCTGTCTCGTGTGCTCTGTCTCGTGTATCAGTATAATCGTGTGAGGTAATTCATGTTATGTTAATAAGTTTACATTGCAAAAAGCAATACATGGGAGCAATCTGCGGTGTAGATAGTTTGACTTCTTGTTAACCATTGTTCAAAAAATCGCATCGTAAGCGGTTCCCGTAGCAGCCGCTTGAAACTCCCGGAGTAACACTCGCGCGTTGCCGACCCCGCAAAATGCTCTTCGCAAACTTCTTGAAAAAAACCCCCTTCTTGCAGTTTTTGCAGACTTTTGCAGGCGTGTTGAGAGACGTTGCGAAGCGCAATGTCATTTATGAAATGTGTTGTTTTGTTAGTTTCAACAATTTAATGATTAATGTATACGCCCTAATGTCTCAGTTTACTATTTTTGTTAGCTGAATATTTGTAACTGTAAACAATTATTTCAAACAAACATTTGAATGTCAATTTGAAAAAGTTAAAGTAATTGCATTAAGTATTTTATTTGTTAGTGATAAGAATCACTTTAGAGATAAAAAACACTATTACACTCGTGAGCACAATTAGCAAGAATTTTCATGAATGATTTAAAACTTTGTATCGTAAAATTTTAGCGAAGTAAATAAATCAAATCACATTATTTAATAACACGTTAGGGCTAAATTAATGGCAATATCACAACGGCAGAATAAAATATAAATATTGTTTTATACTTTTGCCATTTGCTAAAACAAAAATACGAAAGCCATACCATTAGAACTGTTTGTTAACAAACACAAAACGTGGAAAAATAATGTTTGTAAATGAATATTTTATAATCAGTCTACACAAAGTAGAGTAGGGCTTTTGTGTTTTAATTATGAATAACTTTTTGTTCCTTTTTATACATTGCTTTTACTAGGAAAGCCTTTAAGTGTAAGCCTTTGTTATCCAAAGCGTAATTTTAGTAATATCTTAGTAAAAATCCTTACCTCTTAACGACAGCAAATGTTGCACCGACAGTTAATCCAAGATTAAAAACACTCATCCATAGTAGAGACATGGCTACAGCCTTACAAGATCTATAGATAAAATATACGATGATACGAGCACTGCACTAAGGTAGCAAAGGGATCATTCCGCAACTAAGAACAACACTATTATATCCAAAAAGCTGTGTATCGATAAAAGAAAAAAATAAACTCAATGGTTAAGAATACAATTTTACAAATAATTCTTAATTTGAATTGACCGCGCTTTCATTCAGTTTACACTTTTGAGATATTTGATAACACGCACTATTAATTGAATCGAATGTATTCGATAGCGATTCGAATGTACTCGAATGAGTTGCGTATTCGATATAAGCACCGAGTGTAAATGGTCGTGAACGAGTGGCGAGTCCGCTTCAGCTTTTTACATTATAAACTAGAGATTTCCCCCCACTCTCTTCGACCCTGGAGTCGGTAGTTTATTTATTATTTTTAATCATAGTCGGAATTTATGTTGCAATTTGGTTGAAGCAAAAATAGGTTATTGTTGTTATTCATTCATATGATTTTATCACGTTCAAAGATTAAATACAGCAACGCTTTTATCTAAATGACCAAATTTATTTTAGCGAGTTATTCGATTAAAGACACTATATTGATCAGAATCAAATCAAATGAGCCTTTCGTTGCTTCTGGAATGATACTCACTCATTGAACCTTGCCGACTCTGACGGAAGGACATTATTTTTTACTAACTTCCGCCCGCAGTTTCACCCGCGTTTCAGAAGGAACTAATAAGGATATAAAGGATTTCTTGGCATTTATGAGACGTGTTAATCCAGGATATGATCTGTCTATTTGTCAAAAAACCAAACTTAAGCAATTACGGCGAGCCTGAGTAATAAACAACTAAAAAACATAATTTCATCATTTTTAAATACACTACAGGTAACCCTTACTAATATTATAAACGTGAAAGTTTGTATGTATGGATGTTTGTTACTCTTTCACGCAAAAACTACTGAACGGATTTGGATGAAATTTGGCACATCATCATCAGCCTACAGTAGTCCACTGCTGGACATAGGCCTCACCCAATGCGCGCCATTTCGCCCTATCTTCGGCTCGACGCATCCACTTCCTACCAGCAGCCTTTCACAGATCGTCACTCCATCTCGCTGGAGGGCGCCCTACACTATGTTTGCCGAGACGCGGTCTCCACTCATGAACACGTTTTCCCCACCGGTTATCGGTTCTTCGGCATATGTGACCAACCCACTGCCACTTCAGCTTGCTAATTCTATGAGCTATGTCGATGACCTTGGTTCTCTGTCGGATAACCTCGTTACGGATCTTATCCTTCAGAGAAACTCCGAGCATAGCTCGTTCCATAGCTCGCTGAGCGACCTTAAATTGAAATTTGGCACACAGATAGAATACGTTCTGAATTAACACCCGGATACTTATAATCCCGGGAAAACATACGATCCCTCGGGAATGCGGGTGAAACCGCGCGGGACAGCTAGTAAACTAATATTACAGCTAGATAATACTTTAGATTCTCAGATAAAGTAACCAAACATATTATTAGATTCGGGATTATAACGATTTAACGAAGAATTTGTCTTCACGTAACTTTATTTTGTCATTATTATTCTCAATGTAGTATTTTAATAGTACATATAACAGGTGCAGGTACTTGGTTTAGTAGTAAAATGACTTTACTTTAAACCAGTTCTATATATTCGGTCAAATATTTACCTAAAAGTGTTTGCCCACTCCTATGACGTTAGTGCTGTTTGTATAGGTTTTTTTATAACTCTAATGTAAGCGGCCTGTATATTACAATAGGGATGATTCCTAGTAAATGGTCCGTCAGTTAGATTATCAAAAAATTATGGACACTAATTTTTGTCAGCTGAAAAAGTTATTCTATAATGCAAATGCAATGCATTATAGAATACATCATTTACTATTAATAATTTATTATGAACACACATTATCTCCTCTCCGCGATAGAGTTCTAGAAATAGCAAAAATTGCTCCTGCCGTAGATATAGCTTACGGGATAACAGTTCTGAAGCGTTTTCATTTTTTCTTCTTTCTGATTGCTTTATTTTATTGTAAAAAGGTAAAGTACCTAAATTAAGACTGAGCAGACAGGTACAGTTTCACAATGGTTTTTTTGACATTATCAAAGCACAGATCCCTAAAAAAGGAAAGGAAACGAGGTCAGTGACACGCCATGCCACTTGCAGTCCACCTGTCCGACACATGATATTGTTCGTGCAAGCGACGACGGAACAATGCATTGTAGATTGTAGAGTATTGTGTTACTGAAGCTTTGTGTAGTACGGGGAAATGTGGACGTGCCTTTACACACTTACTTTTTTAAGTGACGAAATCTCGGAGCGTGATTAGGTTATTTTATTGACGAATAGAAATTATTTTATTTTTTCAAGATAATGGTGTAGAAAATGAACAGAGAGTGGGCTGAAACGAAGACAAAATCATCCTCGTGTCAATATCTCCTGACATTATGTTATTTCTGATACACAGCTCGCGCTAGTTTAGACAGGGCTGCATTATGATTATTATGTAGTTTGATTGAGCAATAAAAACATTTATTATTAATAATATACCTGGTAGGTAGTTATATAAAATTAATATAATATCATATGAATGAGAAAGAAGGAAAACTAACGTTTTCCTTATAGAACCGCATTTGTGGGGTTAACCTGAAACATGAGGATAATCTATTTCATGTTTACAACTTTATACTTCAGTCACGCACATACAGTTTTACGCATAAAACGCGGTTTATCCAAAATACTGTTTAAATTGTCACGTTTATCGATCATCTCACTGTCATCATCAAACAAGGTGACGTTCGTGATATTTATATAATAGCGTTGTACGAGTAAGGCCTTATGTAAACTAATGTGTATTAAGGTAAATAAAATAATTCTTAGTAATATAATATTACTAGCTGCCTGGCGCAACTTCGTTCGCGTGGTGCTATCCTACCCTACCGCAGCGCCATCTACCGGGCTGATTTGTGAATCTAACTAAACCATCCAGGGCGCCACCCAAACGCATACAAAAAAATTCATTCAAATCAGTCCAGCCGTTTAGGAGGAGTTCAGTGATATACACACGTGCAGAAGAATTTTATATATAAAGATAAAAGCAAAATTGAGT
The DNA here is from genome assembly GCA_951394255.1 of Polyploca ridens. Taxonomy (NCBI): domain Eukaryota; kingdom Metazoa; phylum Arthropoda; class Insecta; order Lepidoptera; family Drepanidae; genus Polyploca; species Polyploca ridens. Next base: position 9,306,936 of record OX596260.1, read on the forward strand.
TTATTTGTTCTTCTCTCTGTCTTGCAAAGTATTCATGGATGACTTTAATTATTGACTAAATAAAGTTTTTGAAACGGGACAATCTTTTTAGCATTTTAAATTTAATCTAATCTAATAATATATATAAAATGCTTTTGTGGGTACGTAAATACGCAGTTTTCTCAATCACCACCAACCCCAATCAACTTCCCGTTGGGGTGGTAAATACCCCTTGGTCTCCAGGTGGTAGTAAGGGAGTTTGGTCGCGGTGGGTGGAAGGGGGTGGTTGTGGGTGGCGAAAATGTTAAAACATATATTGCTGTCCTTTTCTAGCGCATGAGGACTTCTGAAAAGATCTAAAATTTTCTGGAATGGTCTAGAAAGTTCCAAAATGTGTAAAACGGTTATAATCGATTTGGAATGTTCTAGAAAGTTCAACAAATATCTGGAATGATCTAGAAAATTCTAAAGTGAATGCAAACTACTATAATCGATATAGAATGTTTGAGAAAGTTCTATAAATTTTCTGGTTTCATCTAGAAAGTTCCAAAATGTCCAAAACTGTTACTATCGTGTTAGGATGTTCGAGAACGTTCTAGAAATTTCCCGAATGATCTGGAATGTTCCAAAATGAGTGCAATTTTTATGATTGATTTAGAATGATCGACAAGGTTCTAGAAATGTCCCGAATGATCTGGAAAGTTCCAAAATGAGTGCAATTGATTATGATCGATTTAGAATGTTCGAGAAATTTCTTGAATGATCTAGAAAGTTCTAGACTTCTGAAAAGATCTAAAATTTTCTGGAATGGTCTAGAAAGTTCCAAAATGTGTAAAACGGTTATAATCGATTTGGAATGTTCTAGAAAGTTCAACAAATATCTGGAATGATCTAGAAAATTCTAAAGTGAATGCAAACTATTATAATCGATATAGAATGTTTGAGAAAGTTCTACAAATTTCTGGCTTCATCTAGAAAGTTCCAAAATGTCCAAAACTGTTATTATCGAGTTAGAATGTTCGAGAACGTTCTAGAAATTTTCCGAATGATCTGGAAAGTTCCAAAATGAGTGCAATTTGTTATGATCGATTTAGAATGATCGAGAAATTTCTTGAATGATCTAGAAAGTTCCAAAATGAGTAAAACGGTTATAATTGATCTGGAATGTTCTAGAAATATCTGGAATGATCTAGAAAATTCTAGACTTAATGCAAACTATTATAATCGATATAGAATGTTTGAGAAAGTTCTGCAAATTTCTGGCTTCATCTAGAAAGTTCCAAAATGTCCAAAACTGTTATTATCGAGTTAGAATGTTCGAGAACGTTCTAGAAATTTTCCGAATGATCTGGAAAGTTCCAAAATGAGTGCAATTTGTTATGATCGAGAAAGTTCTAGAAATTTTCCGAATGAACTGGAAAGTTCCAAAATGAGTGCAATTGATTATGATCGATTTAGAATGTTCGAGAAAGTTTTAGAAATTTCAAGAATGATCTAGAAAGTTCCAAAATGAGTGAAATTTATTATGATCGATGTAGAATGTTCGAGAGTGATCTAGAAAATTCTAAAATTAGTGCAATTTATTATAAACGATTTAAAATGTTCGAGAAAATTCTAAATATTTCTAGAATTATCTAGAAAATTGGATTGGTCTGGAAAGTTCCAAAATGTGTACGAGTGTTATTATTGATCTATAAAAACCAAATCGAAGTGATGTACATCTAAATATTCTAGAGTGATCTGGTACTGGAAATTTCGGTATATAAATCGAAATTTAGTGACTTTTCGTCAGTACAATTGTGATTGCAGTTGAGTAAAAAAAAGAACAAACTATTTGAATGTTCTGAAAAGTCTCTCAATATCGAAAATAGAAATCTATAATATGTTAAAAAATGTATCCTTATATATTCTATATAAAGTTATAATTATATAAAGTTTTTATTTAATACCATTAAACATGCGATGTATTTTAACCCGAGCAACGCCGGGTTTCGCTGCTAGTTTCATACATAAAATTGTAATTATAAACTATTATTAAACTGACTTTGTAACGTAAAGATTAAAATTTTGAACAGTAATCGCAACGAACAGCTGCATTACGAGCTCGTAAGCGCTGTTAAGTTGCTATTATGTTATTTTCTTACGACTATAGTTTTCGCTTTGGTAAAAGCCCTGTTTGCGAGTGCCTACGTGATCACTTGCACGTTGCAATTCCGGAGTACGGTCCGCAAAAAATGTGAACTAGGTTTACTTTTTTTTACTAAATTGTCGGTATAGATTGTAATGCTATTAACATTTATTTCTGCATGATTTTGTAGAGCACTATTTCAATTTATTCTATACTAGCTGACTCCCGCGGTTTCACCCGCGTTCCCGGGATAAAAAGTAGCCTTTGTCCTTCTCCATACCATACCAAATTTCATGATGATCCGTTGAGTAGTTGAGACGTGGAGGCGTAACAAACAAACAAACTCACTTTCTCATTTATAATAGTTAGGATTTTGGACTTGTTGATTTGTATGTAACGATGTTAAGGTCATCACACACTATAACAGCACCACTGCGCCTCAGAAAGAACTTGCACTCCAAGTGAGGGCTTTAAATCATATGCGTTAAAGTAAATTTTATAATGACAAGATACAAAATAGTTTACGGCTCGTGGCAAGCGTGACTGCAGCAAGCACATGATTTAAAGGCGTCACTTGGATGACAAGTTTTTGCTGAGTCGGACCGGTGCTGTTATAATAAGTGATAACCAGCGCTATCGCTATTGTTTCAAGAGTAAGCTAATATATCTATCGAGTCTATTAAATAGTTAGCTATTTAATAGGTGGTATGAAAAGAAGAAAAAAGAAAGTGTCAGCGGCCATATACAGCCCATTAAAATATAAAACGAAAAAAAATAAGAAAATAAATTAAATTTCGAAGACTTTAAAAAAAAGTTTGCGTTAACTGTACTAAGGTCAATGAATGCACGGATATGTTTTACGTTCCCACTGAGATGTGCAGGACCAACAACAAACCCCACATTATGAGTCACACACAAAATACCGAATGTATGTTTTTCCACAGAGGTTTTACCCGATGTAGTGTGAAGAATTTGAATAATGTTAAAGCTATGGAAATAATGTAGGAATTTGAATAAATATCTAATCTAAGGATAAGTATTGCATTTGTATTAGTAATTTTTTATGCCTCATGCAAATAAATCAACCACCAAAAATGTCTATTTCATACAGTCTGAATATTAATGTAGGTAAAAATTCTCATTTTCCGCACTATATGAATAGGATATGCGAAATTTCGAAATGTCAAGGCGATGCATTTCATTCAAAGATCACTATTTCGTAAGTTTTAATTAAACTCGATAGTAAGTGCGAGATAGCTATTATAATACCTATTCTGACCTTCATCTGACATGTGAAATATCCACATCACAAACCTATACGTAAATATACTACATAGTAATACGTACGATAAGAAACGCTATTCGATGCAACAAGAGTTAAAAAGACTATTACTTATTACGTAGCGATATCTTAACAACTTGGGAACCAAAAGTTTTCGCGGAAGCATACGTTCATTTCACTAGTAATTTATACCGTATTGCAAACATCATAGTGATCTAAATACTGACTTTGCATTTAGTTTTTATGCATTAAGCCATACGATATAAATTTGCTTGTGCATTGGGCATGTGCGTCTGTCAAATCACGCACTGTAGGAATACATCTTTAGATTCTAGAGAGAAGTGGAACGTACTTTAGACAACAAAGTAATAGCTTTTATATTGCTATTTGGAAGAAATTGCATGCATTTCTTGAATGCATAATGCTCCCGTTCATTTCCTCTCATGAACAACTATACTCTTCTGGGTTTCCTTACTACGACTGCCTCCTAAAAAAGCGATAGTTGAAATTAGAGTTAAAAATCTATAGAAATAGGTTGGCATCGCATGTCATCTACATGAGGATCTCTTTTGGTAAAGAGCTCTGATTTGATGTCTTTATTCCCGCTCCGACATCCATCAGCTACGAAAAATACAAGTCTATGAAGACCAGTCCGAGATCAAAATTAATTATAGACTGACACGTACCTATATAAGATATAAAACACAGTGTAAACTATTATTTAATGCGATACAGCGGAAACAGTAGCTCATTTATCTAGACTTCTAGAGCATTTAAATACATTATTAAAAGCCTCAGACTATATACAGGATGTTTTTTTGGTCGGCGACGAGCGACCCAGGAGCGGAAGTACAAAAAATACATCTTCCAAAAATGGACTTAATTCCTGGAAATACTGTAAATGCGTTGAGAAATACCTTATTCAATTTGAAATAAAATTACCGCAACATATGGTCACTAGGCACGTGCACAGACTAGAAGCTAGGCGCAAGCCGCCATCGACCCACTCCTTTACTCACTCGCACTCCCGTTGAGTATTACGTCTACGCTTTAGCTTATTACATGATTTACCAATAAATATTATTTTTATAATTATAAAAAATTATAGTATTTCATTTTATATATTTTTTAGCACCAGTATCATTTTTATTATCGACCCTGAGTCGCTCGTCGCTGACCAAAACAACGACCTGTATAACAAATGGATAGATAGTTCAGATAATCTAAAACCTTGGCTCAACCGTACCGAAGGTGAGTGTGCTCGAATCACATTAATACAAATGTCGTCACATTTCCACGTCACGCTATCGTTTTTATAAATAGATATGTACTTTGTGAAAGGGCAGCGGAAGGAAAGTTAGCCGGTCGATATGGAACCTTACTTAACAATAGTACCTATAGAAGACCTTTATTTATAGTAAAAGTACATACAATTTATTAATGGGAGTAAATAAACCCAATAAAATGTATAAATAGCAACTGTTTATAAAATATACACGTCGTTGGTGATAAGACCGATATGCATGTATGGAAATAAATGGTAGTTCGGAAAACCGTGTCGCAAATAGTACTTTCCAGTATTGGCCGTAATCTCACTATGGCAAGTGATAATATGGCTGAAGGTATATTTTTGAAACCAGAGGGCCAACCACAAGCTCTTAAAACAATATTATTACAAGCTTATTTGACTTTTGTCCCTCTTTGACATCCGGCATCAAACAGGACAAAAGACAAGTAAGGTTATTTTAACCTTGTTTTAAGAGCTTGTGGTAGGCCCCCTGTAATATACATAGGTGAAATCTTCAGTAACCCGTTTTAAGCATATTGCGCGCCCGAAGGAGTGTGAGATTTTGTCATTGTAAAAGTGTATATTGAGAAGAAGTGCACAAACACAGATATACATCTAAATAGATGACGTGAGTGTATGTACTTTGCGTGTCAAAATCTGTGCAAAAAGGGAGAACAATGTTCTTCTTTTGAAACTGATTCGCGCGGACAGGAAACTCGCATAAGGCTGCCTGTCCACCAGAGATGTGTAGCGAGGGATATGTTTAGCTGACAAATAGGATAGCTTCATTTTGACGTTAAAAATCAAATGCCAACCTAACTAAATCAGTCCTGTGACACTATGGTAAGTACAAAAAAGTATATAGTATATAAATTCTGTAGTACTAATGTGGGATTTAACGAAACGTGATTCCAATTGTCAGTGGAATAAAGAAGAGGAACAAAAAATAATGACACGACCACTAATGGAGCCCCACGATGTTTCTCGAACTATACGCGATTTCGACACAACTATGGTACCAACTGCTGTCCTAAATTAAGTACCCACCTTCATTACAGAGGCTACTGCGCAATCTCACGATGGCCTAAATCTTAACGCGATAGCAAGGCTGCGAACTTCTGGCAATTGAAATAAGGAGCAACATTTATGGTATAACGCTAACGCTGGATGTATCTCTTGCAGGGACAAGAGATTTACTATCAATATGGGCCTTTGAGCAAACTAAATCACAATACTGTTAACATTGACAACCTTCTCGTCTCCTAAACCGGGCTTCAAGAATTCGAGGGTTTTAAAGATATCTTTATATTATTGAATAAATTTGTAACTAACGCATAAACAGGTAAGGCGTCTGTCTATGGGGGGTTTTACTTATCTACACAAATATAAATTTAAAAAAAGATGTTTCGCGATAGCAGTGAATTTGTTCCGCATAATTGCAATCCATAGTCCGGAACCTAGACAATTGGCACCAATAAATACAGAAGTCATGATTAGCAATAAGTTGGATGGAGACCAAGGTTACGCGTCACATGTAAGTTTCCATGAGCCTAGCGAGCTATGAAGCAACGTGAACAATCTACGGGGGTAAAACAAAAGCGAATTCAATTTCGAATCATGGCATTCAAGTTTTTTTATATTGGAACAAGTTTTCTCAAAATTTGAATCGTTCAAGCCCATTCTATTCAGTATTTTTTGTATCTGTGTTTGATGAACGGATTTGGATGAAAAATTTTATCCCGGGAAAAATAGATCTCTCGGGAACGCGAGGGAAACCACGGGGAGAGACTAGTTAAAATCTAATGGAAAATTTTTGTTTTGTTACACTTTTAGTTAATCTCAGAATATCTATGTGCTCGATTCATTAATTTTGGCAGAAACTATGCTACTAATAGGAAGCCAATTCGATCGTTGACTCGAATAGTAAGGCGGTCAAGTACAACCGGTAGGTCACTAGTTTGTTACGTAGTAGACGGGTTGACTCACTACAAATTTTCGGGTCACTGTCAGATTCTATGTTGGCTGAGTAATTTCCAATGATTTATTGAATTGTAACGAAGGTATAGTAGGTAGTACTCAGTTATAGGGAAATCGGTTAAGTGGAAGTTATTAAAAACTTTGTTAATTATGACAACGTGAGAAAAGTTTGAGGTTGTATTCTTTATAAATTGTTGTTGCAGTGTATTTTTAGTTGGAACTACATTTTTGTCGTGTAGGTATTGAACTTTTGTATAGCACAGCTATTTTTGAAGCGAAGCTTTCGGTATAAAGGCAAAAACATACAAACGCGGCGATGCGTGGTGGATTGCCGTGAGATTCGATTTTATGTACGCTTCGCTACTCGCGGGTGTCCTACAACTTCTCACTAGTCTTTTTTCAGAGTTGAAAAAGTTGTTCATTTTGACGAGTACTTTCACACATACAAAAGTAGGTTCGCGGCAAAAAAAAATGTTTTTAATTGTTATAAAAGTCCGCGCCGAGCTTAAATGAGCTATATTATTCCTGAAATCTCACAAAATCATTATCAATTGAAGTACCTATACATATATATGCTCCGACCGTTACGCCACCGCCAACGCTTCGACAATCATCGCATCCGATCGCGGCCTGTGTGCCGCTTTGCTTGGGGTAAGTCCTTTCCCGCTCTCTACTATATTTTCTCCTCACTGCATTTGAGGAATAAGTTAGGTATTTGTTCCGGTCCACCTAGGAAGTGCCAGCCAGCCCTGCCTTATACTTTGGGCCCCCGCTAAATACAGTCCACTTAATTGCTCTTGCACCACCATAAAGTTTTGGTCCTTCGAGCCGAATATGATCCAATATTTTTGTCGAATGAGAGACATCAACAAGTTTGGACCTGTATGAAGATTGCGTCTATGATAGTGATCAATTAGTAAAGCAACTATATATAACGTCTACAAAAGATATTGGCGACTTGAATTTGATGGCCAGTTTTTCATAAAAACGATGCCGTTTATTTATAGATCTATCGATTATGATCAATACTGTATATTGTTTTAAAAAAAAATCTCTCCCTGTGTCGTCAATTTGATATAAGAGCCTCAAGCTGATAATTAAAGCTTGTAGGTAACATGAGCCGCAGGGCTATATACCGAAAACAATCCCCGATACATGCAGTCAAGGTTACTCTTATCAAAATGTTGATAACAAACTAACCAACAAACATGTTGTGTTACATTTATAGATTACTTTTCGCTTCATAGTTTTTTTACCTGCAAACCCGCAGAGAAAATGCCCAATAAATGTGACTGAAGTTTGTACTTACCTACCTACTATCTTGTTTATTTCATGGAAGTAACAAACCGATAGGGGTCGCTCTGTCGGTCGTTCCGATTTCGATCCTGTCTATTAGTTACAATGTGAGTACTTAGCTAATAAGTCAATTACAATCAATAGTAATCCTTGTGTTCAGTACATGCGACCTAGTCTAGAATAAAGGAAAATAACAACGTTCAATAGTAGGTACTACTAGGTACTAATTAGTTAGGTGTAGATAATTTGCAGGTACAATTAACAAGTGTACTGTTTTCCTTATCGGAAAATTGGTGCTTTATTATATTTTATAAACGCTGTTTTGTTTTATTATTTTACAGGAAATCATTACACTTCATACGCGCCCGAGGCGACTGAGGACCCAAGTACTCTACTTTTTATACCTTCTGCGAGACAGTAAGGCTTCTAGAAACAAAGCATGAAGCCTTGTTTGAAGAATTTCCCAGGATATTTATTTAATTTAATTTTATTTGAGTGATTAATTTTATGATAATTTCTAGAAAGATAAGGAACATTTTCGATTTGTAAAAATCGTTGTAGGCTTTCATAATTAATAACATATTTCCGTTGACTTAGATACGCTACGTACCTCGTTATTGTATACTCTTTGGTATTCGTGAAAATTTTTCTTCGTTCTTGAGATTCCAGATTCAAATTACATTATTGACATCAAATGACAGCGCACTCTATGAATAACTGACGGTAACTTTTTCAGTTTGATAAGACAGCAGACAAAAGCACCACATTTTATAAGTACTTCCTAAAAGGCAGCTTAGATGGCGCTGTTATATAAAAATCAAAGCACTTACCGAGAATAGCTCTCAAGTGTCCCTCGAGGGTTTGCAGTATCGTCATTTTGATCTCCTTGACTGTCTTGCCGAGGAACTGTTCGCAGGCTGTCGTAAGGAGTTCATCTTCATTCATTATCTTGCATTGTGCTACACCGGTAACCGTAAGGGGGACGCCCTGGGCTGTTTCTACGTATTCACACATCGGGTTAAGGGTCATGACCTGGAAGAAATTGATATTTTTTTTAAGAACGACATACTGGTCGTTGTTTCGGTCAGCGACGAGCGACTCAGGGTCGATAAAACAAATGATACTGGTGCTAAAAAAAATATAAAAAAAATACTTTATTTTTTTTTAATAATAAAAATAAAAAAATTAAAATTTGGAAAATCATTAATAAGCTAAAGTGTAGACATAATACTCAACGGGAGTACGAGGGAGTTAAGGGGTGGGGCGATGGCGGCTTGTGCCTACCTCTAGTCTGTGCACGTGCCTAGTAACCATACTTTGCGGTAATTTTATTTCAAATTGAATAAGTTATTTCTCAACATATTTACAGTATTTAATGGAATTTAGTCCATTTTTGGGGAATATATATTTTGTACTACCGCTCCTGGGTCGCTTGTCGCCGACCAAAACAACACCCTGTATAAAATTGCTGATGTGTCTTGGTACTATACTAAAAGAATACCTTATTTTAAAAATGAAGTAAAAAGCTACTTTACGAAATTTTATAAGTATATTTATAACATCGTTAAGGAACCTACTGTGTGTGTAAGACCCGTCGTCTTAGACATAATGAAATTAATAGATGGGATGGTAAACGAAGAATCATTACATAAAATAATTGAAACGGAAATAAACTTAGTACAAGAGATTTCAAAAGCCACCCTTTGGTCAAATGTAGCTCTCTTCATTTGGCTTTCTAAATCTGGATAGGTTTCAGAACTTACCTCAAGGGAAATCCGCTGCACATCGGTGACGAGCCACCAAGCCCACGCATAGCCGCCCACGATGGTGCGCTTCGTGGTGGACCCGAAGCAACCACCTGTAACAATGACAAGGATATAAGATCTTCAAACTTACAAGATAATGATTATTTTGGTAATAAATCAGGATGTAGGAATAAAAAAGTTACGAGACTCTAGGGCCTAGAGTCTATTTAAGAATTATTACAATACCTTATGCAATTTTAATCCAAACATGGTATAAAATTAGTGGCATAATTTATACCATTCAGCTGTGAATTTTAGAAAATGTCTTACATTTATTGCTCGAGTGGCCTTTTCAAGCCTAGATGAAGTACGTAAATAAAATAACTAAAAACAACATATTTTAGATAAAATAGAAAGTAAAGGACGTACGGTAAACAACGAACAACTAGTTTTGGAGGGCAAACCCGTTTCTATACCACTTACACTCTCCCAGAGGTTACCGCCCTTTAAGAACTAACGTGGTCTTACTACAAAAGTCTGGGGCTACTTATTCTAAGCCTTATGTAACTAAGTAAAGGACAGTAACGCAATGATAATAAACTTTCTTTTGAAATAACTCTGTGATATGTAGAGTTGTTTGAATTGTTAGTTTGTTTATTCCTAAATATAAGTAAAAACTAATCGAGATTTTATGCGAAGGGGTTTTCATAGTAATAAAATGATACAAATAAACTTTTATTTGTAGACATTACTCATGGACATTGTTTAGAGGAACTCAAAAAGGTTGAATAATAATTATATTTACGCACTGGTCATCTATGTCAGTAAATATAATTTGAAAAAAAGAAGGATTTTAATTGTCTTTCATTTCAGAGTTTCATTTGTTTTTCTCGCCGTGCCTCGCAGTTGCAATTTTCAATCGCTTTTCGGCGTTTGTGCCTAGGTCGAAGTGAGATTTTATATAGCCTAATCATTGAATACAAACGCCGAAAAGCGATTGAAAATTGCAACTGCGAGGTGCAATTTTCAATCGCTTTTCGGCGTTTGTACCTAGGTCGAAGTGAGATTGTATATAGCCTTCCATAATAATTCCCATAACCTTCCACAATACACCGAAAATGTTTCAAAAAGGACTGACATTTAGTTCCTGACATTAGCGTGTGCAGTTTTATAATATTAGTTGTTAGATGCAAACACCATCATAAATATACTGTTTATTTTTTTCCCGACTACGGCGAAGCTAAAAGGCTATTTTCTTTAGAGGGCTTACAAAAAAGAACAATCGAGAAACTGATGGAGATAGTAGAGGGCAAATTCACTTTCATTCCAAGCAATGGCGTACTGCGTTCTCTACTGGCTCCACATCGTATTCTAAGGTAATGCATATCTGTCAAAGGTCACGCTTTATAAAGCATACAACTATCGATAATAAAGTGAGGTACCATCGATTGGAAAATACATCGCTTACAGATGAATGTAGGTATGAATAGGTGTACAGTCGCACGTAAAAACCAAAGGACGTAATTATTTAGTAACCGCTTTATATAAGTGAGAATTGTTACATAAGTCTGGAAACGAAACCTTTTCTTGATTTGAGATGGTTATAACGAGCTATAGGCTTGCCTTTTGGCAATCCTGAGAGGACAGGAAGTCCTTCCTGTCCTCCTGTTATTTTTACTTAAAAGTAAAAATAATAATAAGTTCTTTGTTTTTTGAATGACTGTACATTTTGTTGACTGTACTTGCATTATCATCCAATAAACTAATGTATACCAATATCAAGTCAATCCGACCACTGGAAGTGGATGAAATTCGACTTGCATGATTCCACCCGAACAAACATACATACATACATATAAATTGCAAGTTAAATAAAAGCTTGTAAAAAGGTCAATCAGTGATAGAATGGAAGGCTGACAAAACAATTCTAATTCAATTCAGAAACGGAATCGTAGTTTGATTATTAAAACTTTTAACTAATACTTTTTTTATGTACGGGATATTTTTATGTTGTATTCAGTAAATAGCCCCATAACGGCCAGGAAAAGTGCAAAGTACAGCCTTAATAGAGATAATAATAATAATAATAATAATAATATTCTTTATTAGACCACATTAGATACACTCAATTAAATTGAAGTCTCTGACACTTAAGGTAGGCAAAGCCTGTATACTAAGAGTCAGCTCCTTCCTATATATAGTTGACAAATTTAAAAGTGTTCAAAAGTTAAGTTAAATCAAACAAATAAATTTATGAGAGAAAAAAAAACTGTCTTATATCTAAAATCTAAATGTCATGCAATTAACATCATCAATTTATGTGTGATGAATGTAAATAAGTGTATGTGTGGGGGTGTGTATGTGTGAGGGTGTGTATGTGTGGGGTTGTGTATGTGTGTGTGGGGGGTGTGTCTACGTGTGTGAAGTTATGCAAGTGTGTGTGGTGGATGAGTGTATGTTGAAAGATTATTTATTGACTGTTTGATAAGAGTTGTTCGGTATCCTCGTAACTATATTTACCCAACCATTCCACAATTTTACATTTAAATTGAAAATTACTAAGTGAAGAACTATTTTTATGTGCGGAGTTAAAGACATTATACAAACTGGGGGCAGTGTAATTATAAAGTCTGCGGGCAAACTTGCTTTTCGTTGAGGGAACTGAATACCTACATATTCTTTTTGTGTTCTCTGGTATGTGTGGAACAGTTACTCGGTGGTATCTCCTCAAGGTTTGCGACATAAAGAGCTTCCTTACGCTGAGCACACCGGATTTGAGGTAAACTTCAGATGTAGGATGCCTATATGGAAGGAAGAGGAGGACTTTGAGAACAGCACGCTGCGCACGCTCTATAGCAAGCATGTGTGTTTTGGCTGCTCCGCCCCAAGCACATATACAGTAACCAATAACGCATTGGCAAAGTGCTTTAAAAGTCTGTATCAAAGTCTTGGAATTTGCAACAGATCTAAGATTTTTAAAAACATATATAAATTTTCGCGTCCGAGCTACAATGGAAGAAATATGTATATGCCATTTTAGGTGTTGGTCAATATGGACTCCAAGGTACTTTAAATTACAAACTCGAGATATGTTATCACAAGAACATAGGTCGCTGTGAGTCATGCGACGGTTACATGGAAAGGAATGTATTTTTAGCAAGAAATCTTGTGGTGGACATGAAACCGCTGTCTTGCTGAAACAGATAAATTTTGTTTTACTTGTGTTAAGTGAGAGAAGACTATCTTCTAACCAGGTTGTAACTAGAGCAAGCCCATCTTCTGCGTACTTTTTAGCATGATCCCACGTTTTACCGCGGAACAAAATAACTGTATCATCTGCAAACATCAACATTTCAGCATTGGCTACATTAGTACGACACAGCTCATTGATATAAATCAAGAATAGGGTAGGGCCAAGTGTACTGCCTTGCGGTACACCATAGGAGCAACCAGCATCAGTACTAGAGTGGTTTCCTACTCTTACCCGCTGATTTCTTGATGTTAAGTAGTCTCTGAACCAATCAAGTGCTACCCCCCTCACACCGTAGTTTTGTAAACGCGATAACAATATAGGAATCGAAACCGTATCGAAAGCTTTTTGTAAGTCCAGGAACACACCAATACACCGTTCATTCCTATCCACATGATCAGCTATTAGTGAAGTCAGAGTAAGAACAGCATCCTCAGTCGAGCGATTCTTCCGAAATCCGTATTGATTGCTCGCCAGGAGATTATTTAATTCTAAATACGTAATGAGTCTAGTATTGACAATTTTTTCTAATATTTTCGAAAGTGTATTAAGTAACGAGATAGGCCTATAGTTACAGGGACGGTTTTTTTCTCCGGCTTTGAAAATTGGAGTAACAATAGCGTCCTTAAATTTTGATGGAAAAACTCCAGTTTCAAGACTCAAATTGATTAAATAATTAAGGGGTTCAATTAACAAGTTGTTGTGAATTTTCAATACAATAGTTGGTATGTTGTCGGAACCAGTTGTGTTATTCGTTTTAAGTGATAAAATTGTATTTCTCATGATGACTCATTCATTAATGCGCAACAAAGCGAGAAAGTGGATAAGTCATCGATTCGAGAATTTTAAATTGTTATCATTACGATACGGATATCGAAATCGACTCGATCGAGTTATGGCAAAATAAGGCCTCAGTGGTATGGAAGGTGCTTTAAATCTATTTTTAAAAGCCTCTTGTCAGTACCATCCTTAGGAAACATTGAGAAAAAAGCTTTATAAAGCTAAACATAAGTGTGCATGAAGCAAGTATTATCGGTTATCTGATTGCATAGTACAAACTCTGTTTTGTTGGGATCAGAATATCAGATAGGTACTCGTGTGTAAAAGGTCCTTGGGGTCAACTATTATCTCATAAAACAATAATATTTTCATCTTACTCGTGTTACCTTCTTTGACATCCGACGTCATAAAAAGATTGATCAGAAGATGGTGGTTGACCCCCATGTCTCTACAATAATGCAATGACAATGAGGACAATTGTTAAAAGAATGAATGTGTGTTAAAGTGATAAACGGCCTAATAACAACGTCTATAAGTCGCCCAACACGGCTACAGTTCAATGGAATGATAGAACCAAACTCCCACCATTTCTCCAAAGAAACCAATAGCTAACGTGCGCGGGAGTCACTCACCGACAACCAAAGAAAGTGCTCGACACACACAGTTCACTAAAACATACTTTTAACGTTTCAATACAATTGAAACTCATACAAGAAGTTGCGATGATACAAGTGTTTAAATTAAGAATAACAGAAGTTTTTAGTGAAAGTGTTTAGTGTTCTATGCGGTATAGTGCTGCAGAAAGGATAGAAATCATTTTCAATGTTATTCAATAAGTTATCACTGTTATGTGATAATTGTGATCACTTAATTGATTGAAGGTAAGTTAAACTTTTAAATATCCAATACTGTAAATACACAAATAAAACGAGAAGTAGAGCTAGAAGCCGCTACATACGCTCTTGCCTTATAGAACTAGGATTTCATATAAAAGATCTATGCTTTGTGATTTACTAGTTTCCACCCTCATATTTCCGGGTTAAAAAGTATAAATTACGGCCTATGTCCTTCTCCATGCTATAGAATAGATAGACTATCTACGTACCAAGTGTTAATGATTGGTTGTGGCGTTAAGGCATTAACAATCAAACAAACAAACATTCGCAATTTTAATATCAAGTAGGCAGAACTGCATTTTAAGAGAGGTAGAGCATAGCGTTTATCCGCTCAAAGCGCAGCTCGACTGGGGAAGTACCTCCACCTTACAGAATACCGCAGCCAAATAACTTTATGTTGTGTAAAGTTGTGTTCCTGCGCGTGAGTAAGGTCGCCAGAGCTCATAGGGGAAGTGGGAAAGGTCGGGTAACGCGTGAGCGATACTTTGTGTGTTGCAAGCGTCCATATGGCTACGGTAACCGCTTACCATCAGGCGGGCCTTGGTCGTATAAAAAAAAATTAAAGGTTATTAATGTAGAGTAAAAGACATCGAAATATTAATGACCTACTCTATGATTATTAAAAATGCGAAATTATGAGTGTTTGTTACCATTCAGTTCCGGAATGGATGAATGGATTTTGATGAAACTTGACACATAGATAGATCCATACCCTGGAGTAATATATAGGATCCTTTTTAATTTTGAAAATATAAGATCCGAGGCTACACGAGTAAAATAGCGGGACTGAATCTCGTTTAGCTGTCTGTAATGGAATCGAATCTTGCAAGTTAAATTTTACTCACTTCCCAGTGTCCAATTGAGCTGAAATATGGTATACATTAGTATATTGGATGACAATACAAGTACAGTACTTGTTCTAAATAAATTCTACTAATTTCATAAACTCGAAAGTAGTTTCCCTTTAGTTTATTTTTTATTTCTAAAGCGGCCTTTGCTTGCGGCGGCGTCGTGTGACGGGTCGCTCACTTCCCTCCAATATGGCGAGGAGGGCGATGGCTGCCACACGCGTCATACTTGTGAACAGGTGCTGCTTGTGGGGGTTGGTCTGCTTAAGTTTGCCATTTATTTATTTACTTATTAAATATAGATTCAGTCTACTTTGTAGTTTTGCCGCCGTGCCGGGGCACGCAATTGTTGTCAGTGCGATTAGAATGTAAAATTATGTAATGAATCTAAGCTTGTTTTGAAAAGAGTAATTGCTGATTTTATTGCCGGCTCTTCTCAGCAAATGCAACCTTCCGAACCGGTATTAGAGTATTAGAGTCAGACTTTTCATAAGTGCCTGCGAAGGTCTATTTGAATAAATGATTTTGAATTTTGTGTTTACGTTCATTACTCACGCTGTATGGGTGAACGGATTTTGTTTAAGGTACAGTGCAAAAACTAGGGAG
The DNA here is from genome assembly GCA_951394255.1 of Polyploca ridens. Lineage (NCBI taxonomy): Eukaryota > Metazoa > Arthropoda > Insecta > Lepidoptera > Drepanidae > Polyploca > Polyploca ridens. The sequence goes on from OX596260.1 coordinate 9,323,011, forward strand.
GTCATAATAACTACTGTCGGAGTATGGAGATCTAAAAGTCAATGAGGTCTAATATTCATATATAGTTGAGTTGTTGAGTACTGAATGTTAAGTTACGAAATAAATTATTCAGGGATCACTTTCCAATTATTATAATCTATATTATTAAGTAACGCAATTATTCCACGTGTAATTGACACACTGGTCAACATTATACTGTGTTATGTAACTGAAGTGAATTTTCACCGGAAACTTGTTGTTATTCTGGATGTTATACGCACATACATAAAATAAACAAGTACGCATAGTTCCCTCCATTTCGCTTCGCTCGAATGCTATAGTAGATTCACTTTCTAAGAAATTTTAGTGACTGTGTAAAAAAATATTGGTTATATAACAGATTGTCGCGAAAGAAATTTAATATAGAGTTCGCAGAAGAAAGTTGCCATCCTTAGGGCAGCCCTAAGCTATGCAACTTAGTTGCCTCGCTTAGGGCTTATGTGATCACGTTGAAGTCCTTTATATTGGACTTAGGAAAACTGCAGCTATTTCACAATTCCAAGTTATCCCTTGAAGGTCAAGTATTTGCATCCAACTTTCAATTTTTATGATGAATATTTTGACTAGTTCATCGAAGACTTTTCTGCAGCAGAATTATCTATGCTGCTAAAACTATAAAGAATGTTCGAATTGATGGCGGGTCGAGTTGTCCATTTCAACAGCTTTTGGACGAAATCTATTTGGGTCAAGTTCCCTAAAACACCTTTTAACATAAAGGTTCTTCAGAAAACATGACATGGAAACATTGACGCAAAAAAGCTTTGGAAGTCGGTAGCGATAGCGAGCTAAATACATATTTTATGTTACGACAATCAAAAACATTATTTTTTTTCGTCAAACATACAACAAAAGAAGCTGTTGTTTCGCAACTAAATGATAGTGAAAGACGGAAAGCGCCTTCCACTCAACTTTACGAGTCAAAAAACTAAAATCGATTGTTTCATATTCTCGTTGCCATAAAATTGTTACGGAAACGGAACTCACCATCCATATAACATTGTTACGTGTGATTCGTCAGATTAGACATGTGCCGTGAGCCAATTAATCAACTTAATGATTTTTATCACCTGTCATAAAGATTTGCGATTGCGCTAGCTTTTGTTATAACGTTTTATTTTGCACTTGTGATTAATTGATTAGTTAGATATCGTTGAAAACAATATACTTAACGACAAAGAAAATAAATTATTTTCTTTTTTTAAATAACTAATCTTTGTGGAAGTTTGTTTTCGTAATTGCTCAGCGGATTTGGATGTAACTTGGCACACAGATCCTTGGGAAAGCGATAATAGCCAAAAAGCTATTCATCAGACTAATAAGGCATAAGTACCTATCGTTTGGAATGGTAGTACCTATTTAGTTGTTTCCTCATTTATAGATAAATGTTAATTTCCTCCATAAGCTTTGTTCAACCACAATTTCCTCACTTCCATTGGTAAACAATGGCCTTACGTTGATACTTGTCTTGATTACCAAACCAGTTCTCTTCTTTAGTTTTGAAGATGTTAAACATAAACAATATAAATATTATCAGATTATAAGAAACCTTGCTGAGTTTCTAGCCAGAGTCTTCTCAGTTTAAGTGTATTCCGAACCGGTGGTAAATTCAACTGTATGTACCAATGTAACGTTCATAAGTGCCTTACTAGGGCCTAAACTGAATAAATGACTTTTTGATTTTTGATCAAAAAAATATCTCTTCTCAGTAGGAACCGGTGGCAACTTTAGTAGAGGCCTACATAAGTGCCCTTCAAATGCCTAAACTGAATAAACTGTTTGAATAAAAAAAAACAATGATTTAGGATTTCACATACATAACAGCGTGGCGGGAACTACGTCGCAATACAGCAAGTGAAATTATCTGTGTCGCCAAAAAAGAGGTGACCGTTAAAACGCGCCGTGCCAGCCGCCGCACGCGCAGCCTAACGGTACCCGCGTCACTGACATTCATTTGACAACATCCTTTAAACCGGTGTAAATAATGCTTACTTATTAAAATTCTTTTAAAAACGTCGACTGCGCTCTATCGCCTGTAGATACTGCTGAAAAATTCAGGCCATAGATTGCTACAATTGACGATCCAGAGTTGATTATATCCAGTCTTTTACACAATATACACTAATCTATACATAAAATGGTGATCATATAATTAGAAACACCAAATTCAAATTCAAATTCTTTATTTGCAATACAGGTACATATAAAATGTGGTACAAGTTAAAAGGTAGGTTTCACTGTATTCGCCATGTGTGGCGTGCAAGTTTTCGCTGCCGACAATAAAATTGGTACACTAAAATATAAATTAATTATTTGAAAAACAATTCAATACAAAAAATAATATCAATACAATTACAATGAAATAAGATTAACAACAACAAGAAATGCAACGTCAGAATAATTTTGACTATTTTCAGTACAAATTAACTTGATAACGAATGGGGCTCCTAAAATGTATAGACTCTATGACGTATTATTATGTCGGTTTTAGTAAATAACTTGACTTGTACACTTAACATAACCTAAGTAGCAATTAGAAAATTGAAATTGTGCACACAGGTTGACGTAAGTCATCCAGTAAGGAATGTTTCTCAAAATGCAAGCCCTAAGGATATCGCAGGTGCAAGCAAGTGATAAATAATTCAGATGTCTGATTTCTTATTAATAAGGTGAAATTTTAATATACAAACACAAGTTCGAAAGGAGACAATGTAAATACAAACAAAATTGGTGAACTGTCGTGCGTGAAATTGAAGCCTTTATTGCAATCAAAGTGCCGGGCGTTTTATTTTTTTAAAGCTTATTGAATAGACGCGCCCTCTTGGATTTTCCATAAATAAATAACTCGCGTGAAATCTATGTTTCCGATAATTTAAATGAAGAACATAATTACTGTTAGTATAAGCAAAATTTTAAGAAAAACATACTTGTGATATAGATTCTGGGCGGCTTCAAGTTGATTAGAACAATATTGCCCTATGGAACTGTATGGAATTCACTTTTCGAAATCACATTATTGTTGGAGCAGCATTCTTAGATGTTCTTATCAGCACTCTCCACCTACCGCTGAGTGTATCTTCATTCTCCTGTCCCTTATTAGGTTCATTGGACTCTAAGGCGCCGATCCCACTGAGTTCTAGAGTTCCGAGTTCTGCATTCCGCGTTGATTGTAAGCTATGTGGCGCCTTTGAAAGTAAAAAAAGTGTATGATGTGTGATCAGTAGCGAATATTGCAGAACTCTAGACTGCTTGCTGTGTGCACAATAGTCAACACGAAATGCAGAACTCGGAACGCGGAACTCTAGAACTCTTTCTGTGGGATCGGCGCCTAAGTTGTTTGTTTTTCTTTTTCTCCAGACATATCATACTTCGTTACAATTATGGAATAGAATCAACTTTCTCCACTTGTTTTACTCCATAGTATATCTATTGTGATACAATCAATTAACGTATCGTGGTATATCTCAGGTGACAAGATGAGTGCGATAGTGAATGCGGCTGCCGAAGTGCTATCTGGGACGGCCATCGCCGCCGCCGCCGGTTCGCAGGTAATGAGACATTACTTTTAGACAGTTACACAGAAGGCTAATTAAGTATCCACTCCACTAATAGGTGAGAAAAGACGGTATGTCATATAGAAGATAGTCAATTCAAGAAAACACGGACAACAAGTGACATTAAAACATAAAAGTTTAACTAGGAGAGATTACCATTTATAGATATTCTCTGTCATGCACGATGAGGGACGTAGTGGATTTGATGTTTAGGTATTTGTATGGTCTTTATGTAGAGACATTCAATAGCATTTTGCAAGTAAGTTTTCAAAAGGCACTTGGTTTAAAAGTGAGTTTATAAATGTGTAGTAGGAAAATACTACAAGCCGAGAAATCATTAGTTGTTATAGCGCGTTGTTATATTCCGTTGATTAATACAAAATTTATTAAATTTCATATAAAATCAAGAAAAAAAACATGTCAATTACAGGTGGCCTGGTTCATCCCGATGTTGGTGGCAGCTATAGCGTACTACCAGTTCGATCAGACTGACCCTGAGGGTCGCCCTGCTAGCATTGAAGACAATGGCATGCTGTCGGAGTATGACTTCATCATTGTCGGAGCTGGTTCCGCCGGTCAGTGAGTAGATAGCTTTATGTTGAAATTGATTGGTAACTTAGATTTCCGTCGATATTCTATTTATTTATTTATATTTGATTCAGTTATTGCTTATAACATAGAGTAAATAATATACTCATATAATGTAAGGTGGTGCCATCTATCGTCAATTGCCAATATTATGAACTGTTAATACATATTTTTACACCAGCGCTCACAAAGCAAGACTCTTTATGGTGGTATTATTTTTAAAACTAATAATTGAATGAATAAGATAGTAATCTAATGTTTATTGAGCAACCACAAAAAAAAGTTAGTCAAAGATGATTATTTCATATTGATGAAATATTTATTCTTGTATTTCAGGTGCAGTAGTAGCGAACCGTCTTTCAGAAATCGGTAACTGGAAGGTGCTTCTTCTAGAAGCAGGTGGAGATGAGACAGAGATATCCGACGTCCCACTCTTAGCTGGATACTTACAGCTAAGCAAATTGGACTGGAAATATAAGACTGAGCCACAAGGAACTAGTTGTTTAGGTAAATATAGTCAGGATACGGAAACGATGGGAATTAGTAAAGAAAAAAATCTATTTATAAAACAAATTATCGGTTATTTTTACAGCAATGGAAGGTGGGCGCTGCAACTGGCCTAGAGGAAAGGTACTTGGAGGAAGCTCCGTCTTAAATTACATGCTGTATTTAAGAGGTAACAGGAAGGACTACGACAACTGGGAGGCGCTTGGCAACAAGGGGTGGGGCTACAACGACGTGTTGTACTACTTCAAAAAGTCAGAAGACAACCAGAACCCTTACTTGACGCAGACACCTTATCATGGCAAAGGCGGATATCTGACAATCGCTGAAGCTCCTTATCACACGCCACTTGTATCTAGTTTCATTGAAGCTGGCTTAGAACTCGGCTACATGAACCGCGACATCAATGGAGAGAATCAAACAGGTTTCATGGTAGCACAAGGCACCATCCGACGTGGTAGTCGCTGCTCGACTTCAAAAGCATTTCTGAGACCGGCAAAAGATAGAAAAAACTTACACATATCTATGCATTCACATGTGACCAAAATTCTTATTGACCCTAGAACGAAAATAGCATTTGGAGTCGAATTTGTTCGAGATAAAATGATCCATAGAATCAGAGCTCGGAAAGAAGTCATTCTTTCAGCAGGAACTGTCAATTCTGCTCAACTACTAATGTTGTCTGGAATAGGACCAGCTGAGGAGCTAACTAAGCATCGAATACCTTTGATACAAAATCTAAAAGTTGGGAGAAATCTTCAAGATCATATCGGTTTGGGTGGATTAGCATTTATGGTTAACAAGGAGATTTCTATCGTGGAGCACAGACTTCACACTGTAAGTACTTTAATGGAATACGCTGTTTTAGGAGAAGGACCTTTGACAATTATGGGGGGAGTAGAAGGTCTAGGTTTTGTCAATACAAAATATGTAAACGCGAGTGATGATTATCCAGACATAGAGTTTCATTTCATATCAGGATCTACTAATTCTGACGGAGGAGAGCAGTTGCGTAAAGTACATGGGCTGATGGAAACGTTTTACGATGCTGTATTCAGACCTATCAATAATATGGACGTTTGGAGTATAATACCAATGTTGCTTCGACCAAAGAGCAAAGGATTCATTCAATTACGTAGCGCAAATCCATACGACTATCCTTATATTTACCCTAACTATTTAACCGATGAGATGGATGTAAAAACTTTGATCGAGGGCGTAAAGGTAGCTGTCGCTGTGTCGAGAACTCAAGCCTTCCAAAGACATGGGTCTATATTAAACAAGCACGTATTCCCAGCTTGTGTAAGCATTAAGAGGTACACTGATGCATATTGGGAATGCATGATCAGGCAGTACACTTGCACAATTTACCACCCTGTTGGAACAGCGAAGATGGGACCATATTGGGACCCGGAAGCTGTTGTTGATCACGAACTAAGAGTTTACGGTGTAAAAGGCCTCAGGGTTATTGATGGCAGTATCATGCCTAATTTAGTAAGCGGAAATACAAATGCACCAATCATTATGATTGGAGAAAAAGGTAGCGATATGATCAAGGAGTTTTGGTTGAAGAGAAGAATATCCAGATACTACGCCTGATGGTGACGTACAAAATTCAGTATTTATTTTTAAATTATATCAGTATTACTGTAAATAATTGTTTATTATAGGGATGATTGCAGTCATTGTTAAAATAATTTTATTTATTTATATACCAATAGAGATAAGATGGGATGAATAAAATAATATTAAAACTATTGTCAATTCTTGTTCTTATTGTGATGACGACAAGGTAAATCAGATATACATTATTTAGGTCAGAAGTAAGCATTAACGCTGCAATGCATTTGTACTGGCGAAGTCAGTGCATCAGGCAATGTGCTGACAATAACGGTTTGTGAACTTAAGTACAGAGTAATTAAAACTGTACATATTTCATGTTGTCTTTACTAAAACGACACAAGATTATTTGGAAATTTCAAACATAGCATTATAGTGCAATTTTTATTTACATGTATGATTATACGCTTAAAAACTAGTTGGTAGTAAAGTTTTTATAGATAGCTCAATCAAATATATTCAAAGTTTCAAAAAGCATTCGAGAAGCAGTTTTTTGTCACACACAAATTAAGAAATAAAAAACGAGTGTAAAAATGTGACAAAAAGGTGTTTAAATTAATATTATTTTATAATCGTGTAATATTCAATTACCTTTATGCATTACTCTACACAAAACCTAACACAATACATTATTTTGACCCGGTGTAAACAATAACTTGCTAAATCAAATGATTTGCTGAATCAGTCGCCATTCAGCTGCTATTCATATCAGTCACAGTGCTCCACTGAACGCTAGCTATTGCAATCATGGCAAGCCACAGCCCAGTGTCCATCAAGTCCATAGTGTCCAGTAACAGAATTATGTTCGGCCTTCTGCCGGGCTTAGGAGCTATGATAGTCATCCGAATGGCTATCCATCTGTACAGACCTGACATTGAAGATGCCCTTCATCGAGTGAGAGATCATCCATTTGACCAGCTTTATGATTGTTATGACTTCATCATCATCGGCGGTGGCTCCGCTGGATCTGTTCTAGCCAACAGATTATCAGAAAACCCTGAGTGGAAGGTACTTTTATTAGAAGCTGGACAAGACGAGAACGTGCTATCAGAAGTTCCAGTGCTATTTCCTGTACTACAAACGTCGTCAATTGATTGGCAGTTTGTTACGGAACCCAGTGATAATTACTGTTTGAGTATGATTGACAAAAGATGTAAGTGGCCGCGAGGTAAAGTGCTCGGTGGATCGAGTGTGCTCAACGCCATGCTTTATATTCGAGGAAACAAAAAAGATTACGACAATTGGGAAATTATGGGAAACACGGGATGGAGTTACGAAGACGTATTGCCATACTTCATTAAATCTGAAGATATAAGGATCCCGGATCATCAAAACGATCCTTACCATGGTACAGGAGGACCATTGACCGTCGAAAATTTTAGATTCGAGCAGCCTATCACAAAGAAAATTCTAGAAGCTGGTGAACAGTTAGGATACAACATTTTGGATGTAAATGGAGTTCAACAAACTGGTTTTACTCGTTCTCAAGCAACAGTACGAGAAGGACTTCGATGCAGTACAGCAAAAGCCTTCTTAAGACCAGCTGCTAAAAGAGAGAATCTTCACGTCAGTGTTCACTCTTTGGTAGAAAAAATACTCATCGATGAAAAAAGAGCTGCTTATGGTGTGAAGTTCATGAAACACGGTCAGCAGAGAATCATCAAAGCGAGCAAAGAGGTTATTCTTTCAGCGGGTGCCTTACAATCACCTCAACTGTTGATGTTATCAGGTATAGGTAATGCGGAAGATTTAAAGGAACTCGGAATTTATCCTATAGTTAACCTTCCGGGAGTCGGTAGGAATCTTCAGGATCACGTCGCGATGGGCGGACACTCATTCCTTTTCGACAATCCTTATGAAAATGGGACAGACTATGGTTTTAATATAAACACAGCGTTCTCAATAGCCAGCCTCATTGATTTCGCAATTCATAAGGAGGGAACTTTATATAGCATGATGGAAGCTGAAGCCATGGCGTTCATTAATACGAAATTCCAAGATCCAAGTGTAGATTATCCTGATATTCAATTGTTTATAGCCCCTACAGCTGACAACATGGATGGAGGACTATTTGGGAAACGAGCTAATGGCTTAACCGATGAGGCATACGCGGAGCTGTACGAAGATATTCTCTATGAACCCTCATTTTCTATTGTGCCTTTGCTTCTGAGACCGAAGAGCCGAGGATACTTAAAGCTGAAGGATTCTAATCCTTATTCGCCACCGCTTATTTATCCAAATTACTACTCGGATCCGGATGACGTGAAAATAATGGTAAGTATTTATTTTTTTGTTATTATAAGGAATCACGTCCCGATTTTCTTAAATAAAGTTTTTTACATAGTTTTCTGTGCACATAAACTCCCTTATTCATAATCGCTTTTTAACTAAATCAGTGTAATAGTGTGCCCCGTCTCACACTTTCGATCACCAATGTCACCTGTCAGATAAAGACTTCGGAATTTTAGCTAATCAACGTTTGATGACTTTATTATGAATAAGGGGATAAAAATTGTACGTCCTAAGTTACCTACTTGAATAAAAAAAATAATAATAATGCTAGCTCTCAGCTACTATATTGACGACCAAAGGTTAAATGTTGAAATCACATGATTGAAATCGAATTTGGTAAAAATTATTAATTATTCTGTATGACGGGCCAGTTGGCGCAGTTGGTTAAGATTCACCTTACGCGCCGCAGGTCGTGGGTTCGATTCCCACACAGGACATGCATTTGTGTGTATGAACATGTCTGTATGTCCTGAGTCTGGGTGTAATTATGTATATTAAGTATGTATTTACAAACAAAAAGTAGTATATGTATTATATCAGTTATCTGGTTTCCATAGTACAAGCTCTGCTTAGTTTGGGATCAGATGACCGTGTGTGAGGAATGTCCCAGGATATTTATTTATTAGTATTGTCACACAATAAAGTTTCAGTACAAATAAAGAGGCAAATTCAAAATAACTGAAAATTATTATATTGTTTCGAATATTTAATAAATAACGCAATATGGCCAAGTTTTTCTAACGCGTAAAATGTGGTTTTCCTAATTTTATGCATGATAAGCATGCAATGCAGAAAATCTTTCCTCACTGAAATAAAGGAAACAATTTTATTGATCTTTTTTGAGATATTTTTGTATCAAAAAGTGGCAGCCCTATTGATGACCTTAAAATGTAATTCAAATACATGTCTCAGATAATAATTACCGAATAAAAATATGAATCCAGATTATTTTAATTATCACATAAGGTAATAAAAACATTTTTATGTAAAATGTTGCCAAGACATATGGCTCGCACTGTCAAAAAATTATCAGATCTCATGTAGAGCCAAACTTATAACTCTACATGCCCTTACTCTACAAGCCCTAACTTCACAAACTCTACACACCGTAGTCAAAATATGTGGCTTGGCCGTTTCGCTACCGTACATAGTTTTTGTACAATAGTTGTATACAATAGTTTTTGTAGTAGTAGATAAATCTTTACTGGATAGGTAAAAAAACGATGTACGGAAAACAGATCGAGGTCTAGTATTACTAGATATCCGTGAAAGTGACCCCGGACATTTATTTTATTCATCTTTCGATATAACCACACAGGACACCTTATAATGCGTTGCGTATTGAATGTCCCAAGATATTATTACAAAATAAAAACCAATTTCCAGGTAGAAGGAGCCCGCATAGTCCAGGAGCTAGTAAACCAACCGGCTCTCCGCGAGCTGAATGCGCGCGCCAACCCGCGGCGCAACCCTGGCTGCGCAAATCATGAGCTCATGTCTTATGAACATCTGGAGTGCCAAGCGAGGCATCACTCGCTGACCATATACCATCCAGTTGGCACATGTGCAATGGGACCAACTGGTGACCCTGGTGCAGTTGTTGACCCCAGATTGAGGGTAGGTTATTATTCCCACTTTCTAATACTTTGAAGAACGCTTTTCTCTTTCATTATATACCCTAGTCTTAAAGATCGATAAGCCATGATAATAATAAGCCACGACTATCTGGGGGCACGGAAGTGCCCCCAGATAGTCAGATAGATAGATAGGCCAAGACAGCCAAGCGAAGCGAAAGGGCACTGCCTACCTTTTCTCGAAGCGCTTCGTCGTTTTTTTGAACCCTCATAACTTGGGTTTGGGTTATACCAGATAAACAAAATTCTAAGGATATGATGTCAATAGTGAACTTAATAAACATATCGGTACACATATGTTTAATACATATCGGTACACTACTACCAGAACTATTGAATAACAAAAAGTTATGAACAGTGCATACATTTTTCACCTTACTCCCATGTGACGGTAGCGAAACGGCCAAGCCACATATTTTAACTAAGGTGTAGAGTTTGTGAAGTTAGGGCTTGTAGAGTAAGTGACGTCACAACTTTTTGACAGTGCGAGCCATATGTCTTGGCAACATTTTACATAAAAATGTTTTTAGTGGGATTATTTATTATCATTATTATTTCTTTATTTATTGTAGAACTTAAAACAATTTTTTTATAACATTAGAATTAAAAATCTAATATATTTTAAAAACTCCATCAATTTTGACGTTGTGAGAGCGATAGCCGATTTTGTCACGTGTACACTAATATGAGCGCCCGTCCTCCTCTCACTCCTTTATAGATATCATTCAATGTATTTGGTTAAAATTGTATGACAATTTATTACATAATCGGCGTAATACTTTGTCACTCCATCAGGTAAATATTGTAGTACCGCATATATGGGCTCTGTGTCAACGACTGGTTCAACAAGTTCTTATATTAATGCCAATAATAGTATAGTTCAAACGATATAAATAGATAATGTTGGCTACTGCTTGCAAGATTCCACCCGAACAAACATATTACATACATTGCAAGTTAAATAAAAGCTTGTAAGAATTAATAATATTTTGATCGACATCAACCAATCCAGACAGTTTGCAGATGTTTAGTCACTGATATTCAAAGTAGAAAAAGGTATAAAAATAATAAAGATAACTCAATATAATAATTTTTTCTAATCATTATTTGTGTCACAGGTACACGGAATTGAAAACCTTCGAGTAGTCGACGCTAGTATAATGCCAAAGATAGTCAACGGGAACACCAACGCACCAACCATCATGATCGCCGAGAAAGCATCTGACATGATCAAGGAAGATTGGTCTACGGTCCCAGATCACGAAACACCTTTTTGTCCTCAAAATCAAAATATAGAGTCAAAAAATTCTGAAGATGATGGTCCTAGTAAAATAGCCTTAAGTTTTATACATCCAGATATATTTAATGAAACGACAGGTCTTTTTTCATATTTATCTGTAGACGACTCTCAAGTACCAAAAAAAGTGAAACAAAATATTCCAATTCTGGCTCGAGAGTATGAGACAAAATATAAAGAAATTGTCCCAATTCCACATAATCATAACACAAAACCATACCTTACAAATATCAATAAACCGTTGCCACCATCGCCATGGGATCGAGTCAAACCACCTTACTATCAAGTGCAACCATATCCATATTTAAATAACTATGACGGTATAAATTGGCCGGTGACACCAAATCCATATTGGCCTATTAATTTACCAACATTACAAGACCACATCAATAAGGCAAATGAGCGAAGCATGCAAATATCTAAGCAACTTGGTTTTGGAAATCTTATCAACAGACTTTCGACTCCCAAATCAAAATCGATGAAACACAAGGCTTTTAGAAAACCACTTTGGAAGAAAAATATTTATCCTTTGGGTTATGAGCCTAAGTTATGGAATCATCAAGAAGAAGAATCTAAAACCATTGATTATGATACCAATGAAGTAATTACTCCGGACGGTCAAAGAAAATGCCAAGTTTGGCTTTATCACGATGGTATGAAATATGAAATTGTATTGTAGGTATTATTAGTTATGTCCTGGTTTTATTATTTATTAAATCGTACTTACTTTATACTTCTGTAGTCTGTTTTTTCCCCAAAAATCATCGTAATTACCATCACATTTACTTCATTTACTTCTGTGATTATAAATAGAACATGTTAAATTTCGATTTTTCACAAGTATTTTTAGTATAATAAATGACCGACAACTTTTATTTTCAAAGTTTACAGTTTCAAATAATTTTATTTCATAATAATTATGTAAATTATTAAGATTAATTAAATTATATCAACTTAATCATCCATTCATATTTACATAATAAAGCGACTCGAATAAAGTTTATTTTATGACAGCTACAGGTTATATTTATTACTTTTACCTATACAATCATATTTTATTGAGATGATAATTCGATAGTTAACCGAGAACGTTCAGCAGTCATGAAAAGTTGTAATAAAATGCTTTTGATAATATTGTAATTTAAAGCAAGTGCCAGATAAACAAATTAATTACCTATGATCCAAATGCTCCTTTGTTTGATATTAATGAATTATGAATGTGTGTATATTTCAAACCTTTAAGTACCTTTGTTATATCATGAATTAACAATCGAACGGTATGAATATTTATTTGTCTGAACAATCGGTTTTTCAGACCAGGGAGCCTATTCTCAACCACTCGAATTCATCACTCGTTCGAAATAAAGTTCGAACTCGTATTTTTTTCGAATGATAATCAAGTTAGGCTATTCTGACAATTTCGAAGACGCCATTTTCTCTAATTTTTCGAGGGCTCGAACTGGTTCGACTGGTCGGGACTCGGGACCATCATCGCGTACGTTAACAAAACGTAATTATCAAGTGAAACGAAACGCATCGTGCAATTTGTATACATCATAATGGCAACATTTACTCCATACACTCGAACTTATTTCGAAGGTTAGTTCGATTAGTGCCGAGAATACAGGAATCGTAAAATTTACTCGGCTCCTCCAAATTTTACGGTTTCGAAGGCTAGTTCGAGGGAAGTGAGAATTGGGTCCCAGATCAGACCAGAATCTAAACGATCATTTTAAACTCACTATAATTAGATGTAGTGATTTATATAATAGATTCTCATTGAAAGGTAAAATCGACCTGTACAAAGTATATATTTTACCATATAGCCGAGTGTGATCCAGCACAATGATAAGATAGAAAGAAAGTATACTTCGTCATAAGCCAGTCTTTTTATACCAGAATTGAAATGAATTTATACTGGAATTGAATCGAAAAAGCCATAAATATACGTCCTAAAATACCTTTAGTGACAAGTGATGATAATAGCCCTACACTACCAGCTTTCGATGTACCGTGACGCAGTGGCCAAGAACGACCCGGAACGTAAAACATTTACACCCTTACTCATAAAACGTTATTTAACTAATATACTGTTTAAAGGGTCTCACGTAAATAAAGTCACTCTATTGTCTCATCCCTACTGTCGCGCTAATTAGAAGTGTAGTAAGGAGGTAATTCAAAGTTTCGTGTAAATGGCGTCTAAAGATTTTAAAGAGCAGTAATATGACTTACTGCAGTTGTGGTTAGTAATTTACGTCTCAGCAAAAAACATACTGCGTCTTTGCTAATTATAAGTACCACATCCCGAAAAACTATTAAAATAAGGATCAAATCACTATATAGAGTTCATTGCGAGTATTCCGAATATATAAGTAACTCAATTTCCCAAAAATCCTTCCTTACTGCGTTTCTAATAAGCGCGGCAGCCGTAGTAGGATACTTCACGAGTATTGTATTTTTATTCGTAATTTTACTACACGACTGTAAAGAGGTACTACACAATAAACCTGCCTGCCAAATTTCTACCATGTATACCCCATAAATTTATGTGGTGATGATACCACATAAATTACCAAGAGAAATGTGGCATGACGAGTTCATAAGGCTTTTTCCAAGATCCATTTGAATACAGAATCCTAAATAGCCGTATCAATGATTACAGATTTTTATATATTTCTTGATCTTTGACTTGCGACGTATCGCGAAGAGTAGTGAGATAGCACTCCAGAACAAGTATATATGCGGGGTCCAACGCTGAGGGATACGGACAGTGCGCAGTGTAATCACAGATTCACACTTCCCTCCAAAATATTCGTGAGTTCATAAAAGGCTTATAGAAAAGGTAAAGTTATATTCTTGATAGCTAATATAGCTATCTAATTATGAAAGAGTTGTTGATATTCCCTTGTGACTGAACTTTAGTTGTGACGAAAGCTTGATGATATTTACCTGTTTCCTTAAATTTTTAACCGACTTCAAAAAAAGGAGGAGGTTCTCAATTCGGTTGTATATGTTTGTTACCTCATAACTCTGTCATTTATTAACTGATTTGGAAAATTCTTTTTTGTTTGGAAGGGTACACTTCCCGTTTGGTCCCATTATCATCATTAGGATTGATTACTTCTTAGTGTACTTTGAAGTCGGTTAAAGTTTTTTATAAAACAGTTCAATTATCTTTGGAGGATTACTATTTTCACTGCCGTACAAGATATTAACCCTTGTTACATATTTTTAAAATAGATTCCGAAAAGCCGAATGTTATGCATTGATAAAAGCTAATTAATTAACTTATCTACGGTAATTGTCAATAATTCATTAATAGTGTTTTTCTATATTCACAGCATCGGCATGTGGGCCTGCGACCCCACAATCACCACGCCCATCGTGAACAGCTACCAGGTAGCCGGGCCGGTGTTCATGCAAGCACTGCAGAGCTTCTTCGCTGCCCAGTGCGCCATAGCCGGCGATCACCTGTGGCCGGTTGATGCTACTGAAGCTGTTCTTAAAGGTAAGATCAATGGAGATTTAACTTATAGTACAGGGAGCCGCAAGATGCAATCGGCTATAGACCTTTTATTGAGGAAAACTATGGGGAGATTTAGACAATGTTGGAGATTTGGAGCTCGCTTGAGCTCATTAGTCATAAATATATCGACGTTTATGCAACATCTAGCTCTGCGTAGGTACACTATAATTTTAAAACTTTCGTAATTCTATTGTTTCAGTAATATAATATTAGTATCTTACAGAAAAAATAATTATATCAACATCATTATTAAATAATTTAAAATCGCTTATCTTGAAAAAATATTTACATTCACATGAATAGCTGTAGATTTTTTTAGGCGGGCTTTCTATCCATTGTCGTTAGTCGATATACGACAAAGTGTTACAACTCTAATGATATGTGTTTTTTAATTATAAATGGACTTGCGTTTGCTTGCACGACCAAAAAGGACGATAACGAAGCATAACAAAGAGCAGGCTTACCCAGAAGAAACCTATTCACTGGCGTTTTTCCTTACAGATCCCAACTATGACTTCATAGTCGTCGGTGCTGGCTCCGCAGGTGCTACGGTCGCTAGCCGTTTGTCCGAGATATCCGATTGGAAGGTTCTATTGATTGAAGCTGGTGGAGACCCTACATTAAGTACAGAAGTAAGTAGACTTTTCACCTATAAGGAGATCTAATCCCCTTATCGAAAACCGTATAAGTATTGGCATTCAACATAATATGATGTAATGTGAGGATTACATATTTATGCAGCCAAGGCTACATTTCAGTCATAATCTATAGTTTCTTAGATTTATTTTTTACAATATTGATTGCAGACTCCAAATCTATTCTACAACAACATGGCTACTCAAGTTGACTGGGCTTATAAAACCACACCACAAGAAGGTGCTTGTCGAAGTTACAAAACCAAAGGTTGTGCTTGGCCGAGAGGAAAAGTGCTCGGAGGCAGCAGCAGCATTAACTTCATGTTTTATGTACGAGGCAATAAGGCTGACTACGATGAATGGGCAGCTGATGGCAACAAGGGATGGAGTTACAATGACGTGTTACCATACTTTAAAAAAAGCGAAAATTACTCGGGAGATTTAACAGAAGAAAAGAAAAAATACCATGGCATTAACGGTCCCTTGAATGTTAATGATGATATGGCTTTAAACGAAATAGAAAAGTTGATTATTAAAGGTGCCACAGAAATAGGTGTGGAACACTCAAGCGACATCAATGGAGCTAGTCAAATGGGCATAATGAAATCTCAAACTACAATCAAAAATGGTCACAGATTCAGTACCGCTAGAGCATACTTAGGCCCAGCCAAGGACAGAAAGAATTTCCACGTAATTAAAAATGCACTTGCAACAAAGATTTTATTCAAACCTGAAACAAATATTGTTACTGGGATTTTGCTGAACAAAGACGGCAAAGATATTAAAGTGAACGTGAAAAAAGAATTGATAATATCAGCCGGAGCTATCAATTCTCCACAATTGTTGTTACTGTCAGGAATAGGACCACAAAAACATTTGAAGGACTTAAACATTGACGTTAAGGCCGATTTACCGGTTGGAGAGAATTTACAAGACCATTTATACGTGCCAATATTTTATACGGCACCTCGTGACAAGTACTTTAATTCTATGCCTAACATCGTATCAGAGTTTGTTGAATATATCTTAAGCAATAAGGGACTACTAGCATCCACAAATCCGCATAGAGTTACTTCTTTTATCAATACTACCGATCCTACGTCAAGCGTTTCTGACATTCAGTTCCATTACATCAACATTCCACCGAGCATGAACAATCTTATTGATATATTCCGAAAGCACGATCTCAATGATGAAGCTCGCAATGCATTCGATAGCATGAATGCGGATAACTATGTTATGAACATATATACGGTTCTTTTAAAACCAAAATCGGCTGGACGCCTTCTTTTGAAAAGTACAAATCCTTTTGATCATCCTTTGTTGTACGCAAACTATTTCGAAGATCCTGAAGACATGAAAACAATGATAAGAGCTTATAGGCAACACGCTTTGAAATTAGGCGAAACAAAAGCATTTAAAGAGGCTGGTTTCAAATTGACATGGTTAGAATTAGAAGCTTGTGAAAAGTATCAAAAGGTTTCTGATGAATTCTTGGAGTGTATATCAAGAGAGTTAACATTTTCATTGTACCATCCAACAAGCACTTGTAAGATGGGTCCTGCCAATGATGATACAGCAGTCGTGGACCCTGAGCTGAAAGTGAGGAAAGTTCAAGGTCTGAGAGTGATTGATGCTAGTATAATGCCTTCTGTTGTCAGAGGAAATACCAACGCTCCGTCAATAATGATTGGAGAAAAGGGAGCAGATATGATCAAGAAAACTTGGTTAGCTAGTCATACAGAACTTTGAAATACAGAATTAAATTGAAAATATTTATTTCTACCTATTCAGATTAAAACAGTTAAATATTTTTGTATGTAATAATTTATGTGGAAACAAAAATACTAATATAAAAATTTAGTATTAGTAAAGTGCATTTTAATTATTTTAACCATAAAAACTATTCCGCATTTGTTGAGATAAAAAGTACCGAGTCATAATTGGTAATTGATGGAATACGTTATTATTAGTCAATTATTCTGTATGTGGCGTGCTTATAAAAAGTTAATTCTAAGCTTTTGAATTAGAGATAATTCTGAATTAAGTGTATGAAGATAATTATACTGAAAAACTAGATTTTTGTTACAATAAATCTGAGTACTACTTAACTCTTATGTATCATTTAATATAGCATTATATGACCCAAACATGGTTCTCTAGGTATTAGATCAGGTATTACATCATTCTACATTTATATTCATTGAAGGACTGAATGTACTTATTTTACCTGTAGTTTTGCATAATACTCGTACTACCATTTATTCAAGAGAAGTAAGTATTCATTACTTATAATTTTAACGAAACTATTACCAAGATAGCTATTGCTTTTCGTTTAACCATGCTCTCTTTTGATCTAGTTAAATTACCTATGTCTGTACCTATCTCATTGCACTCTTGGCTTTTGTGTATCTTTGAATACATAATAAAAAATGCATATAAACACAATGGAGTAAGACATAGATTCTGTGAACGGAACGTCATTCTGTGATCCGTGATCACAGAATGACGTTCCAGTTGTATGATACACACAAAGATTTTCATATAGGCATCGTGGACGTTTTAAATTCTTTGGATACACACATTACATTGAATAAAGGAGCTTTCAAACAAAGCGGCTTGACGTTGCGTTAAAATTAAAATACTGCTCGGGTTTTTTGTAGATTTTTACCATGATTGTAGAAACCACACCTTAAAGTTGAGTTGTTGGGTTGGTATTAGCATATCCTAATTCAGCAATCTATATGCAAACCGAGACAAACTTTGTATTGTAGATTCGGTCAATCAACCTCACGATCGCGAAATACTAATGAACAACACCAAAAAAAAGTTTGATAGGCCGTATCAATGCCTCATCGACAGGATATTTTAATATATTTCTTGATCTTTACCTTACGACCGTTTATCATAACAGGTAGTGTGATAGCACTCTGGACCAAGTACCTATGTTATAATACGCCTCGTGCCGAGACGAGATTACTACAGTTAGTAAACGCAGCTAGCGCGGTGCAAACATACGCTCCTCTTCATTTCACCGACATATTAAAAGTTTCCGCTAAAATATTCGCAAATTTACTTGTGAAAGTGCGGGCTTGTAGAAAAGGTAAGAAATATTAAAATAATATGTAAGGTATTATTATGATAGAGTGTAGTTGTTCCGATTTCTTTCGTGGTTTCTGAACTGTTATTTTGTCGAAAGTGTGATGATTTTTTAATGGATAAAAAGAGATTTCACTGAGATTACGATTGTAACTGCGGTCTACATAGATCAATGTAAGTTTATTTCGACTTATTCTAACTTAGAAGCATTTCAATATGTTTAGTATCACTTCTGACATAAACGGATATACAAATATCAAACATTATGGGAAAATATTAACTCGGGTTTGGTCAAAATGCTGTATAATAAATTTAATGAAAAAGTACCTTATAATTACGAATATAAGGGCATTTTAAAATTACCATTACTATTATTTATACACAATCATTAAGTGACTAGCTGTCCCGCGTGATTTCACCCGCATTTCCAGGATAAAAAGTAGTTTTTGTCCTTATCCATACCTACCATAGGCTATATGCAAGCCAAATGTCATCTTTCATCGAGACATGTCCATTAGTTTTTGAGTGATGTTTGGACAAACAATAAGCAGCTGTTTTGGGGCCTGTATCTATACTAATATAATAAAGTGGAAGAGTTTTTTTGTTTGTTTGTTTAAACGGGCAAATCTCTGGGGCTACCAGTCGGTAGTCGGTACCCGAGTGTAAAATTTGCAATGAATTGATGCAACTATCGTGTTTACGTTTTTTAGTACAAGTGCTCATATAAAAATCGTTTATTCTTTGCAAACTATAATGTTGAATTGTCTGCCATAATGTATTTTTATTTTTATTTAATGCAATTAAGAAATTATAATTATTAAAATTATAAACATATATGCACTCGGGGTACTGATTCAGAAAATTATTTCATTGGAAGCTACATTATCCCGAGTATTATCTATAGGCTAATTTATATCCCCAGAACGCGGCTGAAATCGCTGGTGACAGCTAGTTATTTATATAATACATACAATATACATACTTACGATTAAAAAAAATATGTACATATTTTATTATATGTATAGATGTTTATACAAAAATAAAAACAAACCGTTGATAAGAAAATTAAATATGCAGCACTGATTTTTTATCATTGGTCTAAATAGTTTAACCTACTAAAGTATTCTAGAAAAAGGATAACGATGCGGATTATTTATCTATACCTACTAATAATATTATTATCTATAACGAATATAATAAAGTGGAAGTTTTTTGTTTGTTTGTTTGTTTAACAGGCCAGTTGGCGCGGTCAGTTCGGTTCGATTTCCACACAGGACATGCATTTGTGTGCATGAACATGTCTGTATGTCCTGAGTATTGGTGTAATTATGTTTATTCAGTACGTACTTATTAACAAAAATAGTATATGTATTATATCAGTTATCAGGTTTCCATAGTACAAGCTCTGCTTAGTTTGGGATCAGTTAGCCGTGTGTGAGGAAACTCCCAGAATATTTATTCATTAATTTAAGCGCGCGAATCCAACTGATAGTTCCAGGGATCGGCCCGTTTAAACAAACAAATACACGAGCTCTTCAACTTTATTACATTATATATTAGTATTAGTATATATAATAAGTAGATAACAAATTATGGAAAAACGTTATTTCCAAATAGCTGAAGTATAAGGAATGAATAAGCTGGTTACAAAATATAATAGGACATTCCACAGGTAGGTATATTTTGTTCGAATATAGGAAAACGGTGTGGTATTTGAATTTATAATATAAACTAAATAGTTACTTGTTATTATGCCATCGTTCAATGTACTTCATGGTGACACCGGCAAATTAAATTCATTTGCATTTATCTGAATAATATTAGAAAAATTATATGGAAATTCACTACGATGTGAAAGAGTTTATTTTATATTGATTTATTTTCTGTATGGGGGAAGTAAGGGGTATTATATTATTGTATTTCGGGGGAATTGTCGTATTTGAATACAAAATAAAATAAATATTAAGTTGGCATGAAAATATACTTTAAACGGTAAAGGCGAACCGCGCCCGTTGTTATATTTGTTACGTTCGACGTCAGATCTCTTCCAGACAACCATTATATAAGTAACAGGAAATATTTTAAAACTACTATATATTACTACATACTTTTACTATATGTGAAACATGTTGCAAGCGTCAATAGCAGTATATAAAAAAAACATGAACTTTGTATCGTAATCGTAATACAAAAACTTGTTGCTAGTCATAAAATTGTGCAAATAGTTAATGCGTCAATTAAAAGTAATAAAAGACTGCAATACCTTATAAAATTCAAGTTATATTCAAAATTCTATAGATTTAAGAGCTTGTTTTTCTCTTTTCAGTTAATTTATGTTTTACGCAGTCGGGTTTTTTGTTTCTTTTAATAATTTAATTTATTTCAGACTTTTTAGTTTTATACAGAATGAGTTGTATGTATTAGTAAATAAATGAGCGGTACGGTAAAGTAACACTAACAACCGTCGCAACTCTGTGTGTTACGTACGGTAAGCGCTCAGTACCTACTGTCCTTGCACTAAACGTGGTTTTTTGCAGTTTATGTCAAAATGGTAGCATAAAAGTATTACAATATATACATATATGGAATGGTCTCTACAAGCTTTCATTTGATACCCATATTGTTATAATATCGAAACTTTTATTTTTAATACCCCCCTATTTTTTTATTCTTAGGCGCTATATAAAAATAATATACCCTATGACACTCCCCCAGTCAAGACGAATCTAACGACACCTCATATGCTTAAATCCATCAAGCCGTTTAGGCTGCAGAGCGGCACAAAGAAATAGACATACATACATACATACATACATACATACATACATTCGAAAAACATAACCCTCCTTCCGGGTCAGTCGGGTAAAAACAAAAACAATAAGGAAAATTAATTATTTATTGTTATAGCATTAATATTGGAAGCTATTCTTCGGAATAAACCACAGTGACATGACATTAAATTATCATAATATTATGAACTAGCGACCCGCCCCGGCTTCGCACTGGTGTAATGTCGTAATGAGGTGTCGATAGATTTTCCCGCCGTACCCTGTCCTGCCTTACCCAAACCGAACCTAACCTACCCTATCCTACACTTTTTTTTTTTTTTTTTTTCGTGGGGAAATCCTCATAGGATACCCTACCGCCCCGGGGGTAGCGGCCAGGTTATGCCGGACTTTTACCGGCTAAAACCCCACGGTGGTCGCCATCTGCGCTGTAGAGAGGGGGGCGGGCTCTCGTGTTGAACGCGTACCTGCTCACCCCTCCATGCGCGGCGCTTTGATAGCTCGTCCCGGGGGAAGTCTGACACCTCCCCCCAGCACCCTCGCTGTGCTATCGCACGATCAGTCGTGACCATATCGACTCATCGTCCTCCTCGGGGTCGCTTCTGGGCGCACAGAGCCCCCGCTCTGATTGCCCACGACCTCAAGGGCCCCGTTTAGTCGCCTTTTACGACAGGCAGGGAAACACCGTAGCTGTTATTCTAAGCCCCAGCTACAGGGCAGGAGGGCCGCGACGAGGCACGTTTGCACCCCGGCGGCTTCGCTTCCGAGTGGGATCGGCTCTCTCCCGATTCCGCTCAGCAGCCTCCTTCTGGACCATTACGGTCTCACAGAAGGAGGCTACGGCCCTCCACGCTGTATCGCCGCTCAGCATCGCCGACACGACTGCTGGCAGGGAGAGATTCCGTCCGATCTCTTGGACCAGGATCCGCCGCTCGGGTTCCCACGCAGGGCACACCGCGAGCGTGTGCGATGCGGAGTCCTGGTCGCTCCCACCGCAGTGGAAGCAGGCCGCCGTCGCCTCACGTCCGATCCAATACAGATAATCACCGAAGCACCCATCACACATTATCTGTGTAAGTCTGTAGGTGAGTCGTCCACCTTGTCGCTGCATCCAGGCCTCGAAGACCGGTAGGACTGCTTCGACGACGCGTTTGCGTGCAAAC
This sequence comes from Polyploca ridens, assembly GCA_951394255.1. Classification (NCBI taxonomy): domain Eukaryota; kingdom Metazoa; phylum Arthropoda; class Insecta; order Lepidoptera; family Drepanidae; genus Polyploca; species Polyploca ridens. Next base: position 9,345,745 of record OX596260.1, read on the forward strand.
CGGTCCTCGCGAAGCCTTGCACGCCACGTCGCGAATGCGATAAGTCGCTCCTGCCGTTTGATCGCCTCTTCTGGTTCGCCTCCACTACACGGCGGACGATGCGGATTCGGTCATAGACCCTCGCATCCATGTCCGCCAGAATATCCAGTGGCAAAAAGCGAGCCAGAATAGTTGCCGTACGGTATCCTCGTACGATCCGTAGAGCCATCCTACGCTACACGCTGTAGAGTTTCGTTCTACAGCGCCGGATGGCCAGCCTCTTCGCCCATACAGGCGCCCCGTAAACACTACCCTACCCTACTCTACCCTACCCTACGGGTATGAAAAATAGTTTACGTCCTATTCTCAGACCTACTGAATATACACACAAAATCTCATAAGAATCGGTCAAGCCCTCTCGGAGGAGTTTTTTTACAAACACTGTTCTAATACTTACATTTTTAAACTCGTGATATCTTTCGAATGGAATGTCCGAATTGAATAATTCAAAGAGTTATACAAAGGTATTAAAGCAGTCTTGAATATGAAGTAATTTATTTTGATAAGGATTAATTTTTTATTTTTTTATTTAGCTTTATTTGATCCCTTACATGTAGTTATTTTATAATATTTTATGTGTTGACTTATTTATTTTTTAATAAAGTTAGTTTTTATACTTAAAATAAGATTAGTATTGGTGTAAGCCTTCCTTCTTTTTTGTATATTGGATACCAATTCGTAATTATTTGTGACCATCTTTCATGAGACGCTCTCTGCATGTGACCTGACCATTTCCATTTCAGTGTTAGGACCTGTTTAACCACATCTCTCGCCTTTGTTTTTTGCGTTATAAGTGAACTTTTGACTCTGTCTTTCATTTTGATGTTCATATAACTCCGTTCTCTTCCTCTGACAACTTCTTATTTTATATAAGAGTGATTTTTTTAGAGGCCAGGTTTGGCATGCGTAGGTAAGAATGGGTGTTATGCAAATGTTCATCGCTTTCGTTTTCAATTTTGTGGGTATGGGACCTTTGAAAATTTCATTCATAGACCAGTATTTATTTATTCCATGTATTCTTCACACGTCGGTCGATTTCTTTTTCTGTACAGGATTTTATTGAAATTAGATGTCCAAGTTAAATGTATTCTGCGACATATTCCATAGGTACTGACTTTATAGATATAGGTATTCTTTGACAGTTAGTCATTATTTTCGTTTTATCCCAGTTCATTTGTAGCCCAACGGTCTCGCTATGCTGAGTAAGGCTGATAAGGATTAATACCAAGATACAAATAAAGAGCATTTTCTAGCGTCGGCATTTCAATTAAATTTTTAAAATAAAAGATCACTTATTGTGGCATAACTATGATAGTTAGACATATACTCGCGACACTTTTTGTAAATAATAATGTGTTCTACAAAGTCGTAGTACATTATTTTATTCTATCATCAATAGTTTTCGCAGCGCACGCGATGAAATGAATATTTTAGGTAATTTTTTTACACCTTGGATTACATTATTGGAGTTTTAGTAAGGATCCCTAATTTTTTGAAAATATAATATGGCCTATGTCACCCAGGGATAGTGTAGCTTCCCAACAGTGAAAGAATTTTTCAAATCGGTCCAGTAGCTTCGGAGCCTATTCAATGCAAACAAACAAACAATCAATCAAATCTTTCCTCTTTATAATATTAGTTTAGATTATAATATTATTTGGGTGGTAAATAATTCCGCCAGGTGTCTTTACGTCACGGTAGGCATTTCGACTATGAAGCAAATTTTGAGACCGGACTTTATTTGCTTGTTGTAAATAAAATAAATAAAAAATGGAAATTATTATATACCTACCAATTACGTACCATCGCAACAGTAATCATTGTGATACGGATATGGACTGACGATGAGATAAAACTATTACTAAATTTTTTACTACAAAAAATAATTGCACTGTACAAATCAAAAAACTTTAATGGTAGAAGAATTAAATAAAAAATATCATCGCAAGAACATGTTTGCAATTTGTGTGCGAAACGTGCGCCATCCAATACTAATAAGAATATTTCTAAAAGTCTGTGTACAGTTAGAGTCCCGTTACGCTATAAAATTTTAAAATAACAATGGCGAAAGAATTATAAGGATTAATTTAACATTTCTGTGAATTTACACAATTGTTTAATCTTTGTTATTATCAATATAATGTATAAACATTGCATTTATTATTTTTTGTAAAGGTTTCGATATCATTTATATATCCACAGCATCGGCATGTGGTCCTGCGACCCCACAATCACCACGCCCATCGTGAACAGCTACCAGGTAGCCGGGCCGGTGTTCATGCAAGCACTGCAGAGCTTCTTCGCTGCCCAGTGCGCCATAGCGGGCGATCACCTGTGGCCGGTTGATGCTACTGAAGCTGTTCTTAAAGGTAATAATAATGAAAAATATTTTACTTATAATCATAACAAACTGCAGAGATTATATGGCTTAGGAAATAGTACCTCTTTAATGGAATAAACATGGCATTTATTATGGCATTTTTATTGTATTTATGGTACGCGCACAGACTTGGCAATCTTATACCATACCTTGATCACTCTAGTACCCCACGCTTCATAAAAAAATAGCTAGTAATTAGTAATTCAATTCATTTATTGTGACATAATTACCAATACAGGTGTACAATAATAGGGGGCTAAATAAAATAGAATTCTAGCAAATGGATGCCAAAAATTAAGTTCATCCAATCATACCTACTGTGCCTGCCAAGAAACGCACGCTCACTGTGTCGATAACCGCACTCGCACTATACTCTCTATTATTTCTGGCTCATGAGGCTAGTACACACGGCAACACATCAAGCTATACATTTCCAGTATAAGCTGATCTCGCATTGTATAGGATTTATTTATATTGGAAATGTATAGCTTGATCTGTAGCCGTGTGTACGTAGTGTAAAGTACAGGAAGACATTGATTGATGTTTTAGGTATTTACCATTTTCTAACGTAGAAGAGCTCTGGTCAGACTCGTTGGGAACCTCTGGATGCAAGCGGGTGAAGACTGTTCGTTTCGGAAATTTATCGGGGACGCCTATAGGTATTTAGCCGCGGATATTTTAGGCTGATTATAATGAAACAGCTACCATCGGTAGAGCTGTAGAGCCTCATTAACATTATAAATATAAATAATAATATCCTGGGACATTCCTCACACACGGTCATCAAATCCCAAACTAAGCAGAGCTTGTACTATGGAAACTAGATAACTGATATACTTAATACTACTTTTTGGCCCGTCAAATCAATCATATCTTCATTGTAAAATAGGAGAAATTGACTAACTGACATATCTCAAAACATAGCTTATGCCGTAAGGTCAAGAAACTAATAATTTTGCTATAAAAAACATTAGGTCTATATAGAGTCCTATCTCTGAATTGGAACCCGACAAATTATTATTACAACTATATTAATTGTATTATATTTAACTTTACAGATCCGAACTATGATTTCATAGTAGTCGGCGCTGGCTCCGCCGGTGCTACGGTCGCTAGTCGTTTGTCAGAGATATCGGATTGGAAGGTTCTGTTAATAGAAGCTGGTGGAGACCCAACGCTGAGTACAGAAGTGGGTTGACATTAAATAATAACTATTTTAAAATTAAATTACATTACCGCCAAAACCTCTGCGATTATTACGATCTGAATCGGCAAAGTATATGAAACTTTCATTTTTTTTATTTTTCATAATACATATTGAATGTAATGTCACATAATTTATTCAAACAATATAAATATTTCAGACACCACAACTGTTCTACAGCAACATGAATACTGAAGTCGATTGGGGTTACAAAACCACACCACAAGACGGCGCTTGTCGAAGCTACAAAACCAAAGGTTGCGCTTGGCCACGAGGAAAGGTCCTTGGAGGCAGCAGCAGCATTAACGCTATGTTTTATGTACGAGGCAATAAAGCTGACTACGATGAATGGGCAGCTGATGGCAACAAGGGATGGAGTTACAATGACGTGTTACCATACTTTAAAAAGAGTGAAAACTACACAGGGGAATTAACAGAAGAAAAGAAAAAATACCATGGCATCAATGGTCCCTTGAATGTAGACGATGATATGGTTTTAAATGAATTAGAAAATGTGGTTATAAAAGGTGTCACAGAAATAGGTGTGCAACGGTCCAGCGACATTAATGGTGCTAGTCAAATGGGTGTAGTGAAATCTCAAAATACTATCAAAAATGGCCTCAGATTCAGTACTGCCAGAGCATACTTAGGCCCGGCCAAAGACAGAAAGAATTTCCATGTAATTAAAAATGCACTTGCTACAAAGATTTTATTTAAACCCGATACAAATGTTGTTACTGGTATTTTGCTGAATAAAGATGGCAAAGAAATTAAAGTGAACGTGAAGAAAGAATTGATAATATCAGCCGGAGCTATCAATTCTCCACAATTGTTATTACTGTCAGGAATAGGACCACAAAAACATTTGAAAGACTTAAACATTAACATTAAGGCGGATTTACCGGTTGGAGAGAATTTACAAGATCATTTATTTGTGCCAACATTTTATACAGCACCTGGTGAGAAATACCTTAACTCTTTGCCTAACATCGTATCAGAATTTGTCGAGTATATCTTAAGCAAAAAGGGACTACTAGCATCCATAAACCCACATAGAGTTACCTCGTTTATCAACACTACTGATCCTACATCAAGCATTTCAGACGTTCAAATGCATTACGTAAATTTTCCTCCGAGCATCAACAATCTTATTGATTTTTTCCGAAAACACGATCTGAATGATGAAGCTCGCAACGCATTCGATAAGATGAGTGAGGATAACATTGTTATGATTATTTACACGGTTCTTTTAAAGCCGAAATCGATTGGACGCCTTCTTTTGAAGAGTACAAACCCCAACGACCATCCTTTGATATACGCAAACTACTTCGAAGACCCTGAAGACATGAAAACAATTATTAGAGCTATGAGACAACACACCTTGAAATTAAACGAAACAAAAACCTTCATTGAAGCAGGTTTCAAATTGGAATGGCTAGAATTAGAAGCTTGTAAAAAGTTTGAAGAGCTTTCTGATGAATTTTTGGAATGTATATCAAGAGAGTTAACATTTTCGTTATACCATCCATCGAGCACATGCAAGATGGGTCCTGCCAATGATGATACAGCAGTCGTGGACCCTGAGCTGAAAGTGAGGAAAGTTCAAGGTCTGAGAGTGATCGATGCTAGTATAATGCCTTCAGTATTAAGAGGAAATATTAACGCTCCAACAATAATGATTGGAGAAAAGGGAGCAGATATGATCAAGAAGACTTGGTTAACTAGTCATACAGAACTTTGAAATGCAGAATTCAAATTAAAGATTTCCGTTGTAAAAACACCGTAGAAATCAACCGTATGTGATAATTTTTGTAAATACAAACTTATTAGGGTGAATTTAATATATATTTTTATTGAAAAATAAATTGTTAATGTTATGACAATAATAACTTTTTAATCGTTATTATCGTAGTAAGATGGGTTATTTATTCAGTTCTCTGCGTTGCTATTTACAGTTTATTATGAAGCTTCAAATGTTATACACACATATCCTATACGAAAACGAAAACGGCTATAACGATTTTGATTAAATTAGCTAAATTGGGGTTTTTGGTGACTAAAAATCGATCTAGCTAGATCTTATCTCTGGGAAAACGCGTTTTTCCGAGTTTTCGAGCAAGGCTCGGTCAACCAGTAATTATAATTTATTTATAAGGATCTACGAGTAGTTGTGCTCTTATCGAAATTTAAATTATTTTTGTCGTACTGAATAATAGAATAGAATGGCATTTATTTGACAGCAGTAATATACATACACAAACAAATAAAAAATACAGAAAAAAATAGTACATAAGTAAGCACATAAAATACAAAAAATAAAAGTGCTGTCAAATAGGATAACGACTAGTGATGGCAATAACGGCTGTTTTTTGATAATGAATTATCCTGTTGTGGTATCGTACAAAAACTGTTATTGTAAACTGTTGCGCGTTATTCTGTTATAGAGCTGTTTTGCCAATCTTTACATTATAGGGTGTAATGAAGTGACACAAGCAAAGAGTACGCCCTAAATGTACACTAACTGTAACTATTCACATATTTTCTTATTAACAGTTTATATACACAAATTATCTACATATAATGAAATATTAATATGACGGTAACGGATAATTGCATAAGCAATGGCAACTTATCTGTTACTGACAACAATCCAACGTGAAAAAACAAAACAGTAATAACATCATTAGGATTGTCAAATTCAATTTTAGCCAATGTGAACTTTATTTCGTTACATGAAAGGTTATCTAGTAATTTACGAAAGAAAGGTGGGAGTATCACGTGATTACAAGTCGCGGGCGCGAGCACTATCTCACTCACACACTAACGGTGTGCCTATTGCCTGCCTACTCTAACAGCAACAACAGTTTATAACGACAACAGGATAACTGAACGATCAATAATGAGTTATTTTCATTGCGGTAGAATAATGCATTATAGTAACGGTTATTGTAATAACGACCATTACTAATAACGACTCAGCATGAGTTGTGGCGTGTTACGTCACAACGCTGATTTTCAGCGGTACCCTAAATGAGGCGACTCCTGGACGTACATAAAATATATAACAGTGGGAGATGACATAATGAACTATATCTATTTATGAAAAATGATTAAAAAACATCAAAACAAAAAATGCAGATACATACAAGTTATACAATGGCTAAATAATAATAAATCAAAGAGATCATAAACTAAACAATTTTTTTTTTACATAAAAAACAATAAAAACACAATATTATAGAACTAAAAAAAAACAAAAACAGTTATTATATAAATGGTTATTTGCCTATATACTTCTCTATATTTGCCGATACGCTGGCACGCATGGCGTACTGCTGCCACTGAAATTATTTACTAATGTTATGAAGGAAGACGTGATGCACAGAGCTTTCTGTATATCATTTTAAAAGAATTAACGGAGCGGCAATCGCGAAGCGGTGGTGGCAAGTTATTCCAACATTTAGTGGCAGCGTATCGAAAACTTCCCTCAAACGTTGCAGTGCGATGATGAGGAATAGAAAGTAAATATGCTGATGCCCGTGCGGAGTAGGGATTGCTATCACGAATAACTATTACCTTTGCCTTTATTATAGGACCAAATCAAATATCCAGCACAGATACTAAGTCTATGATTTAATCAGTATATATTTCAGTACTACTTGACTCCGATGTATCATTTTATATCGGGTAATATAATCCCGAAACGATGCTCTCTCAATCATTTTATCGCTATTTATCTGTTCATTAAGTGAATTCAAACAGTGATAGTACCTACTGATTGTACATATTACGTTTTAAGGTTTCTATAAAAGATTACATTGTTCAAGATTAGTTCAAGAATATTTATTAATAGTAAACATGCACAACACAAATGAAATTAAGTAAACTAACGTTGTTAGAGGTAACGAAAAAAACGTTGTTAGAGGGAAGGAACGTTCCCAGAATACTGGCGGGCTTTCCATATTGGATGGCAAATGGCAATATTGGCAATGCTCTGACCGAGCTACAAAACTATTCCAAAAATATGTCATTTCTCAGATTTTTAGTGTTCTGGACCTTAAAAAGTTTAAAGTAACACATCGTGTAAGGAAACATTTGAAAGAGCTTTAAGTATGTCCCCACCTGCAATACCTTATAAAATTCAAGTTATAATCAAAATTCTATAGATTACAGTCTGTTTTTATTTTTTCAGTTAATTTTTATTTTACGCTGTCGGGTTTTTTGTTTCATTTAATAATTAACTTTTATCTTTTATTAAAAACCTAAACACACTATGGCACAATGCACAATTAATTGATGAATGGGCACCAATAATTTACTCACTTAGTCACTCCACCACTAGATTTCATAAAAAAAATATACCTCTATTGGTAACGTATGTGAAGAAGGCTAAGCTTTCTTCAGTTTAAGCCAAAATACATAACAAAGAAATATTGAATAATATAAAATTAATGCGAGGTCCAATCGCTAATGATCGAAGAACATCCGGAAAGAAACTAAGCTTTGTTTATTTAGCAGCGAAGACTGAACATAATAAAAACTGGCTAATGCGAGTTGGACTTGCGTATGGAGGTTCCCGTACAATAATAGCAAAAACTTAATTTGGTGGCTTCATAATTTAATTTACTGTGCAATTTTGCTATAACATTGGTAGTAGGAGCTCGATACAATATGGATTAGTAAGCAAGACTTACCCATTCAGTTTGATGTTTTGCTATATAGAATACACAATCTGACAACTTTGACGTTTGCTTTGTATGTACAAAATTATCAATATCTAAATGCACATTTACCCGACTGCGCAATGCATAGGAGGGTAATGTGTTTATCAGCCTTTGTATGTACTTATGTATTGTTTCTTTCTTTATGGCGCTCTAGCTAGAGAACAAACGCGTGGGCCGATATTTTCCAGTACCCCTAAACCATTTTTTTTTTGTATTCCACGATTGTAATAGAAAATAATAAGTCTTCTGTAAAAAATCCATATGACTACCTATTATAACTAAAAATGTAGTATTATTGGTGGCACTAAGTACCTATACGGAACCCTAAAAGGAAAAGTGGTAGTCTCATCGGATACCTAGTAGGTTAGTGCAGATGATAATGACGATGAAGTCTTAATGTCTACAGAACCTTATTGAAAGTCAATTGAAGAATTCGCGTTAATATCACAACTTTTATATTTCAAGGTAGGCCATATCCCTATTATCATTTTGTAATCATTATACCATGATTCTCTTTATTTAATCACACTATAGAGGAAAATAGTCTTGTAACCGGAGAATGATGAATTAAGCTTGACCTTCCATCTTTGCTTAGGTCTGCAACGTACAAATCTACTTTTGCAATTCATAACTACAAATATACAGGATGTCCCAAGAATAAGTGTCAATCGTAAGTCCGATTTGGACTTCCAATTGACACAACTTCTTTGGACACCCAGCATTTTAAACAATTTAAATTAAATAGTACATATTCCTAAATGGCTACAAAATGTCATATTGTTTAAACATCAAACATATACGTAACCTTACATCATTTTTAAGACATGGGCCTGCATTGGGCCTTGAAGATGTTTCGTTGATTCCGCCCGCAACCGCGAGTGACGAAACGGACCCCACTTTGATGTTAAGTGTTTGGAAACAGTGTCACGTTCATCATTGATAGACAGGGTTATTCATATTGTAATTATGTTCCTACAGGTGTCCAGATTTTTTTTTATATTTTGGCGTCACACGGCTGGTGTATTTTGCCATTTTCCAGTTATATTATAAGTTCACAATAAATCACTTTCACATAGTCTTCAGTTAGTCACCGTCCATAAAAGTCATGATTTAGTACAATGGTTGTTGTACTAAAACTTTTCACGGACTTCTTGAGACAACTTGAAAAGTCACGATACACATGATTCATTTCATTTCACTTCACTGGTGCACATGGATTGATCTTTATTGGATAAAATACCACCGATAATATGCAATAAAACTCAAAATACACGAATTTATGAAAATAAAAATGAAAACGCAACGTCACTCTGCAAGTTCCCGCCAAAAAGTCCAGGTGTCCAGTTAAATGAGCTTCCAGATGGAAAGGTAGCCACGGGGTAGGGGGTTACCGCTAATCACCAGGTGGACCGTATGACACAGATGTATGATTAAAAAAAAAACCTTAAACTGTATTCCGGTGATATAGTAGGATTTCGTTTATGTTTCTCTGATAACTGAAGGACAGCTAGGGAATGCAATCCCGAGTCGGAATTGTCTGAATTAAGGATCCCTCGAAATTCGAATTTCCAATCCCACGAGATCCCTAGGGATTGGGTCCCCCACGGAACAATAAGTGGGGTCCCCAATGCTTTTGTTTTTTTTTTTTGTTTAAAGAGCTGAATAGCAATTAACGACAACGTCTTACATTTTTATTGCAGCAATTTTAATCATTCATTCATGGTTAATCATTGCATTAATGTTTTTTTAAGCGTTTTTCCAAGCATAAGTCAGTAGAGTTAGTAGTAGTTTTTATCACTAAGTTAAGTTGATCAAATAAAGTAAAAATTATTCAAAACAATTTTTATTTTGAATGTGACATGAAAAAAGTTTTAAGTTCTTACTTAAAGCTCTTAAGACATAGACAATTAAAGGATCCCGATCTCGATAATCTCGTCCGATTTTCGGTTCGGAATTGATGTCGTAAAATGCCTCGAGATCTCGAAAATTTTGTGAGACGGCTCTGAAATACATTTGAAATTGTTGATCAATACTTTTCGCAGTTTAAGAGTTGGTCTCTTAGTAAATGTTGTTCAGTATGTCGAGCTCTAATTTATTTATTCATAAGTGATAAGTGAACTATCATGTACAGACATCGAACAATTAACCCAAAGAAGTGCAATGACGATGATTTTGCTTGAAATCTATTCCGTAAATTTCCCACTACCGACAATGCGCACTGATTTGATAAGTTCAGGACACATGCGCTTCGATTAGCCAATACTGTTATACTGTTCAAAATCAGTGCAAAAGCGGTGACTAGTTGTGGAATTGGATTGCTCAGTATTATACTACTCTAAAGGGACTCGATGTGTACAGCGTACACCTTCACATTACATTTGACATTGTAACTTTTCCTCACAAATAAGGTCAGTGGATATATGTAGATAAACACTAAGGTATATGTCTAGATGCGTTATAGCTTATATGAAAACAAGGTAATTGCCCGGCATTCACTTAAACACCAAACAATGTCGCACCTATACGTATATTTCGAGCGTAATTCTTGCAACATGTTGCGTGAAAAGGTCTTCCTGTGTTTATAGACGATGTGCGAATTATACTGCAATTGTGAGAGAAACATCGTTTTATTTTCAGTTCATTAATATCAGCATCAGCTGATATTAAAAAATCCTGCATCAGCAACAACCCCGGTATCTATTTAGATATATTACAATTTGTGCTTCTGGTCGGTGACGCGTTTGTAAAACTTCGTTGGGTAAACAGGTATTTTTGGCTCATGGTCAAGGCAGCTCTACTTTATATGACTTGGAATTTAATGCTGAAAACTTTTTTAAAGGTAAAATTATTAAAATATCTCATCAAGAACAATGCTGATAATCCTCATTTTATGGTGAATACATAAGACCAAAAGGAACATTTTGTTGTTCAAACATGAGTACACTCTGTCTGTACTCATGTTTGAACAACAAAATTAGATTATTATTTAATTATTATTGATTTAAACATTAAATTATATTATACAATATTTTTATTATTATTATACGGAACCTTCTATGCGGAAGTTCGAATCGCAATTGACCGGTTTTTCTTTTGCGTAAAATTTTAAAATTCAAAATTCAAAATCTTACCTGCGCAGGCACTTATGAAAAGTCTGACTCTAATACTCTAATACCGGTTCGGAAGGTTACATTTGCTGAGAAGAGCCGGCAATAAACTCAGCAATTACTCTTTTCAAAACAAGCTTAGATTCATTACATAATATTTACATTCTAATCGCACTGACAACAATTGCGTGCTCCGTATCTAAGTTTATTGCTACTAAAAAATAAGAGGCTTGGTCATTGTTTTCTATACAATGAGTTCAATGACCACTTAGCACATAAGTCACCTATCTAGTACTTTTGTAACGGTTAAGAACCTATAACAACATGAGTGTACTGTAATGCATCTTGCATAACGGTTATGGAATCTTATGAATATTAATTATTTCGGGGACATAACAATACAAACTTATAAATTTAGCTAAACAATTGTTTAGTTTGTTATTTACTTTAAAATATTGAGGCAAAAGGTACTTTGTGTTTGTTGTCAAAACAATACGACACTTTAAAATTCTTCAATGAAGTTCACTTTGGTAAGTTTTTAAGATTGAAACTATAATTTAATTTTTACTTTTGCAAGACTTCAAAATCAAAGTGACCTAACGGTGATACTGTAGTTACTGCAATAACACCTGAGAGCCAGTTGCTTTTTAGCTGTCATAAAGGTCTGCACAATGTTTTTTTAGGTTCAAAATCTTTATTGCCTAATTGGTGATACCCCTGTTACTGCTAATCAAATCAGCTGTCAAAGGCCATTTATTCAAATTATGGTCTAGTAGGGCACTTATGAAGGTCAAAGCTACTGAAGTTACCAGTTCGTAAGACGGCCTTCGACTCTGCCTTCAGGTGGATCGTTTGTCAGCTTGTTAGTCTTGTTTTTTTATGCTACTTAGGTAGCAAACAAGCATACGGCTCGCCTGATGGTAAGCGGTTACCGTAGCCTATGGACGCTTGCAACACCAGGGGAGTCACTCGCGCGTTGCCGACCCTGCAGAAATCTCTTCACACTCTTTTTGAAGAACCCCATTTAAAAAATATATACAATATTATGCAACTTGTTTGAAAACCAATAATCCACTGTCAATTGCAATATTTAACCTTATAATAATACAATTAAAAAAAAACTAATTAGGTACTTACATTAGGCATGAAGAAACTTTTTTGTTGTTTAAATTATTGTGGCGTATGGATAAAATGTCGATACGCTAATAATAAAGCATCATCTGTTACAAAAGTACGCGAGACTACATGGATTTTTGAATGTGAGCATTTCGTAAAAGTTGCGAAGCTATGTGCTCGGGGAAAAATTGACTGCTTGACACATAGCCGGTTTGTGTGATAGTCACCCAGCCGTATGAGTGTTTAACTTGTTATATAATATACCTACCATCAAATTGGTTTGTATCTAAATATTGATTTTGTACATGAAATACATACTATGGTATGACAACCTACCTAGATTATTATTATGCTACTAAGGTAGTAGACAACCATAAGGTGCACCTGATGGTAAGCGGTTACCGTAGCCATATGGACACTTGCAACACACGAAGCATCGCTCTCGCCTTACCGACCTCCCCAATGCTCAGGCGACTTTCTCACGCGCAGGAATACAACATAAAGTTACTTGGCTGCGGTATTCTGTAAGGTGCAGGTACTACTCCATTTGAGCAGCTCTTTGAGCGAATAAACGGTATGCACTACGTCTCTTAAGAACCTCATAGAAACTTCGTTTCGTAAAGACGATGAATCATATATGTGGTGTAATAATAAAATGCTATATACAGATCTATAATCTACCTACCTCTTGAAGTGAAATGAGGACTCCTGGCATTTCAATCTAAAGAAGACATGCGATTTGTACAGTGATGTATTTTAATTGCAACAGATTCAGCTAACATTTCAGTAATAATTACATGAATTGCATTGTGTACAAATTTGCTGTTTTGGCCTTATTTTGAAATTTTTGATGCTATATTACATTATGCAATAGGTGTCGAGTGTCTAGACGACTTCGTCGGAACTCTGTATCTATCCTTATTCGTGAAGATACTCTAGGCATAAAATATATTTTTAAACCGTACATAGTGCACTATTATTTATTCTGTGGCTTAACGCAAGACAGGATTTGGGGCAAAAATGAAAATAAGTTTTTGTTTAAAATTTCATTTTTAATAGGTACAAGCTTTTTTTGGTGACTGTACTTTTTGTTGTATAGTCAACAAAAAGTATGCATTGTCTTCCAATATACTAATGTACACCAAATATCAAGTCAACCACTGGAAGTTGGTGAAATTCGACTTGCAAGATTCCACCCGAACAAACATAGGTACATACATTGCAAGTTAAATAAAAGCTTGTAAAATAAAGAACAATCGCACTCATAAAACGCATTCGAAATTCAATGTCAAAGTAATACATGAGCTCCGATTCTATCGATATCGATATATGTCAAAAGTAGGAAAGCTCACAAAAGTCTAGAAGGAAGTCCGGAAGGTGCTGCTGCCGGAAGCCATCGGTAGAGCCTTGGCGAACAGCCTATTACATTTTCTTTTCTTAATTTTGATCAGTATCATAACCTACTTGAGCAATTTTTTGCTGCATTACAACGATTTTAAAAACAATCGTGATGCAATTTTTTGTTGCGATTTCGTACATTATTCCGAGTTTCCGACTACGTGAGACTTCGCATGCGTCTTCTACAGTACAGTAAAGGTAGTCGAATGGTAGTGGGGTGCATCTAGCCTTCGAAATGCAACAGTTAGGTAATACTAATTATCAGTAACTGCATAAGAAAAAGTGTTATTTGGCGTGGCAAATCCAATTATCAAGACATTAGAGTTCATTTCAGTTCAAAAATAGCCAATAGTCAGATTGTTTAAAAAATATTAAAAAAATGTAACCTTGCTGAGTTTCTTGCCTGTTCTTCTCAGTTGAAGGCCGACTTACGAACTGGTGGTAACTTCAGTAGCTTTGACCTTCATAAGTGCCCTACGAGGGCCTAAATTGAATAAATGGCTTTGACTTTGACTTTGATTTTCCCCTTTATCGAATTGTGATCACTTCAACATTCTAAATTCTCCTTCAGCATGGATCGCTTTGTCATTTCTGTATGTTATGACATATTTCATAACAAAATTAGTTCTATATTTATATATTTTTTGTCCTTAGCTTAGCTAAGCTTACTCATAAGACAGTTATACAGCTAGGTAGATATTGAAGTCCAAAAAACAGATTCAAGTCAATTAAGTCATAAGTGGTATATTGACCTTTTGTCACTATTATGTACCTATCATATTTTACATAGACCTTGTAAATCCGGTACTTTCATAAATACGCGTTCGCGTTCATAATGTTAGCAGCGGGTAAAATATCGGTAATTTCCTTTATACCTACGCAGTGGAAAAGGATGCCAGGAACCGATAAACCATTAACACCGTATTTGATATCTACTAGTATTATCGGTTCGATTGATATTTGAAAAAAAAAAACTTATACATATGTAACTACTAGCTGTATCCCTCGCCGCTTTACACGTTCCCGGGATAAAAAAACATCTTTTAATACTCGGGGATAATGTAGATTCCTATTAGTGAAACAATTTTTCGCATCCGGCTGGTATTCCAGATATTAGCGCATTTAAACAAAATATAAAACAGCTTTGTATTATATTAGTATAGATATGTTTTTTTGAAGCTCAGTGGGACGCTAATCCTTGCAATTAGATTGTTCAGCTCTCAACACAATGAATACATAGTTTACTTAAGTTTACTCAGTGATATTATTTACCCAGCATTATCTGAAGATTTTTAGGTGATTTTTAGGTTAGTTTTTGAAAACAAGAGTAAGTCAACGGCAACAATGCTTACGAGAATCGACTTAATTTGAGCTATCAAGTTAATCACTATTCAATTTATTAAAGCGTATGTCCCAATAATTTTAATGACACCATCGTCATCACACATTAGTGATAATCGTCCTTTTAATCACCATGACTTCCACATAGTGTCCCAAATCGCACTTTATGTATCCTATTAACATTGACCCTACTGAACCTGTTACTAGTGTTGTGCAACATTTGTGTTGAGCGTCGAATGCGCGCACGCAGTGCCGTACCAACCAGCTGAGTGCTCGGGCGATAGTTCACTCTCGAATCTACCGGTGCTTGAAAAAACAGTGTCATATGGTGTTGTGATAGCGATGCTGTAACTTTGCCTGGACTTGGATACTTATAACTTAACACGTTATTAGGTAAAGTTAATATGTTATTTGTCTTTATTAAGAGTAAGATATAAATGCAGAAATTGACAGATGTACGCTTAACCACAGTCTCTACAAACTTGAAATTTTGCACCTAAGACAGGGTTTTTCAAATTCCACCCCTAAAGAGATCACGGGGCGGAAAGCTAGACTAGTTGAGAGTCTTACTTATGTTTATAAAGGAAATTTCGGTAAGGTAATTTTCTGCAGCAAACACTTTCTGATGCATATTTCTGTTCTGCTTCTATAAGTCTCATAAGAAGCAAGATAAATAATTACGTCCTAAAATTGCAATTGCTAGGAGTCAATCTGAGATCACCATTATAGGTTCATGGTAAACCATGTTATTATTAAAATACAATGCGCGAAAATTAATCACACTAATAATTATCTCTATCCAAATATCTTGGGATTTTTGCAATAATCAACTTATTAATGTGAAAAAATATGCAAATTGATCTATTGTTAGTAATTAATTGCCTATATTACATAGTAATTTGTAAATAAATCTCAATATGCATCATGTTTTAAGTCAAAGATACTGCAATGAGTAAGGTGACGGGAATTGGGTGGATCCAGTAGACCGGAAGATCGTATGGCATACATTGGTTAAAGGCCAACACTTAACTGCAATAGTATTTTGTAAGCTGTTACTTATTTTTGCATTACCGTATTATATTAATCGATTGGCTCTCGGTTAAAAATATAACAATGACATCAATTGTTATAATAGGACGCGCGTCTTTCGCGAGAACCAACAGGTTAATTGGAAGTACATTAATGCCCGGTTTCAATAAACAAAAACGAATCGTTTTGCTTACTAATGGTAGGCTTTTTATTGCCAAACTGGGCATATAGATCATTTCGTAAGCTAATTTTACCTGCGATAGATACTTCCATATGGGGGGGTCTGCTATGCAAAGCTTTGAGGTCTTTGCTTCATTATTAGTAAAGATATAAGAGTCTTAATTTTAATAAATCTTAACCGATACCGGTCCGTAAATTATTGAAAACGGGCCTTAGTCATCAGTTAGATCAGTTATCCGTAGGTCAAGAAATAGTTCTGTAAAAGTTTTAGGGCGTCATCCCCACCTGAAAGATCATTTTCGATTATGGCATTTCAAAATAAATAGATTATGAGTGATATATGAAGTTTGACCATCGAACAATTACTTAAGCCAATGAAACGCCATGACGTTCATTTTGTTTGAAATCTATTCCACTAATTTCCCACCACCGATTATGCGCTCTGATTGGCAAAGTCAAGGACACAACTAAACATTTAGATGCAGTGATTGGTCGGTACAGTTATTAATCAGTGCAAAAGCACTTACTACTTGCGGAATCGGTATTACTACTCTAAAGGGGTTTTTCCTCGATGAGTTTGGCATACATTTGGGTGGTTACTAGTTAAAGTATGTAGTAAGCTTTATTAGGTCAAACGTAAGGCTAATGTCGTCGACCTTCATTACGAAGCGTTACACTATCAGATTATAATTATAAAATACATCGACTGCAAACTAATTACGTAATAAAATTAATTTTATTAAAAAATAAAATACCGAAATTCTGCTTCCAAAATTGGGTAATACAATAAAGAAATAACTCATACTAGTGGTTACGCAGTGGTCGATAATCGATCGTTATTCAAGAAATTTTTAATTAAATTAATTAATTGTATCGTTCTGCGATACTTCTCTAACTTTAAGAGAAAGGATTACTGCAAGAAATTTGAAAAATAGGTTTTTAACATATCTATTGCTGTCGCGTTGTACCCGAGCTATCCTGCCCGAGGGCGATAGAGACAACTACAGCTTGACCGATTATACATATTTAAATTAGATGAAATCGCTATTTCGTAATCCCCGGTTTTCTCCTCCAAAACCGAAACGATTTAAAAAAAAAATATAATGAGAAGGGCTTTGGCTATGTCTGTCGGTTTTCCTTTGTTTTTTTATATTCGTCAAATTTGTTCGCTGGGCGTCTGATAAGGGCGTTAAAAATGGTAAAATGGTGGTTTTTGTGATTTTAGAAGGCTCGTAATTCTTATAATAATTAATTTATGGAGAAAAACACAACCGAGGGACATACAGTGGTACCTACAGATTGCATGGTAAAATAATCATTGCTCTAGAGTCATTATCCAGAGGAAACTGAGGATTACGTTTGTATGGAACAAACGCCACCAGTATTTCCTCACACTCTTCCGTGTACGCAATATGCTACAAATTTTACCTCGATAAAAGATTAACCTTTGTCTATCTGTGTCTACTGACTCCTACAACCTGGGGAGTTTCCAAGGCAAGCATGCTCCATTCTCAAGACAAAACGCAAATATAAATATCTTTCTTGTTTAGTAATCTTTATAAATGGTTCAATCAAGATTAATGAAATGAAATAATGTATTCATTCAAATAGGCCTTCACAGGCACTTATGAATAGTCAAATTCTAATACTCTAATGCACTAATGCACTTGTCTTGTATTTTTAGATTAATCTTGTATTGTACATTAGTATCTTCAAAACAATGGCATGCCACCACTTGTTCAGCCTACCGTGTGGTCTCTTGTTACTACTTACTGGGTCAAGGAATACGTTTCATACTTAATTGGTGCTACCACAATCACACTTGGTGACAAGAATAAAGGCAGTTCTACATTTGGGCAACAAGGAGCTTTGTAGCGCTATCAAAAACTACCGCAAGTCGATGGCGATGATGCAAATCATGCATTAAAATAATCTCAGCCTTGGCCGTGCTCAGGGTGAGTCTGTAGAGCAAGCTCATAGATGTAAAAAATGTCATAAGACGTATTAATGGTCCACATTTAGTTTTTTTTTATCGTATGTAATTTTAAACGCATGAGACGTATAGTGGTTAATTGTATTTACTAAATATGCTTTTAAAATTTTAAAACCATACATAAATTGATAGCGCATCAATAAATAACAGTTTTTTTTGTGAATATGGAACCAACGTATAGTTCTGTAAAGTTTTGAATGCAATTTTGAATGCAAAATGAAAACATACATAACTCTATAGACATATATACACTATAGACACATCTATTATCATACAGACACTATAGACATACAAATCACAAAACATCGAACAACCCAAACAAGCGCAATGACGTTCATTTTGATTTTCCTAATTCCCCACCACAGACGATGCGCTCGAAAGGGATTTCCCTCGATGTCACAAAATAAGGTCTCATATGTATAGGCGCTTGGTAATAAATTAAAATGCAAAAAAAATCATGAAAATTAAAAATGGTAAACTTGCGCATGTATGTAGGTATCATGCAACATTATACATGTGACACGCCTTACAGCATGCTGTTGTATGGAATGTTGTTGCCTTCTAAGTATACACAAGTCTTTAGTTGGACCACCGACATATAAAAAGCTTATGTACCCCTACCATGAGTTTTCTATACTAACGTAATCTACAGTCGCTAGCGACTACGGTGAATAATTTTCTATGAAATGCTTCCAAAAGTGTCCACTAGAGGCGGTGCTCGTTATACAAAATATTCACCGTAGTCGCTAGCGAGTGTAAATTACGTTAGTGTAGAAAACCCATGGTAGAGGTACAGATATGCTCGTTGAGTACTCGTCTGAGCCACCCCGCGTGACCTTGCACATCACTATGCAATGACACTGCGATTTGGTAATCTATACTGTTGCTAAATTTATTAGAAAAACATTCACACGCGCTATTGAAGAGCAGCTACTGCTTGTGTTTCTTTTATGTTACTTGGCATTTTTTTATATAGGTTCAAAGTTGCGAAGTTTAACTCAGGCTATTATTGGTAAGACATTTTTCATTTTAGAACGTTTAATTATTCTGAGTAATGCTATTTAACCATAACTACACTTCCTCATAATTTAACTTCATAACGTAATGTAATTACTAACATTTAATCATAACTTGATTATATTTAAGTATACCTTATTTATTTTAATAACCATATACCACCATATGCACAGATGGAATATGCAAAACTTTAAAAGATAAAATCTGACGAAGTGCGAGTGGGGCCTTGCTCTATTTGGATTCCGTATATATGACGAAAACTACATTATAAATCGGCGAATTCTGTATTTGTTATTCAAATACCGTAACACATTAAGTATACGAGCCGTGACATACGGGACTGCAGCCAACAGCCAGAAGAGAGATAGCAATAGGGTCCCATTTTCCCCAATGGGTACGAAACTCTGCATAAAATCGTTCACGTAACTGACTCACGGCATTTCACTTTTGTGATTTACTGATTACCTTAGAAATGTTAATCTTCTCTGACAACTGTATTGAATGTACCTTGGCCAAAGTCAAGAAACTGCCTTGACCAAAGTTTTAATAGATTTAAATGACCGCTGTCGGCGGGCTACTACTAAAGGAGTTCTTACTTAGGCTATAGAGATTTATCAACGTCATTGTGACAAAAAGAAACGGATACTTACCTCGGCTAATGATCTTACTTACTGCTTTGGCTGCTAAGACGTTAAGGGGAAAATGCATTATATGGAACATCAAGGAGGAAGATTAAGAGCGGATGTCACATGAAATGGACATTCTTCACACGCGGCCATGTGATCCTAAACAAAGCAGAATTGAATTATGGAAAAGAGATTTACTAAGTAATAAAGAACATAAGTAAATTCTTTATATTTTTAAGCGCAATTCTCCAACACCGACAATGCGCGTTGATTGGCTAAGTCAAGGACACATGCACACTGATTGGCTTAGTCAAGGACACACTAAACATTTACCCCCTTACTCATAAAACGTTATTTAACTAATATACTGTTTAAAGGGTCACGTAAATAACGTCACTCTATTGTCATTGTCAAATAATGTGACATTATTTACGTGACCATAAGATGTATTAAGATGCAGTGATTGGTCGGTGCTGTTATTAATCAGTGCAAAAGCACTTAATAGTTGCGGAATTGGATTACTCGGTATTACTATTCTAACTAAAGGGATGTTTCGCACACAAATGTTTGCCCTGGGTGGGATGAAAACCTGTGACGTGACAGGCTATATAACCTTCACGGCATGCGGCGGCCAGCTCGTCAATCCATTAACCACATACATAGTGGCACGGTATGTTGTCCCTTTTAACATCCCATATCTATAGGTACCTAAAGAGAGCCACTTGTTTAAGTCGATGACCTGGTTAGGGTCAATGAAACGACTGCTAGTTGCGATTCTTGATGAGGTACTCAAAAGAGGAGGAAGACAAGGTTAAAATTTCCGATGGAAGGACCAGTATCATACGTGACAGGGAAGA
Source organism: Polyploca ridens (assembly GCA_951394255.1). Classification (NCBI taxonomy): domain Eukaryota; kingdom Metazoa; phylum Arthropoda; class Insecta; order Lepidoptera; family Drepanidae; genus Polyploca; species Polyploca ridens. The sequence continues at coordinate 9,366,756 of OX596260.1, forward strand.
AGTGTATGTGAGAAATCCACGGTATTTAAAGAGATCTATGCTCAACAGTGACTAGAAAACTATAATATACTACGAGATACTATGATAACAAAAGTTCAAATGGAAGGCGGAATATAAAAGCGCACAACAAAATTGTTTTGTCATTACTACTCTTTACATAATTTGACCTGAATACCAGACATCCTCTCACCGTCACGGTAGTTTTGAGACTGATTCGAGTGTAGAAGGTCACTATAGTAACTTGCATTCTGCATTGCGCTTCAGTTAATCAATTATGCTATGCATTTTGAATTTGGAAAACAGTAAAAAAAAATTTTTTTTAGATTTTGTCCCCAATTTCCCTTCTAGCCTTGGTACTTCAAGTAATGTGGCCAAAGATGGTAAGCACGTAGCCGAGAATTCGGGCCCTAGATGGACTGGCTACAGATTTTCTGCTTGAGGGTGGTAGCTAGACAGGTGGGTACAAAGCAGGTACCTACAGCAGTATTCTATATCTTCACGATGTTGGACCTTAAAACAGAAGAACATAGGAAAGAAGGATTCCAACTGACATAAAAGGCTCGCAGGAAGACATGAGGTTTTGAGACAAAATTTTACGCAAGAGTCATCTTTAAATCGTATTTAGTGTGAGTAAACACCTTTTTGACGTTCTTTGTCCACAATTCGTATTGTAAAGTCAATACTATCAATGTAGCAACAGACAAGGGAGTTGTAAGAACGACCCAGTTCCCACATACAGGCAAATGATTATCGCATCGTAATAGCATTATGAATGATTGATTTTGTAACATTGGTATTTCCAGAGTTTAAAATCAAATTGCAATCTTTCGAAAAAAATATAAGTGCATTTTCAATTATGTCAAAGTACCTGTTTACGGCGGCTCACGCTTGTTGGCATCAGTTCGTGAGATCTTTTGCTACGTTACGTAATACGCAGCTGTCTGTGTCCTGCGGTTTTAATTACATTCTTGAGACAAAAAGCCAATTTCATTGCAAAATTTAGCAAGCAAAAGAACATATTATATTAGTAAGGATATCACTAAAAAGTATTAAATGAAACAGAAGAGCAATGGCCGGGTTTTACAAAATACAATATAATTTACGCACCACGAACTTGGCAGAGCTGTGCATTACCCCAGCCAAAGAAGGCACCGTACGACAACAACGTATTGCAGTCATAAAAGCCTTTGCATAACAGTTACGTGAATGTCTCACTCACTCACTGTGCTACTCATATACCACCATACTCATCTGTAACGTGCAAGTATAAGTAACGAGTAATATGCATTTAAATTATTCAATCATAATTCACATTCATCATTTCTGTTTAGTTTCAATCGCGATGGAGTATCAGTCGTGGTGATTCGTTTCGTATAGCCAGATAGATTCATAACTTCCTTCGTTTTCGAATATTGCAGCTGAACGAAGCATCAACAAAATATTTACATCCCACCAAAAACATTTTCATGTAAAATGATGCCACGACGAGACCATATAGCTTACATTGTCAAAAAGTTATCAGACCTCATGTAGAGCCAAGCTTATAACTCTACACGCCCTAACTCTACAAGCCCTAACGGCAACGCGCGAGTGATGCCCCTGGTGTTGCAAGCGTCCATAGGCTACGGTAACTGCTTACCATCATGCGGGCCGTATGCTTGTTTGCCAACTTAGTGGTATAAAAAAAAAAAAAAAAACTTCACAAACTCTACCTTAGTCAAAATATGTGGCTTGGCCGTTTATTATGGGATATATTAATAAACAGTAACATCTTATGAAAATCATCAACATACGCCAGAAAAATAGGCCAGAAACGCCTTCCACTCTCTGTGCTTAAGGCGGCCCTCTGTGGCCGGCGCAACTTCAACGCAAGCATAGTCTAAAAGCTTGTTGTTTCATCCAACGTAATGTTTGACTGCGAAAAAACAGAGACAGCATCAGAGCCGTCGGTTATCAGTCGGTAAATTCCGCTGATCACTCGCGGCCGCTTCGCTAGGTCGTTATTCATGATTTCGCATTCATAAAACTTGTTCCAGGAGTATACTTCTTGTGAAAAAATCTTACAAGTTTGTGAAAATAAAGTTAGTCATTTAGAATCTCCAATACATTTGCAAGCCTGGTATCTAAATGTTTTCTTTATTTTTATAATTTATAGGTACATTAGATATGGCCAAAGTTCAGGCAAAAACGCTGTTTTTCGGAGGCTTTTCCTGAATTTGTTTCACACTTTTTTTAAATTACGCCTAGATACACGACTAGATATAGTGCACAAGATACTAATTTGTTCAAAACATCTAACAAAAAATGTTTAACAACGCCATAATAAGTACAGAGGTTTTGTATGAAAAGTATGACGAATTGAGTCCTTACTCGACCTCGTCGTCATTTTGTCCGGGGTCAGTCGATGGATAAACGTAAGCCAATTCAGATAAAAAAAAAGTGAGATTTAAACGGGCCCTAATAGCTGGATTTAATTAAGAGTACCAAGATTGCAATGCGGTACCTGCAGTTCTCTATACATTATCTCGTTATATTTGTTAAAATATCTACGTAGTGTGAACTATATAAACAATGGTAAGTTGACAAACAAACAGAAGATAGCAATATGTTTTAACCGTACTTGAATAAGTACTTGCGTTATGATATAAGCTGCAACAATACGGATACTGAGTGCAATGAACTCGAAAGTATCACGGCCATAACAATTAAAATTTATCATTTATCATTGCCATACCATATCCACTATTATTATGTATTTTAATGTTAATATCCTTTTGTTTTTAAACTTAAATTAACTTAACTTTCCGCTTACTCAACTGCAGCTACTTCCTGAAATTAATGTCAATTTATTTATTTATAACTAGAGTGCATTTATACTTTATGATACTGAACGTGAAATATACGGCTGCGGTATACCAGATGTTTGTATACTGAATGAAATTCTGGTACAATTTCATAATTTTGGAGCAGTTAACTTTTTATGAAAGTCTGTTTCTCCATAGTCCGTACTCGGGAATGTAACGTTGGCAAATTATATAACGTATTACAATATAACCGACTGATATTTAATGATCGGTGTTGTGACCGAGTATTGTAGCAATAAAACAAAATTACTATAAAATTAAAGCTATATTCAAATTATGGCCGTAAATATGAAAGCATAGATCGATCATCAGTGATCAGATGGATAGACGATATCAAAAGAATTGCAGAAAAGATGAGATTATTTGTTCTTTTTTTATTCGTCTAAGTCGGTAAACAAACATACGGCTTGCCTGATGGTAAGTGGTTACCATAGCCATATCCACGCTTGCAACACACGAAGCAGCGCTCACGCGTTTCCGACCTTTCCGCCCCTCCCCTATGAGCTCTGGCGACCTTACTCACGCGCAAGAACACAACTTTACACAACATAAAGTTATTTGGCTGCGGTATTCTGTAAAGAATTCTGTTCAGAAGCGCTCGTGGTGTAGCATGATTAGCCGTTCTTAATCGATCGGCAAAGTTAAGCTACGCCTGTCGTGGTCGGTACCTGGATGGGTGACCGCCTAGTGGTATTTCAAATCGAGCGTTTCCGTGCTTCGGAGGGTACGTAAAGCCGTTGGTCCCGGTTATCACTTAATTTTGATAGTCGTTAAGCTAGTTGGATGCCTCCTAGGCGGCTTGAAAAATTCCAACAGTAGGTTGACCACTAGCCTACCTCCACCGGTCCGCAGTGGGGACGCGTGGTGGAATATTGCCCATTCCCTTTCACCTTCATGTGTAAAAGGAGGCCTGTGCTCAGCAGTGGGACATTATAGGCTGATGATGATGATTCTGTAAAGTGGAGGTACTTCCCGAGTTGAGCTGCTCTTTGAGCGAATAAACGCTATGCTCTACCTCTCTCAGAATGCGATAGGAGCTGTATAGAATCAGGAAAAAGGAAGACGATTGTATTCACAGGCAGATAACGCTCAGTGGTTGTGTGTAACGTCGGATACCGAGACAAAGGTCACGGTTTCGAATCTTACAATGAGGTAGAGCTTTCGGTGAAGGAAACATCGTGAGGAAACCATAGCACGGTGGAAGAGTACTTTGTAGTAGGCACCAACCTAAAGTAGAAAATCCTATCAGTGTGTTCCGACAACTGCACTTGAGAGCCAGTTCCTTCTAGACTTTAGGCGCTTACCACCATCGGCCACATCATCACTGACCATAATGAGATTGCGGTCAATTACAGGCCTATACACAGTAAAAATAAATTAGTACCATAGAAAATTCACTCATCTCATATTAAACAATATGGAATTTATTCAAAAGTCTATCTAACAACACATTTTTCTCATTTCAGGGCGAAAATATGCTACACTGATCCAACATGGGGCTAGTAACAGTGGTCTCAGCTGCTGCTAAGTCAGCCTTATCAATAAGCGGGCTCAGCAAGCTAACATTCATACCTGTCATGCTGGCAGCAATGGCATACTTCAACTACGAGCTATTGGACCCTGAACAAAGGCCGTTCAATCAGCAGTATTTGAGAGAGAAATATGACTTCATCATTGTCGGCGGAGGATCAGCTGGCTCAGTCTTGGCGAATAGGCTGTCTGAAGTCGAAGGTTGGAACGTTTTGCTGCTAGAAGCTGGGGGCCATGAGACTGATATTAGCGATGTCCCATTACTGTCTTTGTACTTGCATAAAAGTAAACTGGATTGGAAATATATGTAAGTGTACTTGCGTATAACTTTAATTAAACTTAGGCTACGGTAACCGCTTACCATCAGGCGGGCCGTATGCTTGTTTGCCACCTTAGTGGTATAAAAAAAAAAAACTTATAAATACATAATAATAATTTATCATTCTGTCTTACTCACTAAAAACTAACCTGAGCCTAGTTAAGAAACCAGATACGATATAGTCTTTAATTGGAATTATGCTTACAGTGGTTTAAATACCCTTAGTATGAGGAGAAACTTTGCCCCATTTATGAGTATTCTACCGCTGGTTTATAAATGTTAGCATTAAATGAATTATTCAATATGTTTCAGGACCCAGCCTCAAGATACAGCCTGCCAAGCGATGATAGGCAAACGCTGCAGTTGGACTAAGGGCAAGGTCCTCGGAGGATCGTCAGTCCTCAACACCATGCTCTATATAAGAGGAAACAAACGCGATTTCGACCAGTGGGAGTCATTCGGTAATCCTGGCTGGGGATACGAGAGCGTTCTGCCGTACTTTAAAAAATCAGAAGATCAGAGGAATCCGTATCTTGCGAAAGATAAAAAATATCATAGCACAGGTTGGTTGGTTATTCTTATTCTTGAATAAGCGGTCAAAAGCGAGTCAAGCACGATGAATTAGGGTTAAAAAAAGCATTCTTTAACTACTTTGATAAAAAAACAACCCTTTTGCCGCAACTAATACATTGTCGAAATTATCCGCAGTTTTCCTGTAATATATAACTTAATATCAACATACCCTATTAAAACTAAAATTGTAGCTTTAAAAACCTTGGAGATTTTTTGCACATTGTTAGCTATATGGTTACGACGAAACACTAAAAAAGGCGGGAAAAGAGCTCTTCAAAACTGACTTTCCTTATTGGTCAACCATTTTACCTGCAACTTGCAAAGCATTGCATCAACTGATTCCACTCGGGAAGATAATAAGTCAGTTTCGTGCCGAGCTTCTTATTTCTGGAAACAACACTTTCTAATCATTAGGTAATATTATTATTTAACTCTTTCAGGGGGTTATTTAACCGTACAAGATTCACCCTACAATACACCACTCGGAGCAGCTTTTCTGCAAGCCGGAGAAGAAATGGGATACGATATCGTTGACGTGAATGGAGCTCAACAGACTGGTTACGCCTGGTACCAATTTACTATGAGAAGAGGAACAAGATGTTCTGCAGCGAAAGCTTTTCTCAGACCAGTAAGACTACGACAAAATCTTCACGTAGCTCTCTTCTCCCACGTTACCAAAGTTCTGATCGATAAAAGTACAAAGAGAGCCTACGGTGTCGAATTTTATAGAGACGGTGTGAAACAAGTGGTGTACGCAAACAGAGAAGTAATTCTCTCTGCTGGTGCCATCGGTTCACCTCAGCTGCTCATGCTTTCTGGAGTTGGCCCAGAACAGCATCTTAAAGAAGTGGGAATAGATGTGATCCAAGATTCTCCAGGAGTTGGTAGAAACTTACAGGACCATATAGCTGTAGGCGGTATTGTGTTCCGTATCGATCATCCTGTTAGCTTGGTAATGAACAGACTCGTCAATATAAATTCTGCTTTACGTTACGCAGTCACTGAAGATGGTCCGTTGACTTCAAGTGTAGGGTTGGAAGTAGTGTCCTTCATCAATACAAAATATGCAAACGCTACTGATGACTGGCCTGATATAGAATTCATGTTGACTTCAGCTTCGACACCGTCGGATGGTGGCACGCAAGTCAAAAAGGCTCACGGTCTCACAGACGAATTTTACAATGAAGTTTTCAATGAAGTGAACAATAAAGATGTTTTTGGTATTTTCCCAATGATGCTTCGACCTAAAAGTCGAGGCTTTATCAAGTTAAGATCTAAAAACCCGTTAGAATACCCTATTATGATTCACAACTATTTAACACATCCTGATGACGTTGGTGTTTTGAGAGAGGGGGTGAAAGCCGCATTAGCAGTAGGAGAAACTACGGCAATGAAACGATTTGGTTCTAGGTACCACAGTAAGCCCCTACCGAACTGTAAGCACCTGGCACTTTATACTGACGAATATTGGGACTGCTATATCCGCCAATATACCATGACTATCTACCATTTGTCTTGCACAGCAAAGATGGGTCCATCTAGTGATCCTATGGCAGTCGTGGATCCAACACTACGTGTTTACGGTATTGAAGGACTCCGTGTTATAGATGCCAGTATAATGCCAACTATAACCAATGGTAACATAAATGCGCCAGTAATGATGATCGCTGAAAAAGGAGCGGATCTTATTAAGGAAACATGGCTTATGCAACCTCAGAAAAGGAGTCGAAGATCACTTAAATGTTCTAGATTTGAGCAATTGGAACTGAAAAGTAAACGAATGAGTCAACTGTGTAGTGTTGAAAGATGACAATGTAAATTAACTTTAGACAAAATAATAGGCCATATTGTAGGAGTATAATTACAATTACGAAAAGGGTTTAAGACTTTATTTTTTAAGATAAACTGTCGTCAGGTTAATATTACCAATACCGAGTCTAGTCGATAACAGTTAAATATTGTTAACATACAAATAAAATAAGAAATTATACTATGAATCTTTCATCACACTTTTATCACAATTGAAAAATCACGTAATAATTTTAAGAACTGTTTGTATTTTTAAAATTTTATGTATTTTTACTGTAAATAAATATTATTTCTAATGACAGGCTTGTTTTTTTTCACGATGTCACGATGGTCCCATATCACTTTATCAAGATCCGACCATGGACTTTGATGGAGATATTATGGAATTTCTCAACAGAAAAGAGCACAAATATCGCGATTGCAGCATATTATTCAATATTGTCGCCAATTTATCAATGACTAGCTGTCCCCCGCAGTTTCACCCGCGTTCCCGGGATAAAAAGCAGCCTATGTCCTTCTCCATGGAATAGGTTATCTGCATGTCAAATTTCACGATGATCCGTTGAGTAGTTGAGGCGTGAAGGCGTAACAAACAAACAAACTTACTTTCACATTTATAATATTAGTTAGGATATGCATATTCTCGAAAAAAACATTTGACACTACCGCCATCCCGTAATGATCAGACAGCAACAAACAGCAAATCTGTGGTATCGAATATTGATTTATGTACATCATCGCTTGTCAAAATAACGCCATCTGTTACTGGACCGCTTCTCGAACCGTAGTAAATAAATGGAAATTATTTGATTAGACAAACCAGTCGATCTAACGAGCGCGATTCACTTCTTTAAATTCGATCGTAGTTTGGTATTATCAAAACAGATGTCGCCTTTTCTGAAATCTTGTTTGGATCCATGATTAAAGAACAAGTATTTTTGGATCGTCATCGGACAGGATATATTTTAGAGAGTGTGCCCAGGAATTGTTGTTATTGAAATGTTATTCCACCATCCCCATTTCTACATCGAATCACAAGACGCCGGAAAATTTTCACCCGTACGTTGTAGACATACCGAAAATACGGACACAGCATTTGCATCCTCATTTATAATGCGGATAGCAAGAGGGAACTTGTTTCCGGCGTCTGTGTTTCCTGACTTACAATTTAGGGTTTTTTTGTGGGTAAGCGTGCTCCATCTTAGACTTCGTCTTCGTCCTTTATGGGCGGGTCAGTGGCCAAACGCAACCTTATATATTATTAAAAAACAAAAACATATCCTGTAATTGGTCACATGCATAGATAGAGATCTATGGTCACATGATTTCAAAATTTTGACGACCCAGTTGGCGCAGTTGGTTAAGGTTCGCCTTACGCGCCGCAGGTCGTGGGTTCGATTCCCACACAGGACATGCATTTGTGTGCATGAACATGTCTGTATGTCCTGAGTCTGGGTGTAATTATGTATATTAAGTATGTATTTACAAACAAAAAGTAGTATATGTATTATATCAGTTATCTGGTTTCCATAGTACAAGCTCTGCTTAGTTTGGGATCAGATGACTGTGTGTGAGGAATGTCCCAGGATATTAGGATATTAGGAAATGGGAAAAAGTACGACAATCCCAAGCTCTAATGTTTATCTCTTATTGTAGCCAGACTACTATGTATTTAATAGTTTTATAGCACGTGCATAAGGAAGCAATTGTTTTATGGTAGATATAAATCTTAATAACATTATGAGTAGAGATCCTCATCCTCATCCGTAAGCAATATTTTGTAAAGCTTATAAAATAATATTGAATAAGCTTTGGTAAATAGTTTATTAGCAGAAGTAGAAAATCAGACAAACCAGTCCCACTACCAAAAGGGCGCTTAAATCGCCAATATGTCAAGGCTCCAAAGAAAGAGCACTTAATGAATATACCGGGTGATTTTGGATTACTTGGCTATTTCTTTTCCCTCGGATCAGAATCACTAATAGAACACATTCGTGCAAAAAAAGAACCTTTTTTTTTCATAATTTTGTCCTAAGAATATCCTAAATACTCCACATTACTGGATAACGTTAACAAGTAGATGACCTTGAACTTCAGCTGGTAGACGTCACCGGAACATTGAAAAATGCTGCGGAAATACGTGAATTCTTTCGTAACGCGCACTAGGTGGAAATGTGTTTAATAACCTACTAAAATTTCACCATATTATTTTTCCATTTTCCATTCACAAAATTAAGTAATATCAGGAATAAACTCTTCATAATGTTGTTTACATTTCGAGTATTTTGATTAATAAAAACTGTCATTGAATCGAATCTGTCATTCATTAAAATCTTCTAAAATAAATTCTATTTTTCATTTTTACTAAGGAGGAAACTTATCTTTTAATAATTATTAACAATACAGTAGGCAGCCCGCACGCATCATACAATCGCCGGCCGACTTTATGTCGGAAAGAAGAAAACTTGAATGTCAGTTTTGTAAGCAGAAAACAGGATAGCTTTTTAAAACGTTTGACTTGGTTAATAACCCTTAAACGAACCTATCCTAGAAATAAACTCTAAAATTGCCCATTTCGCTAAAAAGGTCTGATGTCAGTCGGTGGATTCAATTTTATAAGTGATGTATTTTTAATAAAAGAGTAAAATTATTATAACACGTAGTTTTATTAAGAGATTCCACAGAGTATAAAGATGACACAGACAGCTAGTGCAGTACCATCAAAATAGTGATGTCACTTGGTAATCGGTTAAGTCGAATTTTATTATTTCAACACTCTCACCAAATTTGAGCTTTACATCTTAATATTAAACAAAAATAAGTGACTCGACAACTCTCACCTAAAATAACAACTAAACAAATAAAAAATACTTTACAATTTCAATTGCTTAACACCAATTTTATTTCTAAGATATTGAAATTTATCTTTAGGTAAAGCCTTAGTAAATATATCAGCATATTGCTCTTTAGTGCTCACATATTTAAGATCTATTTGTTTCTCTAAATATTTTTCTTTAATAAAGTTATATCTGATATCTATATGCTTACATCTTTTGTGGTAGTCTACATTCTTAATTAAACAAATTGCACTTTGATTATCAATGTTTAAACAGATAGAGTTCTGATTAAATTCGTTAATATCCATTAACAATCTCTTTAACCATATAGCTTCTTTTGTCGCAGAACATGCGGCCATGAACTCTGCCTCAGTGGTAGATAATGCTACACTATGTTGGCGTTGTGTTGCCCATGTTACAGCAGCTTCATTTTTCATAAATACATATCCAGTTAAAGACTTGCGTGTGCATACATCTTTTGCATAATCTGCATCACTATAAGCTTCTAGGTCACCATTTGATGGTGAGTAACATAAACCATAGTCTTTTGTTCCTTTTAAGTATCTCAATATTTTCTTAACAACATTCCAATGAGTCTGATCATAACAATTTAGATATCTACTCACCAGACTGACTCCATACATGATATCAGGTCTGCTTACCACAGCCAGGTGCATTAGTGACCCCACAGCCTCTCTGTATGGAATATTCTTGTCTGGAGTCTCAGTTCCCATCTCCAGAGTAGTATGTGGATCAACTGGAATGTTATTGCAATTAGCATCTTGCATTTTAAATTTATTTAACAACCGTTCAATATAACTTGTTTGGTGAATGAACATACAGTCTTTCAATCTTTCTATTTGTAATCCCACAAAATTCATTGGATCACACTGTTTAATTTCAAAATTTTCTTTTAATTCACAAATTACTTTGTTTAATGAGTCCTTGGAGCTGGACATTAGAAGCCCATCATCAACATACAGCAGTAAGTAAACTTTATTATTGTTTACATCGGAAATGTAAACACATCTATCCGCATGACTATTAATAAATCCAAATTTCTTTAATAAATTATCAAATTTTTCGTTCCAGCACCTTGGTGCTTGTTTTAAACCGTATAGTGATCGATTAAGTTTACATACCAGATTCGATGGGACATCCAAACCTTCTGGTGGCTTCATATATATATCTTCCTTTATATCTCCATATAAAAATGCAGTTTTGACATCAAACTGGAAGATTTCTAACTTATGTTGAACAGCTTCTGAAAGTAAAACTCTGATTGAATCATATCTTACTGTGGGAGAGTAAACTTCGGTGTAGTCAATGCTTTGTCCACATCCTTTGGCACAGAGTCTGGATTTAAATACTGTACCAGATGGATCATTTTTGACTCTGAAGACCCATTTACAGTCAATTAACCGCACTCTTTCTGGTTTTTCAATTAGGCTCCAAGTTTTATTTTCTTCATGTGCTCTCAACTCATCTTTAATTGACTGTTTCCACTTCTGTGTATTCGCATTGTTTGAGGATATTGCTTCAGTGTAGGTTTCTGGAACATCCTCTAGTTCTGAAACTTCATTTACGCATATATATGTATTAGCCTGCATTTTAGCTATTCTTAGTTTTGATCTTTCTGTTACATTTCGTGTAAATCCTGGTCGATCATTTGTTTGTTCTGGTTCATTTATGGATCCTTCATCAGAGTGAAAAGAATCGTCACTGCTTTTTGATTTTATTTCACTATCTCCAGATACATTTTCCAATGTTGTATCATCATTGGTAGAACTATCTTCATTGTTTTTGAGTTCTAAGTCTGACTCCGATAATGGCATCATTGCATAATCTCTCTTAACTGAACTTTCAATGAAAATCACATCTCTGCTAATTAATACTTTTCTTGTCTTTGGATCTATAAGCCTATATCCTTTTGTCTGTTCACTATAGCCAATAAAAATCATCTTATTTGTTTTTGAGTCCCACTTTTTGGCTTTTTCCTTTGGAACATGTACCATGGCTTCGCAGCCAAAGATTTTCAAATTAGTAATGTCTGGTCTCTTACCACTCCACTTCTCTTCTGATGTTGAAAATCCTAAGACTCTAGTTGGGCACCTATTAGTTATGTAAGCTGCAGTTGACACAGCTTCTGCCCAATACTGCTTCCTTAGTTTAGCATTCAGTAGCATGCATCTTGCTCGCTCTAGAAGAGTTCTATTCATACGCTCCGCTAAACCATTTTGTTGGGGAGTGTAGGGAGTGGAAGTTTGATGTGAAATTCCGGACTTCTTAAGGAAATTTTTAAATTCATTGCTTAAATATTCAGTTCCATTATCTGTACGAAGAGTCTTTATAGTCAAATCAAGTTGGTTCTCCACTAAAACTTTAAATTCTTTAAATCTCTCAAACACATCAGATTTCTTATTTAGTATGTATACAAATACTTTCCTGGTGAAATCATCAATGAATGTAACAAAGTAGCGAGCTCCTCCGAGGGACGGTACTTCCATAGGCCCACATACATCTGAGTGTATGAGCTCCAGCTTTGCTTGTGCCCGAGATCCTTCAGAAGGAAAAGGTATTCTTGATTGTTTTCCTTGTAGACATGAAATACATACTACCTTTTCTTTATTTTCTAAATGAATTCCTGCAGATTCTGTTAGTTTACTTAAATCTTCAAAATTTAAATGAGCCATTCTTTGATGCCATAGATAACAATCATTGTCTTTTGATGCAGATATGTATGCTGGAATACTGTCAGTATTTAGCCTGTACATATTATTTATCATCTTTGCAGCGGCAACTTGTTCATTGTTTCTGTTTATTATCTTGCAGCCTTTCTGATCAAACTGTACTTGACATCCATTTTTAATAATTTGACTAACAGAGAGAAGATTGGTGGCTAGTCCAGGAACATAGAGAACATTCTGCACTTGAATTGTATTCATATTACCATTGCTGTTGACAACATTTAAATTTATTTTTCCGCATGCTTCTACAAAAAGTTTCTTATCATCTGCCACCTTTATGGTACTAATCGGAGGTGGGCTCTTATCATAGAGCCAGTCACTGTGCATTGTCATGTGCATTGATGCTCCAGAATCTATGTACCACCCGTTATCGTTGCTTGTAGTTGCAGAAAATACAGCAACATAATTGGTACTATGATCTGACTTTTGTTTCTTATTTCGACAGTATTTACTTACATGCCCATATTTGTTACACGCAAAACACCTGGGTCCTTTAGACTTATTTATTCTGTCTGAAGCTTGTTTGGCAACCTGCGACTGATTTCCTTTGCTTTTATTAACATATAATGCATTTGATTCAGAATTTCTCACATCTTGAAGGAGTTTAGTTTTCACAGAATCAGCTGTTATTGCCACACCGGAGCTTTCAAGGGCCATAATCATCGGTTGATAGACCTCGGGTAAACCAGCCAGTAACAAGGTTCCCAGCCATTCATCGTTTACAACAAAATCAATATTTCTCAACTTATGCGCAGTTGACATAATCTTGTTTACATAGTCTTCAATGCTTTGACATGTTTCTAATGTTGTGGTTATCAGATCTCTCAATAAGCCAACTCTGCGTGTCAATCCATTGTCATCGAAAGCTTTAGATAGGTTAGTCCACACTTCTTTGGCAGTTTTGGCCTCTTGTATGTGTACATAGTTGATAGGATGTACTAATAAAATTATTTTGGACTTAGCTTTCGTATCTTGTTTGACATCGACTTTTTGTTCTGCTGTGACACAATGCCATAAATCCTCGTGTTCGAGATATGTTTGGACGGCAAATCTCCACGTTGGATAGTTCTCTCTTCCGGTCAGCTTTTCAATCAGTGCCAATGTATTATTTGACGACATTTTTGCTGATGAAGAAATTGTGCATAGAACCTCGTGTGTCTTGTAGGTTATATTTTTACGAAACTACTGATATCACTGATTTTACTTTTGCTTACTAATTTTAATACTTTAAATATTATAAATCAGGTGGCCTGGGCCCATAACCTGATGTATTTTTAATAAAAGAGTAAAATTATTATAACACGTAGTTTTATTAAGAGATTCCACAGAGTATAAAGATGACACAGACAGCTAGTGCAGTACCATCAAAATAGTGATGTCACTTGGTAATCGGTTAAGTCGAATTTTATTATTTCAACAATAAGAGAATAAATTCTTTCGATTTGAGAGATTCAAATGTTCTTCGCATTTGAATTCCTTACTACCAAAGCACACGTCCTACAAAACCGCCCTAAAGGCCTCAAGTCGGATTGAGAGAGATTCAAATGTTCTTCTCGTTTGAATTCCTTACTACCAAAGCAGTCGTTTTACAAAGCCGCTCCAAAGGCCTCAAGTCGGACTGAGAGACATTCAAATGTTCTTCTCATTTGAATTCTTTACTAACAAAGCACTCGTCTTACAAAGCCGCTCTAAAGGCCTCAAATCGGAATGACAATTGGACTACCGATTGTCTGACGTGTGGAAGCGTCCTTATACGAAACCTCTCTTCCCTTCTCTTTTAGTTTCATACAAAGAATTAAAAAAATATTGCTACGACGTGTTTAGGTGTGCGTTCAGCTTAATACTTCATGTCAACCTATTTGAAATAATTTCTGATTATGAAAAAAAAATTATTTGAGTTGCGCACGCAGGTATTCTCTGGTTACTGGTTGCTAGGGCAACGTTTTAGAAGATCAACAGTCGTTTCTGGGTGATGCAAAATATTTTTAAAGGGGTTAGAACCTTTGTGGCATAGCTAGCCGCCGCCATTTTAGTTTTTTTTCAATGTCGCGGCGCACGATGAAACTGGTATATATGGGTAGAGGACACTTATACAAACAAAAAATGTTTATCAATATGGTGGCCTAAAGTGTCACGTTTCCGAGATATTTGGAGGTAAAGATCGCCATATGAGAATTACGACAATCATTAAAAATTAACTTATTACGTGTTTATATGCATTCGATTGTATTCAAATAATAGTTCCCAGGTTGATTTATAAATTTTTTAGTAGAGAGTTAAACTAGGACCACGAAAAATAATATTTTTAATTACTTTCCTACTAAACAGCATCGTAATATTTGCTATGAACCACAATGTTGTCAAAGTAGCTCGGAACGTGACTTGTTTTCCATCTTGTCATTATTATACAAACAAAAATTACAATACTTGTCCTAAAATCTCATGTTACCAAGTCAATTGGAACTAAAGATCGCTATGTAATGCTCCCTGGGCGCCAAAATTGCAATAGCGACGTAATAGTACATTATGATACATGTGTGCAAAGTTGGTTATTAATACTCGAGGCGTATTAAGCGCGTGAGCCGTAGGCGAACGTAATAAGTGAGCCGAGAGTGTAATAATCAATGCACACGCGTATCATACGACGTTTTTCAACACACTTGCGAGGAAAAAAACAGACTTGTATTTTTTTAAGTAGATTTATTGATAATAATCAAATCAACACAATGAGAACGTTTACAAATATGGCACGCAAGGTTTTTTTGACAGCGGTGAGCTGTCAAACTATTTTACCCGTTTAAATTAAGAATGCTTGGTCTACACATATCACTTGCAGTGGAGGTACAAACTTATCATAATCGGGATTATACCTTCATAAAACTGTGCGGTAATGTAAAGTAAAAAGCACAAATGGGTAATAAGCTGCATTAAGATACTAAAAGAGGTGCAATAAATGTTACTTTACGAGCGTGTAGAAAATTAATAAAAAACCCGGTCCCGCGGCCGGCCCGACCCTACCTAATAAAACTTCCAGCTAAATGAAAGTCCCGTCTTCGTCAAAGACTGCTCACGTGCACACAATGCCCAAAAAGGGTAAGGGATAGATCAGACCCGATGAATTACAGGCCTATTGCCATCACCTCCCCTTCTCTCCAATGTCATAGAGTGATCAACACGCAGCTCTTGAGATACCTAGAGGATCACGATTTGTTGTGTGACCGACAATATGGCTTCCACCATAGTCCCTTGGCTGTGACCTTCTGGTATATCTCTATGTGATGTGTCTATGTATACACTAGAAGGTCACCAGCCGAGTGGTCACTCGCCATCGAGAGTCAAGGTGGCGAAGGCATTCGATCGGGTCTGCCACTGGGGTCTTCTAACGAAGTTACCAGCATATGGGTTTCCCGAGGGACTATGCAAATGGGTCGCCGATTTTTTATCCAGCAGATGCATACGAGCTGATAGACATAAATGCTGGCATCCCGCAAAGGTCTGTACTGTCCCAAACACTGTTCCTGCTGCATATCAATGAAATGCTGTCCATTGACGGCATTCATTGTACAGAGGACGCTCATTGCAAATATTCCCCATTTCGTGTTGGAGAAAAGCCGCGAACGGCTTGTGTAGAAATCAAGAGCACACTAACTAGTGTCTCCGATTACGGTCGACTAAACCTAGTCCATTTCAACCCCACTAAGACTCAAGTCTGCGCTAAGAAAACCCCATTTGCTGTGACTTCACGATTGCAGAACACGAACCTCAGTAAAAGCATCGGGATCCTCGGCATCGACATTTCTAACGACGTCAATAGGCCGTCTAGAAGACAAGGTTAAGCTAGCATCCAAAAAACTCGAAGTGCTGAACAGAGCGACGCAGTACTTAACATCGGGGCAAAGGCTGCAACTTAACAATTCGCAAGTCCGGCCTTATATGGAGTACTGCTCTTTCCTGGATACCAGTTTGTGCCTTTAGACTCGGTTCAGCGACGTGCTATTAGAATTGTCGACGGTCCCCAGCTCACAAGCGGCTTAGGGCCCCTCAATCTGAGGAGAGATTTTGCCTCCTTATGTGTGTTCTACCGCTTGTACAACGGACAGTGTTCTGTAGAATTGTTTAACCTGATGCCCACGGCTACCTTCTACCATCGCAAGTCTTGCCATTGACGGGAAGTCCATCCTCATACATTGGAACCAAAATAGTTTCGAACTATGCGGTCTGAAAGGAGCTTTCTTCCGCGGACGCTTAGACTATGGAATGAGCTCTCGCCGTGGTTTTCCCAACGGAGTACAGCGTGGGATTCCTTAAAAAAGGTGTGAAGAGATTTCTGTAGGGTCGGCAATGCACGAGTGATACCCCTGGTGTTGCAAGCGTCCATAGGCTACGGTAACCGCTTACCCACGGAGGAAAGAAAGAAGCCTTCTTTCTTTCCTCCGTGCGCTTACCGCTTAGGCGGGCCGTATATATGTTTGTTTGCTACCTAAGTAATTTAAAAAAATCCTTTTATTTAAAGGTTTGAGGTCACGGCTTGTTTCTATTATGTGTATTATTTTATTTTTAAAACCGTGATGCAATAATTATTTGAGCACAGTTTATTGCTTGAAAACAATAACATAAATTGTACTTAATCAACTTTAAACTTGTCATTCTTCTCATATTATTTATACATCGATATTCCGAAATCTCGGTAACATTATATTTTAAGACAAGTATTGTCATTTTTGTTTAATAATGGAAAACAAGTTAACCACTACGATCCGAGCTACTTGACACCATTGTGTTTCATTGCGAATATAGCGATGCGGTTTAGTAGATAACCAATTAATGAATATTGTTTTTTCGTGTTATTTGTTTTGCTATATTCTAATAAAAAGCTAAATCAACCTGGGAACTATTATTTGAATACAATCTAATGCATATAAACACGTAATAAGTTCATTTTTAATGATTGTCGTTATTCTCATATGGCGATCTTTACCTCCAAATATCTCGGAAACGTGACACTTTAGGTCACCATATTGCTTAACATTTTTTGTTTGTATAAGTGTCCTCTACCCAAATATACCACTTAAACCGTGCGCCGCCACATTGAAAAAAAATCAAAATGGCGGCGGGTGGTTATGCCAGCTCCCATACAAAAAAGTTCGTACCCCTTTAATTGAATAATTATGGAACTCTCTGGAGTACACTATCAGTTTGATCAATGTAGGGCTTCTGCCTCACACAAGATGCTGCGCGGCGCCCGCCACCCCACCCAATTGTGCGCTTTGTGGTTGCAGATCACTGGAAGTGTGTTATTTAAAACCAAATAATAAGTTGTCAATAAACTGCAATATTCAGTTCAATGTGATTTTAAATTAGCCTTAAGTTGGCCCTAAAGTTTTAAAGTGTTACAACGATGCTTATGTTAGAATTGTGATACGATGAGTATGTTTGTAATTGAGTTAATAAAAAAAGTGAGTTACTGTAAGTTTGTGGCTTCATTTTATAAATTTTAAACGGGTAAGAATACCGAGAGTGATGTATAGGATATTTAATTTGGATAGTGTTCGTGTTTTCGTATACATAGGCAGTATCCAACATTCTCGGTTGTTGACAGCTATGTGACGTAGCGTATTGGCGCGTGGTACGACCAACGATTTCGGTAATTTTGAGAAAACTTTGGATCGTCATAACTTTATTTTTTTCTATAAAAATTATGTCTAAAAATAAAACATGTATTTTTTATTTTTTATTTATGAGAGACTCCTTTAAAATAGCTAAGAAATTCAAAATCACCCTGTATATAATAATGCTTTCAACTTTGATTCAGCTTTTAGATGGACTTAACGGAAAACAAAAAAAAAAAGAGTTTCAATCCTATTGAGTTATCGTCGATTGAAGTAGCACGGGAATACGAAATTAAAACTAATGTTTAGTTGGACGATTTATAAACTCTAGCGGCTTTTGGATCGTTTCGTATTACGAGAATCGGGCTTCAGAACAGCAAATAACAGAGAAGAATGGATGCAGTTGGAGGAGGCCTTTGCAAAAAAAGGTAAACGGACAGGGATTTCGAGGCAAATTACCTTTTTTTTTATACCTCTAAGGTGGCAAACAAGCATACGGCCCACCTGATGGTAAGCAGTTACCGTAGCCTATGGACGCTTGCAACACCAGGGGTATCACTCGCGCGTTGCCGACCCTGAAGAAACCGCTTCACACCCTTTTTGAAGAACCCCATGCTGTACTCCATTGGATAAACCACGGCAGGGAGCTCATTCCATAGTCTGAGTAACAATCTGTCTAACTTATTAAATAAAAAATATTTTTAATATATAACCTTAAGAGCACTCAAGTCGTCATACTTTTCATACAAAACCTCTGTACTTATTATGGCGTTGTTAAACATTTTTCGTTAGATGTTTTGAACAAATTAGTATCTTGTGCACTATATCTAGCCGTGTATCTAGGCGAAATTAAAAAAAAGTGCGACACAAATTCAGTAAAAGCCACCGAAAAACAGCGTTTTTGCACAAATTTTACTTGAACTTTGGCCATATCTAATGTACCTATAAATTGTAAAAGTAAAGAAAACATTTAGATCCCAGGCTTGCAAATGTATTGGAGATTTTAAATAACTAACTTTTTTTTCACTAACTTGTAAGATTTTTTCACAAGAAGTATATCCTGGAACAAGTTTTATGATATGCGAAATCATGAATGACGACCTAGCGAAGCGGCCGCGAGTGATCAGCGGAATTTACCGACTGATAACCGACGGCTCTGTTGCTGTCTCTCTTTTTTCGCAGTCAAACATTACGTTGGATGAAACAACATGCTTTTAGACTATGCTTGCGTTGAAGTTGCGCCGGCCACAGAGGGCCGCCTTAATATTAGAAAAACATGTAAACCAACAATATTTGTCTGAATAAAAGGCTATTATTATTATTAACGGCAATCAAAACTTAATAGTAAAAACTCAATAGACTTACTATTTGATAAACTCTGACTGTTTCAGCTTAATCGCTTGGCTCGTGGTTAAAAATATAACAATGACATCAATTGTTATAATAGGACGCTTGTCCCTCGCGAGAACCAACGGGTTAAATAATTAAGGGGTATTTTTATTAATAATATAATTCAAAATGTCTTTATTTTGTTACAAGTTGGGTATATGTAGTTGCGACGTTTATTTATTCGGGAGAGTTCTCAATTTTTTTAAGTAAGCTATCTCAATGATTAATAGATCCTCAGAGTTTTTTGTCCGTTCTTCTCAAAGACAACTACTTTATATATTTATATATAAATATAAAAAGAGAAACTCGGTTTTATATGTCGAAATATATGATTATTAAATAATGCCAGCTTGACTACACTAGATGCTAGATTTTTCTGTCAAAATGTAGTCTTTCTAATATTTATTCAGGTCACTAAACTGGTCATGAGCATGTGACCAAAATACGTAAATTACAGCTGGTTTTTGGATAAAGAGCCATTTAAATTTGCATCTAACATCTAAGGCCGCACAGATTCCCAAACTTTTCATTAAAAACCCCTTGAAATTAAAATGATAAACAAATATTTTACATATTTTTAGGAGAACTAAGTAAAAGTATAAATGTGTATATAAAATCAAGATGAATGTACTTTTAAAAGTTTAGGGATAATAAATATCTTGGAACATTCTTCACACACGGCTATCTGATCCCAAACTAGGAGAGCTTCAATTATGGAAACCAGATAACTGATATAGTACATTTTATACTACTTTTTTGTTTGTAAATATATACTTAACATACATAATTAGTAATTACGCATGTCCTGATTCTGAGTGTAATTATTTATTACACTCAGACTCAGGACATGCATACATGTTTATGCATACAAATTCATGTCCTGAGTGGGAATCGAACCTGCAGCGTGATAGGCGAAATCTGAACCCAGTTCGCCAACTGGCCAGTCAATTAATATATCCACAAACATAGCGATCATAATAGGTGTAGTCTGGTCGCAGTGATACAATCTCTGGAAAGACTTGAAACAGTCACTTAAGCTGGATGTTCAGCATGAGGCGGGAAGTTTGATATTTTTTTTAATTTTGTTGTATTTTACCGTCGTAGAACAATTTGGCTAAATATTTCAGTGATTCGCTACCGTGAAATCGCGCTCATACTGATCCACCTTAACCCAAATAATAATAACTAGCTGCCCATCGCGACTTTTTTTCAAAGACTTTTTTCAATCAAATTATGTGTACCTGTATTTATTTGTTTTTTGTGGCAATAAATTACTTCTTTTTTCTTTCTGTATTTGATACCCTATTTGAGAAATAGTGACCGAGCAGGGAATGAAACAAGTCGGCCATTGCAATAAAAGAACAAGAACTGAAAACCACATCGTGTCTGGTTATCTAACAGCTGGACAATTCAAATGCATCGTACTGCCACAAAGGCCTCATTTTGCACCATCATCGTTTTATCAACTTTGTCTCGTAATAATGTCGGTTGCGCAATAATGATACGAAAACTGTAGACATAAGATCATAATTGCAATTTTAAAAATAATAAAATAACACTATTAATGAAAATTAATCTCTTAGGCTCCGATCCCACAGAGACAGTTCTAGAGTTTCTTAGTTCTTAGTTTTCTTAGAGTTCTGCATTTCGCGTACACTGCAACTGCAATCTATGCGGCACCTTTAAAAGTAAAAAAAGTGTATGACGTGTGATCAGTAGTGAATATTGCAGAAGTCTAGAACTCTAGACTGCTTGCTGTGTGCTCAATAGTGAATGCAGAACGCAGAGCTCTCTCTGCGGTATCGGCGCCTTAAACATCATCATGTCCTCTTATGATTATTATTTTTGTAGGTCCATTCTTGAACCTTTTTCGTATAATATACTATTCGAAAGCAAGGATTTGCACATGTAAATTAACCTACACTCGGGGCAACAAAAAGGTTGGCTTTATTTTATCTAAACCCGCTGGGGGAAAAAAAGTATAACTGAATGAAGTGTTCGCGATTGAAGCCGCGTTCAAAAAGATAGTAATATATAAATATAAAACGCTCGCAAACGATCTGACAAAGGTAATAGCTCCGTATTTAATGTAGTCAAACTGATTCGGCACATCAGAAATTATCTTGATCCATTCAATAAGTAATCGCCTCGTACATTGTATTGTTTGGGGACAAAAGGCTTGACACTTTGAAGACCTGTCGGAAGTACCTATTCAGAAGTTGTTTACAGAATTTCAACCTATGTAGGCAGCTGCAAGTCAATTGACGACTACCGCGGTGAGCGGTTATGTAATTTAAATATGCGTTCCGTTTTGAGCATTGATTAAGGGCATTAGTATACAGTTCAAGAAAATAGTATTAAAGGAGATCGTTGAAGTTAATTACTTTAATGTGATTATTACAACGATTCGGAAGATCCTATTCCGGGCCTTTAGGAAGTGGAATAAGCTCCCTATTACGGGTTTCCTTCTTCAATTTTCAAAATGAGCTCTTCGGGATCGGCAATCCATCAGGAAGTGTGACGTTAGACACTTATCAACGTATTAATTTATAAGTTAAACCGTTTGCCTGCTTGTCATAATGATGACATTTATTGATTAATACATGTGCTACCTTTTTATCGCGGAAAGTCATTATCACTTCCAATATTCACACAGATTTACGATATACAGGGTGTTGTTTTGGTCGGCGACAAGCGACTCAGGAGCGGTAGTACAAAATATATATTCCCCAAAAATGGACTTAATTCCATTAAATACTGTAAATATGTTGAGAAATACCTTATTCAATTTGAAATAAAATTACCGCAAAGTATGGTTACTAGGCACGTGCACAGCCTAGAGCTAGGCACAAGCCGCCATCGCCCCACCCCTTTACTCCCTCGTACTCCGGTTGAGTATTATGTCTACATTTTAGCTTATTACATGATTTTCAAAATTTTAATTTTTTTATTTTTATTATTAAGAAAAAATAAAGTATTTTTTTTATATTTTTTTTAGCACCAGTATCATTTGTATTATCAACCCTGAGTCGCTCGTCGCTGACCAAAACAACGACCTGTATTTGAATGTAGAGTCACGGAACAACTATCACATTCGTCGTGTAATGCAATAGTTTAATGTCAAGGCCAATTTAAATTATTATCCATATCATATGTCGTAAATGTTCGTTATTTATTTATTAACTAGCAGACCCCCGCGGTTTCACCCGCGAATGGTTTGAATTTTTTCAAAAATAAAAGTAGCTAAGTTACTCCATATAACATCAGCTATGAACCGGAACAGACAGAGATTTTTTTTTAAAACTAAATCCGATTTTATTCAAAAAAAAGAACTGACATAAAAGCTTGGTGCAATGCAATACTCTTTAAAATTAGAATGTCAAATATAAAAGAATATTTAAATCAAAAGCACTAAGGAGTATTGATGCCAACTTCGATGCAAATCACCCCTAAAATAACTTTCTACTCCTTTTTGACCCTGTTAGTCGATGAGTTTCAATAAAATACGAAAAACCTCTTCTATCAATTCTGTTAAGGAATGTTTATGCAAAATTTGAAGGAGATCGGACCAAGGAATCACGTTGTCCCATACAAACTTTGCCCCCGTTTTTCACGCCCTTAGGGGTAGAATTTCGGAAAATCCTTTATTATCGGATGCCTACGTCATACAAAGAAAACACCCTCCAAGTTTCAGGTCTCTACGATCAGCAGTTTAGGCTGTGCGTTGATTCTCAGTCAGTCATTCAGGACAAAGTATTTTATATGTATAGAAGAAGATACATAACTATTTAAATTCTGTTTTGTTTTACCTTCAAAAACACAAAGGTTAAAGGTTGTTATAAAAACATTGACTAGTAGTAGAGTCAATGTTTTATTTTAAAATGAAGATTGATATAGAATTAATTGTAGGTATAGTATATTATTTGCTGTGTGGAATTACTAAAGATGAACAAGCAAGCAAAACCTGACTGTCAAAAATACGAACATCTGGGTCAACAGCTTTAAATAAATTTTAATATAGAGCTTCCCTGATTCCTTGATTACAAATGCAATAATAACGCCCGCGTTGGTTATTTATTATTATTATTGCTATGTCATCGATCATAAGGGGAGCACAGGTACGACAGCAATATTAATTATGCATATCGTAATTTATGTTGATTTATGATGTTAGAATGACAGATAATGAAGACATTTTAATATAGGGAATTTATTATTTATTAAATTTCTGGTAAGGTACATTTATCCTTGTAAGAAAACCATAAAGTTTTTTTTTTCCGGATGGAAATCAGACTTTCCACAAGTGGTGTTTACAAAAAAATATTGCGTTAATTCATTTATATCAAAATAGTAACACACAAATAGTTTTGTACGGAGCTAGCTCGCATCGCAGTAACGTCAGTAACACATCCTGTTTTAAAGTATTTCGCAATAACTGTAAGCTTATGCTAATATTGCGAAATATTTTATAAGAAGTTTATACTTCTGAGTACAATAGTTAAGTTGTGCCTGAGGTATTTCGCCAAACCGTTTTATATACCTACCTCTGTGTATTTATGTTTATATGATATTTACACAGATTACTTTGTGCGTTCGTCTTTTTCCACCATATAACAGGCACTATAGAAAACCGATAGATATTTAATAAAATTAATCCTAAAAGCATATAAACACCCGATCATTCCATACCATTTTCCTCGCTCTTATTTAAATTATGAGAAATCTAATAAAATCCGAATAATAAGGGAAGTAATCAACGCATTACGCGTGTATATAAAATCTCTCCGGGCGACGGCTGCGCCCGCGCAGCTGGCGATGCAAACTCTGTAATCACTTCATATCATTCCGCACAGCAATAGCCGTAAGGTCGTCTAAGTGAATTTTCTGTTGGAACCAGTAAACGATCGAGTTTTACTTTCACTCGGTCGCAGATAGAGCAGCGCCGGCGCCGGTGCACGAAGGTGCGCTCTCATTACGCCGAATGATTTAAGAGCCTCATCTCATACCTCTCGGGCGGCAGACTGTTGAAATTTACAGTACCTGAAAAGAGAAAACGAAACTAGGTAAGCTTACATTGTGTAAAGATAAATTGAAATTTCTGCCACGTGGTATGTCATTTTTATTAGTTCATTCAAAGTTTAAACCATTGAATATTCATTGAACATAAATTGATATCATTTGTCTCACAAACTCCGTTCTTAATACAAATAAAAATTACCTAAAATTAAAATGAAAATTTTTGCCGGAGTTTTTTAATGATACTTCAATGTCGCAAATAAATATTATCCTCGACCGATAAAAGGGAAAATTCTTCTACATTCGATATTCGTCGTATTTAACCGGTACAGAGAGTACACAAAGAGCTACGCACCGTAGGTAACCGAAGGATTGAATAACTCCGACAGCACGCCATAGACAGTAAACAAAATGAACGCAGCCCACAAGCACCTATTTGATTGCACTGTGTGGTTTTATGATAAGGACTATTTCCTGAATTGCTAACCACAGCTTATGATTTTGAAACTCCGACGTTTACCTGCACATAGGGATTTTCAATATATCACGTAAGTTATCGATATTATCTACCATACTTTCTAACATAAACTACAACTTTCCATCATTCTAAAACATACATCGCTATATTGTTATTGTTGCTCTTATTACAAACAGATTTCAGATAAATGGTTTTATTTTTGGTGTTTATTATTTGGGTTAATCATGTGAAAGCAATTTAAAAAGTAACCTAATTTTAAATAGTGATTTCTACAAATGCTACACTAGTACATTTAATTTAGCCTTTATTACTAGTATGTTAAAGTCGTTATAAATATAACTGTCATGTAGGGAATATGTACTATTCAAAGCGTATCCCATTTGTTGCTTAATATATAATTGGACAGTTTTAGAAAAAACTTAAACCGACTTCAAAGTACACTAAGAAGTAATCAAATCCTGATCTGATGACAATGGGACCAAACGGGAAGTGTACCCTTTCAAATAAAAAAAGAATTTTCCAAATCGGTTATTAAACGAGGGATTTATGAGGTAACAAACATAAAAAAAAAACATTCGAATTGAGAACCTCCTCCTTTTTTTGAAGTCGGTTAAAAAGTGAGCTAAGTCATGCGCTCGGGCTCATCGAGTCATCGATATTATATCATAGTGAAGAGTTTCATCGTATTTAAAAACACGGAAATCAAAATACTACCTATACTTAGGGTTCGTTAGAACTATCAATATATACATGTAAATGTGCAGTGGAGGGAAGAAAATTAAGACAACATTTCTTGGTAGAGTTCTGGATCTACATATTTTATATAGGTAATAAAGAGCTCTGAATATAATAAAGCGCAAGAGTTTGTTTTTGTTTGGATGTTTGTTTGTTTAAGCGCGTTAATCTCTGGATCTATCAGTCGGATTCGAAAAACTCTTTCACTAATAGGAAGCTTATCATTACAACTTTTATTTTATTACTTATCCCGGGAACGCGGGTGAAACCGCGGGGCACAGCTAGTTTATGATAACAGTTGTAAAAAATACGTCGAAGTACAGAATCAAATCACGCTCGCGTCCCTTCAACTCCTCTATGAGATTGTTAAAATTTGGGTGATGATGTGATAAGTAAAATTCTGAACATAATGCTTTAGAATTTTTGCATTCTAATTGTCCAAAGTTTTTACTGTTTATAGGCCTGTGTTTGACCGCAATCTCACCATGGTATGTGATGATGCGGCCGAAGGTGGTAAGCACACAAAGCTTAGAAGGAACTGGCTCTCAAGTGCAGCTATCGGAATACACCGAAAGGCCGATTTATTCAATTTAGGCCCTAGTAGGGCACTTATGAAGGTCAAAGCTACTGAAGTTACCACCAGTTCGTAAGACGGCCTTGAACAGAGAAGAACAGGCAAGAAACTCAGCAAGGTTGCATTTTATAAATATTTTTTTTGCTCAATCTGACTATATTGGCTATTTCTATTTCAAAACATTATACATACATACTTTTTTAATTTTGAAAATAGTATACACAAGCATAAAAATGCATAAACAAAAAAACCAACTAGTCCATTGTAATTTGACCTCATAATCGTAAGAAGTCACATATGAAAACTATATCAAATGACTTTTATTATAAAGGTGGCGAGCGATTTTGCATATCGAATCGACATTACAACACATATTGTTAACAAAATTCACCGTATTTAAATTCAATGCGGAAATCATCTATTACTATATTCTTTTTTTTTCTGAATTTGAAGGCATCACTCTCAGATATAGATTTTACACCGTTACTCGGACTCGGCTAATAAATAAATAAGAAAAAAATATTATTGCTAACATCAAAAATGAAACGAAATCATATCAAATTAAATATAACATTAAACACAAACGACAACTTTCCAAAATTTGAGAAACAAAATCAATATGCATGCGTTTAAGTTATTAGTGATTAAATACGCTTGTATACGGGTTAACTCAAATTTATAGGCCATAAATCAAAGCTACAAAACTCTTTATTAAATTATAATGATTACATAATGATACCTCTCCGTGCAATACCGTCGATATGATAATTTATTATCTGTAGGCGCCTGAATGTCCAGCTGCATTGGTAATTACACGACAATACACACATGGGTAATGCTTTGTCCGATTATATAAGCCCCCCTAAAAAGGAAGCTAAAGCAATATTGCTAACGCAATTCATTTTTTCGTATTCTCGGCAGATCCTACGTAATTTCAATATTTTTTGGTATACTAAGTCACTCATTATATACAATTCAATTCAATAAAAGATTCGGAATTGATGAATTGCATAAGATCTGCCGTAAATTCGAAAAAATGAATTGCGCTAGCAATATTGCTTTAGCTTCCTTTTTAGGGGGGCTGGACTGAGTAACATAGTTACTTATAGACCGAGATCTCAGGGCCGCCAGACCATCCTTATTTTCTGACGGACAAAATGTATACAATTGAGTAGTGTTAGTACGCACTTCAAACGTACGAATACCTGCTAACTTGTCCCGAGGGCCAATTTACAGGTATCAGAGGGCCTACTACGAAAAACGATACACGATAGTACGATCATCGTTTTACGTCTTGTTAGTTTTGCTGCAATTCTATTCGTTAATATTTGACAACGATGATCGAAATATCGTGCATCGTTTTTCGTAGTAGGCCCCCAGGCATGAAAGCTATGTTATGTACATAACGTACTCTTCTTAAATCTGAGAGCTGATTATTATATAGACTGTAAAGTTTGTGATATTAGGGCTTGTAGATTTAGGGCGTGTAGAGCTTTAAGCTTGGCTCTACACGAGATCTGATAACTTTTGACAGTGCGAGCCATATGGTTTCGTCTTGGCAACATTTTACATGAAAATGTTTTTGGTGGGATTCTTTATTCTTATACGAATTAAATTAAACTAGTGGTTAAGTTTGAATAAATAAATGAGCTTTCTGCATTTTTTCTCCATATAAACTTTAAGTATGCCAAGTGTCAACCTACTCCGTGCGCCCAATATGCTTAAAAAAAGGTATTCTATTCCCGTATTAAAAAGGAGGAGGTTCTCAATTTGGATGTATTTCTTTTTATGTTTGTTACCTCATAACTCCGTCATTTGTTAATCGATTTCGAAAATTCTTTTTCTATTTAAAAGGGTACACTTCCCATTTGGTCCCTTTGTCATCAGATCAGGATTTGATTACTTATTAGTGTACTTTGAAGTCGGTTTAAGTTTTTTGTAAAACAGTCCAATTATTCTCCATACCACATTATATCACGAACTTCTTACGTCCTCGTCTTAAAAACAGACGATGTGTTCTTGGATAGAAAAGTTTCGTACGTTAATGTACGTGTACAGAGTTACATATAAATATGTATTGCATCAAATTTCAGTCGTTATCTGATTAGTCAGAACACCAATTAGTGGTTATACGATGGGTAGATTCTCATCGAAAAGTAAATTAAATGTTAGACCATGAACGCACGCACACAATTAAATACTCCAATTTAAAAACACCTGCGAATTTCTTCTGATTTTCCCGTGATACATGCATTTTTATAAAAAGTTAAAGATCCTATTGAATTTGCTGTGAACCATTTATTGGGAAAGACCACACAAATAAATTATTTCGAAAATATGTCTTATTATTTGGTGATAGGGGTCAGTTATGTTTTTGTAAGATGAAGAAAGAATTTGGGAGATCGGCCAACAAATCAAAATCACCAAAAACATTCGTTCTAATATGAAATTTGTGTAAAAAAACACACGGTGTATTTTTCATTGATATAGACGCAGACAATGGAATACAACAATAATTTTACGATCGTGAACACATTATAGGAGTCTGTCACGCAACATCTTTGGACAGAAGATATGTATCAGTTGAATGTATATACATTGTACGCACTTGATCATCACTTCCAAGCAAATTATTGCACTTTCTACTCGCCTTCTTGTTATGGTATAGGAAACAGCTTTAAAACTAAGGGGGGCGACTAAATAAGCGATTGATGAGACAGCTAACGATTTATTAGGTGTAGATAATTCACTAGAAAATAGTGTCACATTGACACGTTTATACACTCACAGCAGTATACACAGACTGCAGCATTTTTTTCCTAATTATGTTAGATTTTTTATAGCTGACTGCCTAACCAACTTTAGTTCTATTTTTAAAATTTATTCCCACCCTAGGGAGGGAAGCAATTACTATGAGTCTTTCCCGCCCAAAGGTGGGAAGTGGCATCTTCCACCCGCTACTCGGATCAAATAAACACTAATTTCGAGTATGAAAAATTATAAAATATATTACATGCTTGCAAAATATATTGCAAATATTGCTGCTTTGTGTATTTGTTTGCTTACTTACCCCATTACTCATAAAACGATATTTAACTAATAAACTTATTAACCTTACTGTCATTATCAAACAATGTTTACTTTGGTTACTTCATTCAAAATGCCTATCTTCGTTTGGTTTGGTTTCAGAACTAATAAATTATGCATTTTTGATACTCAATGTATGATTATCCAAAAAGGAAGTAATTCAACCACATGTCAATTCAATTATAGTAAGGATATATATGTAATTGTATAAAAATTCATAATCGTAACGAGTCACATTTGAAATCAAATGTTGGATAATTGGAAATAATTGCAGATTTCCATAAAAACAGTTTAAGAAAAAGTTATTAAAGAGAACAGAATAAACAAACTGCAAGACACAGTGTCTGGTTCATTATCATAATGAAACAACGGATTGATGATACTTCATATCATCAATCCGTTGTTTCATTATAAACCACATATGAATCTTCTCGTATAGCGCAAGAACATAAAATCTAAGCACAATGTGTATTATTTTCTAATAAAATACAACGCAATGTAGCAGTAAGAACCAAGGCCTACATTGCACATAAATTGATTACTTATTGACTCACAGAATGTGTCTAACGCTTCTCTGAACCTTTTTTTATAAGCATTACCATGGACTTTCCTATCCCGTAGTTATTTTTTTTAAACTAGTGCCTGTTTTCTAGTCTTCATGCCAATTCTGGTTTTGGAAACTCAATTTCTGCTTTCAGTATGCAATAAAATTCTTTCGAAAATCATCACCCAAAATTGACTTGATTGAGTAATATAGATATCGGCATATAGCTTGTAATGTTCACGATTCATCATGAAGCCAGTACATAATAGCCGTATAGCACAGGACTGTAAGTAGCAGAGTAGGAGTTGCGATTGGCGGAGCGCACGCATGCGCAGTGGAGGCTAAGCGCGCGCGCAAGCGACACTCGCGCGAACTCTCGTTTTCTTTCGGTGAAAACATTATACTTGTGTATTGATTTCGTTACAACAAACGCTGGATATACGGATTCATACGTACTGTCTATTATAATTCGGTAAGTGAATATAAGTAATGTTTGTGTATCTATCACATTTCTCAGGAATTTATTAGTCTTGTAAGCTGTCTATTGTTGTTTCTAAAACAAAAGTTATTTTTATTTTACTCGTGGTGTTTACATAATTTCCTTCAGTCAACAAAAATAATGATATAACTCAGACTAAATAGTAACTATGGGGGCTAATGGAGCTGGTCATTCCCACCATGGGAACCAATGGAATATTTATTCAAAACTAATTCAAGGTACTAGAAGTATGTTTAAAGATTTTCAATTCTGGAATAAACATACTAAGTACCTCAAAAATAATATATAATATAATTGAATAGAATGTAACTGCTTCATATAACACCGATCTGAACATTCAGAGCTATACAATAGAAAATGTGAAACAACCACGTAAAAATAGCGTTAAAACAGTTTTAAATATCTATCATATAATACTATATATTATAATACTAGTCGCACCAACTTATCAATTGAGACGAGTGGCGCCAACATCCTACATCATATTTTCGATGTAAAATTGATGATTTCAAAAGAAATCAGTAAAATCCAAGTAATATTACTTGGATTTTACTGATTTCTTTTGAAATTAGCATAATTAGTAGGATTAATGACTTATTTCAGATTCGAGTAACAAACTACATTACTCAACTCTCTTTACAGATAAGTTGGTAAGAAATAACTATCTCGATGGATGAAAGGAGTTGACTTCTTCAACGTTTATATGAAATATAATAAAATTACTTATTTCGTCAGAAATGTTTTGCAATAAACGTGGTATTTTTATACGATAGATCTACATTTCGCTATAGAATAGAATGCAAAATTATAAAACTTGAATCCTATAAATGTCATTAAAATTATAATAATCATATTTAAAGTATTCATCTAGGAGCACTTAACTAACAATGACCTTAATGATGAATGATCTAAAGGCAGACATTTATGAGCTCCTCTAGTATAAAGCTTTTTATTTTATATAAGAAGGATGGTTTAGTCATCAGATTCATCTTTACAAATGGTGTACAGACAGCATTGTTTTTGATCATGAAGACTGTCTGCTTGGACTGAGTTACCCATGAGTTAATGCCATATCTGTGTATTCTTTATATATCTCCGACCCAAGTATTAGTATAGTAGTTTAAATAATTTAGTATTTTTAATATTTACGTTATAATTTATTATTATAATACTAATATTATTTAAAATAAATTGGCCCTTCCGTCTCTTTGAGGTCACCAATACGGAGGAGCGAGGTGGCAGATTCCTTCATTGAAAAGGAACAATTTTACGCAAGGCTTAGTCATCGTGTTTGGGAATCGCGATCTAACTGTCAATTTTCGATCGATTTGGAAACTCCAATAAATCTCGAGTGCTCAAAGATGTAGGTGTTGCCTTGTCATACCGCAACTATCGTACATTGTGGAGCCATTTATCTATTGATAATGTGAACTCTGTATTGTAATAGGTGTTGCTACATATATGTATAAGGAATAATAATGAACCTAATATACTCCCTTGTGGTACTCCTGTATTCATTTTATTTATATTAGACCGGTACATAATTTCTTCTGTATGAGGATTAATATCAGTTATAGCAGTATTATGATTATGATCCAGAAAACCTTTATAATTTTTTGTCTAGGTCTTTAATTTTTCGTCAAAATTGTATCCATTCGAGTATCTTTGTTTCTATCTTATCTTTGTTAATACATATAAATTATACATTTATGTATTGCCATTTCAATGAGCGTTCCTCATAAAATTTTTAAACATATGAACTATTCTCGTTTCTATAAAATATTTGCAAAGAATACAGACCTGACCACCCCGTCTGTGCTTTAGCCTTGAGTTAACGAGATTAAAATTCTTGGTACTTAAATTAGGTCAGAATAAGTTTCATATATGTTAATTTGCTCATATTTTTGATAGAGATTAGAGACAATAACAATTTGGGATCATTATGATGTTTATTAGGGTTTCCACCCTCAAAGCGTAAAATTAGTGGTTTGCTATTAACCACTCTGCTGTCTGTCTATCCGTCCGTATGTCGCGGGTCTCTAGCTCGTAAACAAAATGAGTTAAAAGTTCAAATATATATAGATATTTTGTGTAGAGTGTAGACTCAAAACCAAATACTGTATAAAAATTTCAATTAATATTTCTTTTAGGGGAACGAAACTGTACAACAAAAAAATACCCTGGCATGTGTTGAGTTATTGCCTAGAGCTCTTTGGGTAGAGCAGAAAAATAATATTTTTCTACAAAAATAAATGTAGCCAGGGCCGTCAAAGTTTTCGCTTAGACCATTATTTACGAGATCTAAATCAAAAACTAAACTATGTCGTTTGGAATAAATAAGCAAACCGAAAACTATCTGAGAAACGTAGTAAGAAAATTATATGTGTACGGAACTCTATCAGAGCTAGGCCCGACTCGCTTTTTTTTGGGATTCTATGTAATCAAGGATAGCCTTTTGGCATAGTGTTAAATTTACGATATGGTTTCTCACAAATGTGTATAAAATAGCGTAATTTAGTGGATTTTAGAAACTTTTCGTCATAGTCTAGACAATCGATTGCGTAGCTAAATGTCACTACCAACAAGTTTTGTGATACCGTTATTGTTAATGAATTGGTAATTTGTCAAGCTAATAAATATATATTGTTAACTAATAACAGTACCTAACTTTTGATTATTTAATTACGTTGATTATAAAAAAAAGTTATTATAAGGTTTTTAAGGTATAAAATAACTCAGTATTTGACAGGGACCTATCACGCCGCAGGTCGTGTGTTCGATTCCACCCGGGACAGGCATTTCTATGCATGAAATGTCTGCTTGTCCTGAGTTCGGGTGTAATTAGCATGTATATTAAGCATGAACCTATTTATAAACAAAAAGTAGTATGTATAGATATCAATTATCTTGTTTCCATAGTACAAACGTTGCTTGGTTTGGAATCAGATTTACCAGGTTTTTTTTTTACTGTTTGTAGGCCTGTGTTTGACCGCAATCTCACCATGGTAAGTGATGATGCGGCCGTAGGTGGTAAGCACACAAAGCCTAGAAGGAACTGGCTCTCAAGTGCAGCTATCGGAACACACTGAAAGGTGCTTGGCGACAGATTTTCAACTTGAGGGTGGTAGCCAGCCAGGCGGGTACTACAAAGTACTCTACCACCGTGCTATGGTTTTCTCACGATGTTTTCCTTCACAGAAAGCTCAAACTCATTGTAGGATTCGAACCCGGGACCTTCAGCTCGGTGTCCGACGTCACTACCACTGAGCTATCATCGCCTTAAAAATATTTATCTATTAGTTAATATTTTGATGCTAAAAATACCTAAAATCATTTACATAACGACATAAATATGAATAAATAATTAGTTATATGTAAATGAAGTCCAATAAAAACAATAAAAGTCAACATATTCAGTCTGTTGCTAGACATGAAACTAAATAGGTCATACGATAAACCAGAGCTAAAAACTGTTACCCTATTCAAAATGTCAATTGATTCAAAAAACATCTGACACTCTGACAGTTAATTAACCTTGACCTGAAAATAGCACTACCCAGCAGGCAGAATATATTTATAATTAATACACGATACAAACATACAGAGCAGCTACATTTTATTGATTATTAAAAAGTTTTTTGTTAAAAATTTCATTTTTAATACAAGCTTTTTGGTGACTGTACTTTTTGTTGACTATACTTGCATTGTCTTCCAATCAAATATCAAGTCAATCTGACCACTGGAAGTGGGTGAAATTCGATTTAACTCAAACATAGGCACATACATTGCAAGTTAATAAAAAGCTTGTAAGTAAAGAGGTGCAGATTAGCGCCTCATTTATTTCTATGTCTTACAAACATACAAAACGTCTCTTTTGTCACATTGTCAAATAAGAGGGTAGTAAATCAAACGCATACATCGTACAGCCAATTTCTTTGAGTAGTACCCAACTAATATGGCTTACCGATGTACCTGCGCAGAAGATACATTTTCAAAGCGCGAGAAACGCTATTGGTCGGCAGCTGCGGCCATGTTAGCGCGCGCCGTGCGGAGGGGCGTGACTTGCGAGTGAGACGGAACTAACACCTGCAGTGTAGTATTAAGCATTCTTTCGTTAATCTTCGGGGCCATACTTTCTTTTCTGTGCGAACGAAGATTCACGACGCGCCATATCAGTTGGGTACTACTGTACTTCCTATGTACCTTTCACGATAGACAGTTTCCTAATGCTTCATCGTAAGCGCTGCCCATAAAAGCTATATTATTATGATTGATGCTTCTTTCTCTTCTTACACTAATTTATCAAAGGATTCGGACCACTTAGGATACTTTCGCTACGCTAAAGAAACCTAGGAAGTGTGGAAAAGAGATATCTATTACAATCCTCACGAACACTTTGCGAGAGAGAAATAGATGCATACAGAATTTTGATGCGAGTCAAAAAAAAACGACGAAGAGTCCATAGCGTCTCGAGTACTTTGGTGCGATTTCACATTGTACAATTAAAATAATACAAGATTCGAGAGAGAAAGATAAGGAGATACACACACAGTCACAGGAGAGTCACAGTGTCCGCATTGAAAACAAGGTTGTAAACTTAGTGAATAGCTACAAGTTTAGGAGTCAGGAAGCAGACCCAGGAAGTAAGTTTCACTCCTTTGCTGTCCATATAAATCGTGAGAAAACGAGATAAAACTTAGATCTCATAGCTTGATGGTTATAATTTTGCTAGATAGTTTAGCAATACTGTACAAGTATTAACTTCAAAGGATTTTAAATAGATTAGAGTCGGATACCAAATACTTATGCCGTAACATAAGTCATGCCATGGGTTTAAATTTTAGGATTTTCGGTACGCGGACCGATCAAAGAGTGGACTGAAAGTACTAAAGACGCAATGAATCCTACAATAAGCTTAAGCTTTCGGTGAAAGAAAACAACGTAAGCAAACCATAGCCCGTTTTTATGTTCGTTCTTTGTTATTCAGACTATTTAGCTACCAATCTCAAGTTACAAATCGCCAATCACTACAGTATTACAGCATCATCCTTGGCTTTATGTGCTGACTAGGCTATTCATCAACGCTTCGCTTCTTCATTCCTTATGCGAACAGCAAAGGAGTGGAACTCTCATCTGGGGTCTGTGTTTCCCGACAACTTTAGCATAGATATCTTCAAGGCCAGAGTGAATAGACATTCTCTGAATAAGCGTGCTACATCCTCGGCCTCGTCATAACTCTTCCCGGGGTCAGTCGACGGCCAAACGCAAGCCCATTCATTAAAAAAACACAAGTCTATCCATGAAAAAAATAACCTTCAAACTGTGAACATATGTATTTATCATAAACTACAACTACAGACGATCATAAGCCGTGTATCACGGGATTTATTACAAAGTATACCACTGCGCCATAGATTTGAACCCTTATGTGACGCATCAGTGACCATTGCGTAACGGTTTGAGTAACCGACTTCAATTACTGATCATGCGTTTCTTTACTTCCAATGAGCATCTTGAGCATCTTAAACATCACGTTGTAGACCACTGATTTATGGATCTACACTTCTTTTACATGCAGTGATGAAGCTACGAAATGTAATAGTGGTGTAATTATGTTTGTTTATTTTATGATCTTATCTTAATTTAAATTATGTATTCATATCATGCAAGAGTCTCTACTCGAAGCTGCAATATTAATAAGCTATTTTTACTGAGGGATTTCGCAATGAAATCCGGTTAGTGAATATAACTGTTAAATACGAGTAGGCTAATGTCCCGAAAAAATCTCGTTAGTGCGTCATTTACATTTTCAAAAAATATTAGACAAGTATTTTTATAGGCAATCAAACAAAATATGACGAAGATATTGTGAGTTGAAGTTTCGCGTGACGTCACGCCATGGACTTTTTTACAAACAAGTGACGTCACTCCCGAACTTTGACGCCTTATCTTTGAGATTTTTATTGATTTGATGAAGCAAAAAATATGTTTCCAATATTTTTTGATAATCTGACGGACTAATTAGTTCTTTTTACAAGCTTTTGTATGTATGTATGTTTGTTCGTGTGGAATCTTGAAAGTCGAATTTCACCCACTTCTAGTGGTCGGATTGACTTGATATTTGGTATACATTAGTGTATTGGATGACAATGCAAGTACAGTCAACAAAAAGTACAGTCACTTAAAAAAGCTTGTATTAAAAATGAAATTTTTAACAAAGAGTTATATTTTTACCTAGTACGCATCACACTTTTGTGAAAAATATTGATTTTAAAGAGCTTGAGTGCCTAACTAGTTCATCATCATCATCATCAGCCTATAATGTCCTACTACTACAGAGCACAGGCCTCCTTTCACAATTTAGGGTGAAAGGGAATGGGCAATACTCCACCACGCATGCCCACTGCGGATCGGTGGAGGTAGGCTAGTGGTCAACCTTCTGTTGGAATTTTTCAAGCCGCCTAGGAGGCATCCAACTAGCTTAACGATTATCACAATTAAGTGATAACCGGGACCAACGGCTTAACGTGCCTTCCGAACGTGCCTAACTTAAAGATAGATGCAGCAGGCTGTAACTTTAAAGGATAAAAATAGCGCTAGGGTCGGACTGGACTGGAAGAGCCCCCCACAAGCTCGGGACCCAGGACCGAATAATAGTAGGATACTATCTGAATTACTATTCTGTTTAATTTCTCTCCAAGTATGTTTGAACTATCTACTTTACGTGGGTCGCAAAAGTCGGGCCCTAGCACTGGTCTGGCTTGCGGCAAGCCCTGCAAGCCACACCAGTGGGAGGCCCGGGCTGGCCTAGTCCCGGCTGGCAAACGCCACCTCGACTATATGGCCAGTTCGACCCTGACCAGCGCTCAGCATCTTAATCGTGTACTATTCCATAAAGTACATGTAAGTAATCTTGATAAATTTCAATAAACGGACTATCGAACGCACACATATTTTTAACATACAAACTCTTCAGCTTTTTAATATAAGAAGCTTATATGTAGATATATCATCTCAAAACGATGACCATGACAATATTAATTTCACAAAGGGCGTACTTGATAGGAAGTAGAGTGTAATGTTACGTAAGTTATGTAACTTACATAATATTATGTTCGTACGGCGAAGTTACATTAGTCCGAATTTCACTTTCATCGCAAACAATGTAGTGTCAATAATGTAGACTCGCACACTTCTCATGTTACGACTTGTTGATGTTATCTTGTAGCTTGTGCTTTGCTGAATATTTTGGTAAGCAAGATACTTAAACCTCTGTAGATCTTACGAATGAACAAACACGTGTACATAGATATAGTCCAATCAGTGGGGACAAAAAAAGAGGCTTTGCCCTACAGAAGGTGGAGTAGAAAATGTTTTTATATGTATTGCTTAAGTGTTACAAATAATCAAACCAGCATAATCAAAACAATATAAATCAAAACAATACAAATCAAAACATTTTCTTTTGTAGGGCAAAAATACAAATATAAATTTTCATATATTTTCTAGAATAACGTTAAAACTATTTATTTTAAAATCATACAAAAATAAAAGGGTACTGAGTGATGAGAGTGATGTACAGTTTTTCAAAGGTTTATTTTTGTACACTAAATATCAAGTCAATCCGACCACTGGAAGTGGGTGAAATTCGACTTGCAAGATTCCACCCGAACGAACAAACATACATACATTGCATTTGCAAGTTAAATAAAAGCTTGTAAAATGCACGCCACGTCTCGTCTCGGTGTGAATTGACCCTTACTTCAGATTCAATCTCACTTGATGCACACTTGTAGAATGCCCCCACAAACCATCCGCATAAATAAAATCTAAACTGCCGAATGATCAGCCAAATGCAAGTAATACGCTTCCATTTGAATATGTGTCGATGTCTTATCAAAGTTAGGACTAAAGCTATGTATAGTAAAATCTACCAAAGGGAAAACAGATTGGAGTTGTAACTTTTAGAATAGGATAATACCGTCATATCAAATTATATTCATGCATCTCTAGTATTGTGCATTGTATATAAACAAAAGCTGGCTGCTTTACACAAACGATATTTTATTAAAACAAATACTTACATAACATTACCAAAATTCGCGTACCCAATCCACAATTTTGACACTATTTCCTGTGGTACGGACATGTTCTCGTTTCGAAACCTGCATAATATAATATATTTACGTATATGTTTAATGCGTATTTGTATAATCGTGAATTGCATCATTATGATAACGGGCAAAAACTTAATGCGAATAAATATAGTAGATATATGGACCTTATTTTGTTATTACTTAGTAACTTGAGGTGTTAAATGTGTTTATTGCAACGTAATTAGTAATTTCATACACATACATTTTCCGATGTCAGTTAAAAACTATATGTATGCAACTTTTATATTTTTTGACATTTATTGCACCGTTTTTTCTATCTTAATGTAGCTTATTACGCATTACTGCAATCAGATTATGGCACAGTTTTATGACAGGTATAATCCCGATTATGTTAAGTTTGTACCTCACTGCAAGTGATGTGTGTAGACGAAGCATTCTTAATTTAAACGGGTAAAACAGTTTGACAGCGAATCGCTGTAAAAAAAAGTATGCGGGCCATATTTGTTAACGTTCTCATTGTTTGGTTGATTATTATTAAAAAATCTATATATATAAAATTCAAAGTCCTGACTGACTGACTGACTGATTGACTGATATATCAACGCACAGCCTAAACCGCTGGTCCTAGAGACATGAAATTTGGAGAGTATATTCTTTGTGAAGAGTAGGTATCCACTAAGAAAGGATTTTCCGAAATTCCACCCCTAAGGGGGTAAAATAGGGGATGAAAGTTTGTATGAAAGTCCGTCAGTTTCGATGTTAGGATCTTCAAATTTTGTGTTAAGGCTGAAGATTAAAAATTAATTGACACGTGTCTCAACGTTTTTAATAATTCCACCCTCGAAGGGATGAAAAGCAGGATGAAGTTGTGTATGGGAACTCAGATTGATATATCAATGCACAGCTTAAACCGTTGGTCTTAGAGACATGAAATTTGGAGGGTGTGTTCTTTGTGAAGTGTACGTATCAAATATGTTAGGGTTTTTCGAAATTCCACCCCTAAGAGGGAGAAACGGGGGTTGAATTTTCTGAGAAACATATTATTGCACACGTGAGTTTTTGGTTTTTTCATACGTTTTTATGATTGCATATTATACTTTATTTTATAAATAAAAAAAAGTATGAAAAAAAAGCCAATATATTATAGTAATCAACAGAATATAAAATTCCAAGTCCTGACTGACTGACTGATATATCAAAGCACAGCCTAAACCGCTGGTCCTAGAGACATGAAATTTGGAGGATGTATTCTTTGTAAAGAATAGGAATCCACTAAGAAAGAGTTTTTTGAAATTCCACCCTTAAAATAGGGGATGAAAGTTTGTATGAAAGTCCGTCAGTTTTGAAGTTAGGATCTTAAAATTTTGTGTTTAGGCTAAAGACTGAAAATTTATTCATACGTGTCTAAGCGTTTTTGATAATCCACCCTCGAAGGCATGAAAAACAGGATGAAGTTGTGTACGGGAACTTACTGATTGATATATCAACGCACAGCTTAAACCGCTGGTCTTAGAGACATGAAATTTGGAGAGTGTGTCCTTTGTGAAGTGTACGTATCAAATATGAAAGGGTTTTTCGAAATTCGACCCCTAAAAGGGTGAAACGGGGGTTGAATTTTCTGTGGAACATATTATTACACACGAAAGTTCTTGGTTTTTTCATGCTTTTTTATGATTGCATAGGTATTATACTTTATTTTGTAAATAAAAAAAAAGTTTGAAAAAAAAAGCCAATATATTATAGTAATCATCAGAATATAAAATTCAAAGTCCTGACTGACTGACTGACTGACTGATACATCAACGCACAGCCTAAACCGCTGGTCCTAGAGATATGTAATTTAGAGGTGTATTCTTTGTAAAGGGTAGGAATCCACTAAGAAAGAGTTTTTTGAAATTCCACCCTTAAAATAGGGGATAAAAGTTTGTATTAAAGTCCGTCAGTTTTGAAGTTAGGATTATCAAATTTTGTGTTTAGGCTGAAGATTGCGGTCAAACACAGGCCTATAAACAGTAAAAAAAAGATTGAAAATTATTTTTTAAGTGTCACAGCGCTTTTGATAATTCACCCTCGAAGGGATGAAATGCAGGGTTAAGTTGTGTATGAGAACTAACTGACTGATATATCAACGCACAGCCTAAAGTCCGTCAGTTTCGAAATTAGGATCTTCAAATTTTGTGTTAAGACTGACGATTGAAAATAATTTATTCGTTTTTTTTTATTTTTATATATATATACCACAAAGTCTGTGAACAAGCATACGGCCAGCCTGATGGTAAGCGGTTACCGTAGCCATATGGACGCTTGCAATACACGAGGCATCACTCACGCGTTACCGACCCTTCCCCGTCCCCAATGAGCTCTGGCGACCTTACTCACGCGCAGAAACACAACAAAGTTATTTGTTATTTGGCTGCGGTATTCTGTAAGTTGGAGGTACTTCCCATCGAGCTGCTCTTTGAATGAATAAACGCTGCGCTCTATGCGCCATGCTTTTACGTGTCTCAGCGTTTTAGATAATTCTACCCTCGAAGAGATGAAAAGCGGGACGAAGTTAGGTATGGGAACTCACTGAAAAAACAAAATGGAAAAAAATTGCCAATATACACATATAACCACAAAAAAAAAATTAAAATGTAACTTGCCGAGTTTCTTGCCTGTTCTTCTCAATTGAAGGCCGACTTACGAACCGGTAGTAACATGAGTAGCTTTGGCCTTCATAAGTGCGCCCTACTAGGGCCTAAATTGAATAAATGGCTTTGACTTTGATTCTCGGTGTCGATTAATTCGAAAATTGGTACACATACTCTTCAGTTAAAATTATGAGACACGTTTTTTTTTATTATCAAACAAAAAATATCATACATAAGGATTAGTTTATTATCATTCACAAAAAAACAACAAAGGTTTATAATAAAACATTCGTTTATCAGTTTTTCCAAAATCATCCCCAAAATTCAAAGTCCTGACTAACTCATTAACTGGCTGATATATCAACGCACAGACTTAACTGCTGGTCCTAGAGACATTAAATTTAGAGCGTGTGTTCTTTGTGAAGTGTAAGTATCCACTAAGAAGGGGGGTTTTTTCGGAATTTTGAAACGGGGGTTGAAATTTCTGTGAAACTTTGTATCCTCTCGATCGATTGACTCGAAAATTGGTACACATACTCTTCATTTATGTTATGTGTATCACAGTTTTTCCAAAATCATCTCCCAACAGAGTCAAATAGGGCTTAAAAAGCCAAGTACGAGTCGGACTCGCACACGGAGGGTTCCGTGCAATAATAATAATAATGTAACCCTACTCAAATTGAATTTCGTGATTCTAGGTCAACAGGATCTACCATATAAGTTTTCGACCCAAAACCTAACCCGTTGACCTGGAATTGTTAATTATGGTTAAAAACGTGGTTGTATGGTTTTACAGCACAAGTAAATGTATGTTCACTCAATTCGAACGTATTTTTTTTATTTTTTTATTTTTGTTACCTCATAACTCCGTCATTTATTAACCGATTTGGAAAATTCTTTTTTTATTTGAAAGGGTACACTTCCCGTTTGGTCCCATTGTCATCAGATCAGTATTTGATTACTTCTTAGTGTACTTTGAAGTTGGTTTTAGTTTTTTGTAAAACAGTCCAATTATTTTTGTAAACAACAAAGTAATAAATTTCTGCAATTCTAATATCTAAACAAAATGGCGGGATACGACGTGAATTCGATTAACCTCTAAGTTTTTTTTTCCTGTAGGCCACGCGGGCGAAGCCGCGGGCAGAAGCTAGTCTACTTATAAAATTACAATTCTGATTTTTTTCCTCGCAAGTGTGTTGAAAAACGACGTGACACGCGTGTGCATTGATCATTACACTCTCGGCTCCCTTATCGCGTTCGGCACACGCGCTTATTACCGCCTCGTCTGTAATGACCACTTTGCACACATGTATCAGAATGTACTATTATATATCTATTTTATATATTGATAACTGCAATCGTTTTGACCCATAAATTATTATGGAATGCTCTTGACAAATTGATCAACATCGTACCATGTTTTCATTAGTTACTTTTTTATTATTATTTATAATGTATAAATAACCTCGTTAGCAGCCCATGCGTAACTTCTGATTGTAACACTGATTAAACATGCGTTAGAAATAACATTAATTCGTACTATTAAATATATAATTAACATGCGAACGTAGCTGTGTATCGCGCGTTGAATTCTTTTGGAACAAACTCTATAATGCTACGAGGTCGAATTACATTTTGATATTTTATGTATATGCAAATATTGTAAAAACAATATGTTGTAATATTAATTAATTACTCAGTTTAAATAGTAATTGAAGCACTTTAAAATTGAGTAATATGTAAAAACATGACTATTAAATACTTGATAAGTGTTACTTGTTTATACATTTGTTTCATCATTGAACAATACAAAATATCCTAAATCCTAACTTATAAATGTGAAAGTGAGTTTGTTTGTTACGCCTTTACGCCTCAACTACTCAACGGAACATGATGAAATTTGGCATGCATATAGCCTATGGTATACAGAAGGACATAGGCAATTTATCTCGGGAACGCGAGTGAAACCACGGGGGACAGCTATTCTATGATAAATAGTCACTTCCGTATTCAAATTCAATTCATAGTCGACTTCAATTATGTCCCAGGATATTTATTACTGACCCCATGCACTGAGTCCCTAAAAATATCGCTGCGAAATCATGTACAATGTTGTTGTAGATTGATGGAAAATTTCGAGTATTACCTTTTTTACTGGGGTAAAATAATTATAGTAGATAGGTACGGAATAATGCCGGGGCCGGATTAGAATGTAAATAACTATTATGTAATGAATATTTTGAAAAGAATAATTGCTGCGTTTATTGCCGGCTCTTCTCAGCAAATGCAACCTTCCGAACCGGTATTAGAGTCAGACTTTTCATAAGTGCCTGTGAAGGTCTATTTGAATAAATGACTTTGAATTTGAATATTGTGCAAGAACATTCTGCAGCTGACCGGTTTTATTATTCTTTTTGAGATGTATGTACACGATCTGATAGGTAACACAACGCCATCGACGGGGAGTTCATCCACACACATTGAAACCAGAATTGTTTCAAACTGTGCGGGCTAAAAGGAGTTTTCTTCCGCGGACGCTCGGACTGCGGAATGAGCTCCCCGCCGTAGTTTTCCCAATGGAGTACAGCATGGGGTTTTTCTAAAAGGGTGTGAAGAGGTTTCTTCAGGGTCGCCAACGCGCAAGTGATACCCCTGGTGTTGCAAACGTCCATAGGCTACCGTATCTGCTTACCATCAGGCGGGCCGTATGCTTGTTTGCTACCTTACCACAACGAGCATTTCAGTTTA
Source organism: Polyploca ridens (assembly GCA_951394255.1). Lineage (NCBI taxonomy): Eukaryota > Metazoa > Arthropoda > Insecta > Lepidoptera > Drepanidae > Polyploca > Polyploca ridens. Next base: position 9,410,864 of record OX596260.1, read on the forward strand.
TATAAATATCAAACTAATTTATTTTTATTATTTTGGATTTATTAGTCTTTTGTGCTTGAAGCGTGAAAATTATTTCATCATTTTACGAACACATATTATATTATATATACATTGATAATCTAAATCATTTGAGCATTCACCATTAGTGTAATCAATGATTAAATTTAAGTCAAGGTTAGCATATATTTTTTAACACCTACTGTGATGGCCCGTACACCTACAGTGGGGTCGCCCTATACAATACGCTTCTGACACCTAATATTAGTTATTCTCGAAAACGGCTAATCCTATTACGAAGGGACTTTCACAGGAAGGTTCAGTATTTTTAGGCATAGCTCAGTAAAAGTCCAATCATAATTAGATTAGCCGATTTCATAATTTAGTAGTAGGTGTTTGAACACAGTCATATTGGAATAAGGAATGATGTGACCCACCGGGACTGGTCCTCAAATACATTTGCCACAACACGCTTGGCACGTGGAGATAGATTTTTACATTGAGGGTGGAAGCCAACTAGGAGGCTACTATAGTGAACCCTTCCATAGTGTTATGGCGAGATGCATGTAGGTGCGTGATCTGTATGAACGCGCGTAGATGCATTTTCAGTGTGTTGGACTGTGCGTCTTTTCTATACAAACGGAGATACTTAAAAGCAATGTTAAGAGACGCATTGACGCGCTACGCTGCGTCGTGCGTGGCAGTGTGATAACCGCCTTACTCACGCGCAGTAACGCAACATAAAAGTTATTTGGCTGCGGTATTCTGTAAGGTGGAAGTACTTCCCCAGTCGAGCTGCTCTTTGAGCGAATAAACGCTATTCTCTACCTCTTAACTTTATATACCTCTACAACTAACAACGTATCCGTTTTCTTTGATGAAATAAAAGAAAAAAAAATTATAAACACTGTACATAAACTCTACGCAACATTAAATTAATTAATTGTGTAATCTCCGAATTTCATCAGTAAAGTAATGACAGAGGTTAATAGTAGAAAAAACCATTTAATTCCCTGATAAAAACATATTAAGCCTTTCAACGTTGGCCTTTGCCCCGCGTCATTTATAAACACTTAAACTGGCTATTTGTTTATAGATATTCAAAATGACACCAACTTATGCGGATACATCGATCATTCTTATAAAAGGGAAAGAAATCACGTAATATAATCGCGAATTTAAAACGATATGGGCCTAAAACTCATTAAGTATGCACCAATAAATCATATTAAGTACCATAAGATTGGTTTTATAGCTAAACAGATAGTGTGTAGCAATCAAATACCTTGTATATTAGGCGTTTCCTTTTATAGCATGTCACCATAAATCCCCCATATATTATATATGGTCAGTATTTTGTGTCCGCACTTTTGCAGAATTCGGCTAATAGAATTCTGTCTCACACGTCTATCAGGAATTTGTTTAGAGGACTAATGTTATAATAGCGTTTTGGCCAATAAAACTCCAGCGAATCAGTTCCATAAAATAATACCATTAACCGATTCGGTGAAGGAAAACATCGTGAGGAAACCATAGCACGGTGGTAGGGTACTTCGTAAAACCCGTCTGGCTGAGTACCTACCTCATGTTGAAAAATCTGTCCCCAAAACCCCTGTCAAATTATTGAAAACATATAGAGGGCGAGGTGCATGGCGGCGATGTACTTCTTACTCCTGTTAGATCCTCCGTGTAGTTAGTTTAGTTATTTATCATATTAAATTATTTGGTGTGCGACACCGCAAGTGCACACAATCCTTGTTAGGATTAAGCGATTATGTTCAATAAACATGTTTGTGGAGGTGTGTGTGTGTGTATGTGTATGTGTTTTTCACTACCTAAATTAAACTTCTTTGTTTAATTTTGTTTTCGGTGTGTTTGACCATCTGTTGGTATGTTTCAGCTGCTGCACTTGAGAGCCATCTTTCTAGGCTCTTTATTCTAACCACCTTCGGCCACATAATCATCTACTACGGTGAGATTGTGGTTAAACATAAGTATATATGTATAGTAAACAAGGTAAAACAGACTTTACTAAATAAGGCAATGAATTAATCAATATCGGTAGGGATGCAAATCTTCAATGATATATTATGAAGTGACCCGACAGACATGGATAAAAACTCCCAGTTATATCCAATTGTTCTGACATTTCAAAAAATATATTCTTTCCGTAAACTACGTCACGATTCGGCAGTTAGATTATGTTCAATTTTTTATTTGCATTTTTTTTTTTATTAAAATATATTTACAGTCGATTACAATGATATGTATCCATTTAATGTTACCAAATTATGTATCCTCTTAGATGCAATAGTTAACTATTAATACAGGGTGTTGTTTTGGTCGGCGACAAGCGACCCAGGAGCCGTAGTACAAAATATATATTCCCCAAAAATGGACTTAATTCCATTAAATACTGTACATATGATGAGAAATACCTTATTCAATTTGAAATAAAATTACCGCAAAGTATGGTTACTAGGCACGTGCACAGACTAGAGCTAGGCACAAGCCGCCATCGCCCCACCCCTTTACTCCCTCGTACTCCCGTTGAGTATTATGTCTACACTTTAGCTTATTACATGATTTTCAAAATTTTAATTTTTTTATTTTTATTATTTAAAAAAAATAAAGTATTTTTTTTATATTTTTTTTAGCACCAGTATCATTTGTATTATCGACCCTGAGTCGCTTGTCGCTGACCAAAACAACAACCTGTATAAGCTTAAGAGTATACATTTCAGTGGAAATATGGTGGTATACATAATTACTGCACTTAGTATGAAAACATAACAATATCAGGTTCTATGCATACCATATTTACATACAACGGATAGTTAAAACTATTGCATCCAAGAGGATACATAATTTTGTAACATTAAATGGATATAAAATCTCATTGTAATCGACTGTACCTACATTAATTCGCATATGAAAACGTTTAAATTATGAAATAAATAAATAAAAGCGAGAAGACCGTAATATGTCAGTTTCACGCGTTATTTTATATCTGTTACAAGATCAGCTATTACAAAATCTGATATCTAATTAGTATTCAAATCTAACATTGCACACGTTTTCAAAACGGAAGCAAAAGCCCTTCAATCATCGGATTCTAAATCCGCCATCAAAACTTGATATATTGGAGAATTATAAAAATATTTATAAACCAATTTACTTTTACAACATATTTTTTAACTTACGTAAGCACATCTCTAGCAGGTCGCAGTTTAAGTAAAGCTTATTCTCGCGTTACCAATCAAGTTATAATTATAAACATAAAAGTTTTGATCAATAAATTATTCATAAATATGATATTTTGAGACTACGGTGTTATGGTGTCAATGAATTGAAAATGAAAAAAACATAACTTCTGGAAAATTAAGATTTATGATCTATTAAAGATATAACTGTTATTAGCATCAAATCATTAGTGACACGTATTGTTTATCACTTTAATAATAGGTATTTCAACGGCTTATTTGACGATGAACTGATGGTGTACGTAAAAACCAAAAATGGGTTATGTATGTCACACCTTATCTTTAAGTTTTCTTGTATTCATAAATAATAAAAAATAAATAGTTGAATGATAATTCATAAGGATTGATAAAACAGCAAAATTACGTAAAAGTACCGCGTGTCGTACGTATATACGACACGCGGTACTTTTACTTCCAAAAATAAATGTAAACATATGTAATAAATTATATGTGAGAACAAAGTAAATTGTATAGCTTCAGTGATAACTCTTAGTTTCTTCAGTATTAATATTTTTTTCGTGGTCTAAACATGTTGGAGAGTAAATCATCGTTATTAAAAAAGCGCGTAAAAAAAAGTAAGGTATGCTGCAAAGATTTTTCTAAAAAGTACTATAATTAATTGCGGCATTGTTAACTTTCAGTGAAATATTCTGTGTTACCGAGATTAATTAGTGCTAACTCGTTCACACCCGAATGAAAACTAGATAACTGCACAAAATCAGCAGTAAACTAAGATTTGACTTTATTTCTACGTGAAATTAACGCATGACGCAGCTAATTTATTTTTAATTAATTAATTTAAATTGCCATATACATCACTAATATTAACTATATATTAATAGGTGTAGCAAAAACTTTTGATCCCTTTTTTTAGCCTATTGCGAGCAAGGAGGAGCGTGAGTTATGGCAGTGTTAAAGTTTATATAGAGAAGAAGTGCAGAAAAGTGCACACAACGTTTGTCACACAACGTTTGTCACACACACATGTCAAAATGAAGTATGCAAAATGACAAAAATAATCATAATGTTATAGGATAGTCATAGTTTGTTAATTACGTGGGGAGAATTTATACAAACTTAAAAAAATACGTTCGAATTTCGACCACTACGGAACCACTGGTTATAATAAATCAACAAGTTAACCCAAACAAACTGCAAGAAACCTCTCATTTTATGTGGTGTTATGGGATCCATAGCGAGCGAGTCCCACTCGCAGTAAGTAAGGTGTTCACTCATACACCTATAAATAGTATCCTATGTGGTAATCAAGAAAATATTCTATTTATGTGCCAAATTTCATCCAAATCCGTTGAGTTATTGAAGCGTGATTCAGGTACAAACATCCAAACTTTCGCATTTACTATATTAGTAATAATATAATATAACATATTATTATAACATTAATGTAAAATCAATTCGATTAACTTTTCAATAGAATTCGTAACCTTATCTGGGCTATAAATTTCCTAAAACCTCATAAAATTTCAATAATCTTAATCTAACACCTCAGCCAGTGATTTTTCCGATTATGACCTACTTTCTCGTGAGATAAATGGCTTCATATTAACAAATTGGTGAATAAAGTCATAACAACATACTCCCATATCTTTTATGAGCTCAAAACATAGAAACATATTCAAATTTGATAACACTTCCGTTAAACATTAAATATAATGTGTTATAACTACGCGCTAGGGCTTCTATACATTTTTATTTTATGATAATTTCTTGTAGCCAATGTAGATAACGTGTTAAATAAGATATTGTACAACACATAGTTATGCGATAATAGCTCAGTGGTAGTGACATTGACATCGAGGCTCCGAATCCTATAGTTAGCTTCAGCTTTCGCTGAAGGAAAACATCGTGAAGAAACCAACATCATCAGCCCGCAATGTCCTACTGCTGAGTACGGGCATCCTTTCACAAATTAGGGTGAAAAGGAATTGGTAGATACTGCACCACGCGTGCCTACTGCGGATTGGTGAAGGAAGGCTAGTGGTTAACCTACTGTTGGAGCTTTCAAGCCGCCTAGGAGGCCTCCAACTAGCTTAACGACTATCACTATTAAGTGATAGCTGGGACCAACGGCTTTACGTGCCTTCCGAAGCACGGAAAACCCGCCAGACACACCTGGTTAGCTACGACTATTATGTTGAAAATCTGTTGCCAAAACCGGTGTGTTCAGTAAGTTGAATGATACCTGAAAGGCAGTTCCTTTCTAGGCGTTGTGTGCTTGCCACCTTCGGGCACATTACCACCTGATCGCGGATAGCTATATGTATACATATGCAAAATAGAATTCAAATAACTGTGATTCAAGTGATTTAACATGGTGATAATAATAATAATATTATTTATTATTTTTATATTATTATTATTATTATTTTTTTTTTTTTTTTTTTTTTTTTTTTTTTTTTTTTTTTTTTTTTTCGCGGCGGGCAACACTGTAGTGAACTTGTCAAAAGTTTGTCTCCTGTATTTTAATTAATTTATAATTCTAATTCTAGTAAAATACATTATATTTCATTGTAATTAAATAGTATTTATGATTAATATTCCTGGAAAATAAAAACATAAAGTGTTTTTACGAAAAATAACGAAAATCAGCTGTGATATTCACCGGCGAAGTGACAGCCAACGGAAGGAATTTGAAAACCAACAATAAACCTGGGGAGTATTGTGATAATAAGTCTTATTTTATACTTATAATATCAATAGTAGCAAAATCTTTTGAACCGGAATCATATCTTTATGATTCCTTGTCAATTTGAGTTACATATATCATACAGATGCAAATGCACCAGCAGGGATTTTCACAACTTATTTTGTCTGCCAAATTGTGTTAAGAGTTAAAAACTTAACATACTGAACACTGCAGTAACCTTGATGATATATAAACTCAATATTTTGGCAATCCCCTCACTTTCAACTTTGCATTTTAATGTTTAACACTTTATGGCATTCCATTAGACACCCAATCCCAAGTAGTACTTATTACAGTAATCTTGTAAGAGAAACACTAAATTAAACATTATAATTTATTATATAGATATACCAAGTTCACAAAAACATAAGTAATACTAATAATTAAATATTTACACAATCCTTAGTAGTACCTCATCTTGTATTATTTGTGAATAATTCTCTTAATTACAACTCAGTTTACTGTATAGGCTGTGGTGTAGGTTCTCAAATATTAATCCTTATCTTCCCACTTGCTTAAACCGTCCTGTGTGTATTCCAGGTCTACTTCAATTAAAATGACGACTCGCAGAGCTACCGCTCGTGACATGGAGGAAAAACTTAAGAAGACCTTGCAAGAACTCAAGGTCTCCCAGGATGACTGCACTAAGTTGCTGCAGGAGCGAGAGGAAAGTGAGGAGGAAATTAAGAAAATCATAGACAAAAATAGTCAGTTGAAAAGTGAAATGGCTGAACTTCACCAACATTGTACGGAGGCTAATGATCGCCAAAACAAATTGCAGGAGCTATTGTTACAGTTCCAAGAGTGTAGTGACAATCATGAAATGGCCTTGACTCGCATTTCTGAACTTAAACTCAGCTTGAGCCGGGCCAATGGCATTATAACTAAGTATGAACTTGAGAAAAGTTGTCATCAGGAAAAAAACACACTTAGCCTATTTGATGAACTTGTTGTGAGTTGTCCTGGTCATTTACCTACTTCTAGGCTTATTGAGACCATTGATTTGACAAATGATGTATCAACCACTAATGAACCGATTTTAATGAATAGTCATAATAGAATTAAAAAGTACATTAAAATAAATAAATTCATTACCAAAACGAGGAAACTCATAAAATGTAAAGAAAGTTTCTGTAAAAATATAAAACTTAGGAAAGAACGTATAGGACTAATTACTCAATTAAAAACATGTAATAGCAGTTTGCAAAATATGAGGTTATTATATGACACTGACATGCTGCAGTTACAAACAGATCTGAAGCACAAAGAGGATTTAATTAATGGTTTAGCATGCAGATATAACAGTGCTAAGAAAGAGATCAGCGAGCACATAGTTGCAGTCACAAAACTGGTGGACATGTGCAAAAATCATGAAGAACGGTTTGATTCCCTAACATTGAAAAAGATATGTCATTGTCATGTTACTAATCCATTACCATGCGTTGATCTCTCTTCTCCGGGCGCTCCGAGTGATCCGGGCGCTCCGAGTGCTCCGAGTGCTCCGCGCGTTCCGAGTGCTCCGGACGCTCCGTGTGCTCCTGGCGCTCCGAGTGCTCTGGACGCTCCGAGTGCTCCGAGTGTTCCGGGTGCTCCGAGTGCTCCGGGCGCTCCGAGTGCTCCGAGTGCTCCGGGCGTTCCGAGTGCTCCGGACGCTCCGTGTGCTCCTGGCGCTCCGAGTGCTCTGGACGCTCCGAGTGCTCCGAGTGCTCCGAGTGTTCCGGGTGCTCCGAGTGCTCCGGGCGCTCTGGGTGCTCCGGGCGTTCCGAGTGCTCCGGGCGTTCCGAGTGCTCCGAGTGTTCCGGGTGCTCCGAGTGCTCCGGGCGCTCCGAGTGCTCCGAGTGCTCCGGGCGTTCCGAGTGCTCCGGACGCTCCGTGTGCTCCTGGCGCTCCGAGTGCTCTGGACGCTCCGAGTGCTCCGAGTGTTCCGGGTGCTCCGAGTGCTCCGGGCGCTCTGGGTGCTCCGGGCGTTCCGAGTGCTCCGGGCGCTCCGTGTGCTCCGAGTGCTCTGGACGCTCCGAGTGCTCCGGGCGCTCCGAGTGCTCCGAGTGTTCCGGGTGCTCCGGGCGCTCCGGGTGTTCCAAGCACTGAACCACATGTCAGTGTCAATATTTCTGTGGGGAGCTCTGAGGCATCAATCATGAAAACTGTTGTTTTTTCTGACCAAATTGGGGTCAATTTTGGACCAATTTTAAATAATCGTGTGGATCAGCCAGTTATTAATTATTGTATGCCGGGAGCTTCCTATACAGATATAATGAATAAAATTGTAAGTACTAAGTTTGACAAACAAACCACTGTTGTGATACTTATAGGAAATGGTTTGAACGTGAAATTCAAAGAATTAATTAATAGTTTTGAAACATTCCTCAAACTAAAGGTGATGAATGTTTTTCTATGTGCTTTGCCATACTCCGTCAACTATACGGATAAACAAAATAGGTATATATTGTTTTTGAACAATTTTATATATAGTTTGACATGTCGTCATAGTGACGTTTTTTCTTATTTCGACACTAATAAATTTGTTAGTGGACTAAAATTTACTGGGGACTCATTGTTTATGCCCAAAAAATGTAAAAACTTGATTGCTACACTGATAGCTTACAATATTAACACGGTTATAGCTAATATAACTAAATGTAGCCTTAGTGACAAAACGGTATTGTCTAGTAGTACTAATAATACTGTGATTAGTTGTTTAAACTTGTAACTCCGACAACAGAGAAGCATACTCATGGCATTACTTTACTACATCAGAATATTAATCGCTTCTCTGGCAAAATACTTGACGTTGAATTATTATGTGATGAAATCAGAATCGATATATTATGTTTTACAGAAACGTGGCTAAAACCAGACAGAATGCTTTTTAAAATGTTTTATAAATAAGATAATTAAATACAATCTGATGATTCACTCATTAAGGAGGTCATACATAAATTGTATCTACTTTCGGGTACCGTATCCGTACGTGATTAAATAACATATTTTATGGTCGCCGCCTCCGCTCGCCGTCTAGATTATTTCGCAAGTTAACATTGAGAACTGAAATACTATAGTTAATGAGTATAAATAAAAGCAGCAAATGCCACACATTCAAAATTCGTCCCAAGGTGTAGTCTAGTCAGACAAATTATTGTTACCAGACATATTTTTACTGGAAGTCAACAACATAAGTTTGTTTACCTATCTTTGATATTATGTTAGATGTATCTAATCTCCTCTACTATTACAATAGTGACTTCAAATCATACTATCTTCTTGTATACAAATCGGATCGTAGAGTCCAAATGACAACTCCACAGCAACTACCGCTTAGAACAGTTCGCCAAAATTAGTGTCAGAAACTCAAAAACTTATACAGTAGGAAGTAAAAGGTAACGAGGTAGACGGTCAGTCGCTAGGACGCAATGACGTAGCATTCTATGGACAAAAGGCAGTTGACGTAATCTTCCAAATCTTATTCATCAGGTAAGACGAAGAATGGAAATCGCCACAACACAGCGTCTGCGCATTCATGCATTTATAAATGCACCATTTAAGACTTTTATAATCGAACAGAAGCAATATAGTTCTATGAATGTGTTGACCTGGAAACCATAAACTAGGAGTCTGTGATTACTCCATCGAGGAAGAATCCCTTCAGAGTAGTAATACTGAATAATCAAATTCCGCAACTAGTCGGTGATTTTGCACTCATTTTGAACAATAAGGACCAATCACTGCATCGTATGTTTTTGACTTGGCCAATCAGAGCGCATGTGTTCTTGACTTAATAGTAGGATCCCCAGTGCCGCCAGACCTTCCATATTCTCTGAAGGACAAAATGTACATAATTGAGTAGTAGAACGTACTTCAAATGTATGAATACCTACTAACTTGTCCTGTCATATTTGCATTATAATAATGCCTTCACGCAAATACTCCAGCGACATTTTAATTGTGTTTAGGGAATGTTTGGCTGCTACGATTGATCTGGCTGTTTGCAAAAAGTATTAAAATAGTTCCATGAGTAACATATATGAATATCAGCTCGCAGAATTGAAGAAAAGTACGTAATATGCTTTCATGCCTGGTACCTGAAAACCTTAAAGAAAAAACTCTCGGTACTGGCCGAGCGACGGGAGAAGTTAGCAGGTACCTATTCATACGTCTGGCGGCCCTGGGATTTCGGTCTATAACCAATGAGAGCGCATTGTTGGTGGTAGGAAATTGGCGAAATATATTTCAAGCAAAATGAACGTCATTGCGCTTCTTTGGGTTAATTGCTCGATGGATTACGCACAGTTATTATTGTCACAGTTTATTTTCGACAATGTTAGAATGGTGGTGTACCTCTCTTTCTTTCTTTTTCTCATTCACAAGTGTCACCGCAAGTTTATGTTCAGCAACTGATTCGCGTGTGTTTGCAGCAGCTTGTTGATTGTCTTATAAGAACAAAGACGACAGTAAGAAGAATATCGTCACGCACGTGGGACTGTTAATCTGAAATTAAGTGAATTTATTTGCTTGAAACATGGCAGACAAAATCTTACATAATAATTGAATGCATGTTTTACATGATTATTAAATTAATTTGACTGAAGATATAAAACTAAATTTAAAAAAATTGGTTACATGACACAATTTTTGACAAAAATTTACACACCTACCTTAGTAATATCATGTCTGGTCAATCACATACATTTTATAATTAGTGTAGAATTCACACGTAAAGATGTCGCTACAAACATCGTATGGTATGATTGAAAATTATTTCTTAGTCAAAACGCTTTTAAATTACTTTTTATTGAGCTTTATTGCAAGGAAATAGAATTTGATGATAATTATTTACGTAATTTAATTAAATTAATGTTTAAAACTCGTATTTTTAATATTTGCAATTTATGTAATTTTATTTAAATCTTTCGACCTTACATAGATGGCCTAAGCGTCGATTATTTTTATTTCATTTCATCGTCTAAAACCAAAACAATCAAATAATAATAAATCTATTAATAACCTGTTTCTAATAAGCAGAGACTTCAACGGTAAATAAATATAATCTAAATATTTTGAAATCTACTACGGTTTTTTTAAAAGTACAATGGGCAGTTTCGTCCCAATTGTATTTCATTTGTTTTTATGGGGTTAAGTCTGTATCTAGTGCTGGAAAAGTTATCGTGGTTTCATTTATTCAACAAAATATCAAATAAAAACAACTTAATCAATAAGTTTTTTATATGGACAAAAGGATTAAAGCCATTCGTTAGTCACTGAACTTGCTCACAAAATTTCTGGAGAATCGGTTGAGAAATGCGACCTGGACATACATACATACGAAAGCATTTTTGTCCAAGCTGAAACGGAGATGCTGCGCGTGCTCGGTATTAAAGTGATTTTTAAAACTTATAGTAGATTTAGAAATTGCTTATAGTAGATTTATCTTGACCTATTTTTAATCGTTCCCTAATCAGGGCTGGCTCTAGCCTATATAGCGCCCGGGGTGCAAGCAATACCCTGGCGCCCTCAAGTAGGCGTACGAACAAAATGGAATATTCTCACCAGAGTGATCGGAAATTCGTGTGCAAATGACTATATAAATGAATATATTTTCATTCTGCAGTTTCAAGCAAGGTCTTTTGGAAATTTCGCAGGGTTCCTAATTAAAAAAAATATATATCCTATGTCACTCAGTGATAAATAACAATATGATTCGACTGGTGAAAGTTTTTTTAAATCGTTCCATTAGTTTTTGAGTTTATTCATTCCAAACAAAAATACAAAAAAGGTTTGTATTTTTGTAGATTACATCTACACTAACTGTTGAAAACTACTTTGTTAGATTAATTTATGGTATTTTCTATTGTATTTTTTTGTTTATAAAAACTATTGTAATATATCAGAAAGAAAATAAATGAGTGTGTGTCAGTCGCTTGGTCGCCTATTTTTTCCACTGCTAGCAAAATTATCGAAATCCTATATACTAACACTATTAGTATAGATGTCACGAGTGGCACCTGACGCCCGTCCGGATATTCACATTCAAATTCAAAATCATTTATTCAAATCGACGGTCCCTACGTATAAACAGACATGTCAAAAAATGCATTTTTTTTTATTGCATAATTGGTTTCATACAATCGATACGCAACTATCCATATAAAATATTTAGTAAAATATAAAGTAGTTTACTGGAAATTAAAAACGTATAAGAGAACATCTATGTTAAAATCGAAGAATTTGTGACGTAGAAGCGGACATATCAGACTTGTCGTTTTGTACTGTGTCTTAAAATGCGCGCCACACGGTGTGAATGCGGTCATGTCAAATTTAAGTATGGATTTATGGGGAAGTATCAAGAATAATTCCGAAATGTATATTTTAAAGTATTAGTAAATAAATAAAAAGTGTGAACATTTTTCTAACTTAGCAATGTATAATATAAATGTAAATGAAGGCATGTCCTACATGTTTGTTTATATGTTTCATTACAAAATTTACCACTTCGACATCATTTACGTTTATCTACAGTAATGTTATAAAGAGAAAGAGATTGATTTTTGTATGTTTGTAATGGATAAACTAGGTACATAATTTATTAAAAAAAATATTTCACCTATAAAAGCAACATTATCATGTCCCGATACTTAAGTTCAAATGGGTATTGGGCGAAAGATTAGTCTATACCAGCATGGTAATCAAAAGAAAAACAATCCATGTCGAGACATGGATTGTTTTTCTTTTGATTTTTAACTCTTTTATCATTGACACCCTAGATCATGTCTTGGGTACTGTGATCACAAATTACCCAATTTTGCAGTGGTTTTTTTATTAACGTATTCCTAAATAACCATGCTATCAATTCGTAGTCACAAATCTAATAACAAACATTGTTAATTTAGTCAAAAATAATGATATTTGATAGTCATGTTTTTAAAAAAATATACCAGCGAACTTTGATACATCATAGTTTAAAAAAAGTACTACACTAACCCCGGCAAGTAGTTTCAAAAGAAGACCCATTTATTTACAATTTCAAAACAGTACAATAATTGAAACTTTTTATTCCATAAAGCGAGAGAACCATAATTTTATAGCGCAGTTTACCTAAATTTTATATTGATTTTCAGCAGCACACTTTTTCTTGTATGCAGCCCCAGTAAAAGAAATCTAGGGTATTATGGTACGGAGAATGAGGAGGCCACGAAATTGAACTAAAGCGCCCGCCATCCACCTTTCGGCATCATCCTCATCATGATTAGCCCTTAATGTACTGATAATCACAATTAAGTGATAGCCGGGACCAACAATTTTACGTGCCTTCCCAAAACTCGGAAGACACTTGAGTTGAAATACCACTAGGAGGTTATCAAATATGTGTTTAAATAATGTTTCCCGTCCAGAACAAGCTAAATGCGCTGGGCAACCATCTTGTTAACTTACATACGGACAGACAGACGGACGGGATGGATAGCAGGAGTTAGGCTCCGCTGTCCGTCCGTCTATAATAAATAATTTCATAGCAAAGTTGAGTTAGTTAATATTATTATTACCCTCCGTGAGCGAGTCCAACTCGAACTTGCTCGGTTTTTAATAATTGATCTGACTAGAATTAAACATTTACCCCTTACTCATGAAACGTTATTTAACTAATCTGCCACTCAAATAAGGTCGAATTGTTTGTCAATGTCTGAAAGGTGGCGTTATTTATTTGACCATTTACCGCCTTACACATAAAGCGCTATTTAACTAATATACTGATTAAATGGTCACGTAAATAATGTCACATAGTTGACAATAGAGTGACGTTATTTACGTGACCCTATGATTTTATATATTTAAGTTCTTAATTTATTGAGTCTTATAAAAATATAAAGAATTGTTGATTGACTATTAAAAATTAATAATTTAATTGAAAACCCTTTTTAATTAACAAATATCTCCCTCAACTCTCTCTGTTATTTTAGTTTTCACCAACATGTCTTTTTTTTAATTGCAAATTAATAGTCATAAGTCAGTTTGTAATGACCATGTATAAACAGATATGTATACATCTGTGTATTTTAAAAATTCACGGATACGAACTAACGATTTTTAAGGTAACTTTTTTGAAGATGGAAATAGAATGCCATATTTTCTTTGATATTTTCATAAATTCTTTCATAAATTTGTGTTATGTTGTCTTCTACGTATAAACAGATATGTTAGACTTGACTTTTAAAGTTTTTTTTTAAAGGCGATGTAAAAACAGTCATCTGTCAGTTTTTCAAAGAAAATCTGAAAAATGTGGAAAGTACTTAACATCATTATAAACTTTCTAAACCCGGTATAACATTTCAACAACAAAAATATTACATTATTACATAGTATTATTTCTAGATTGATTTGAATCTTTATTTCGCTCTCCTGTAAACCATGGTTTTTGACATGTCCGTTTATACGTAGGGACCGTCGAAATAGACCTTCGCAGGCACTTATGAAAAGTCTGACTCTCATACTCTAATACCGGTTCGGAAGGTTGCATTTGCTGAGAAGAGCCGGCAATAAAGATATCCTGTATATATATTTTAAACTTGGAAAAAATGGGACCAGGATTTTTTACTAATTTTGTTGGAGGTATTAGAGAGAACTCTTTCAAGCTTATGTTATCCTAGTATTATATTTGAATAAAATTTAATTTTGAGTGCCTAGAGACAGAGTTCGGAAAAGCTAGTAAATCTAGTCACTCTAATCTCATCTCACAAATATTATAAACGCGAAAGTTTGTGGGTTTGGATGTTTGTCCCTCAATCATGAGTCAACATCTCAAAATTCAAAATCATTTATTCAAATAGACCTTCACAGGCAATTATGGAAAGTCTGACTCTAATACTACCGGTTCGGATGGTTGCATTTGCTGAGAAGAGCCGGAAATAAAACCTGTAATTACTCTTTTTATAACAAGCTTAGATTCATTCATCTGAACGGATTTGGATGAAATTTGGTATACAGATAGAACGTATTTTGGATTAACATATACATAAAATACTTTTTATCCCGGGAAAATAATATATCCCTCGGGAACGCGGGTGAAACCACGGGGCGGAAGCTAGTACAATATAAAGGAAAGTTCAATAAGCATAATAAATGCTTATAAATACTGTGACTTCTTCATAACATCTTATGTGGTATAATGCAACTTAATATTTAGTAATAATTCGATAATTTCGATGGAGGAGTTTGCGAATTGTTGATGAACAATAGCTAGAGTATTTTGGAAATTGTCTCAATTACCCGTGGAGTAAGATGCAACTTAAAATCAGTATTTTTAGAATTGAATAACATAATAATAATTCTTTGGATTAGTTTAGGACTTAATGTATGGAATTCTTATCTTTTTTGAACAAAAGTATGGAGTAGTTTGGGAAAAAGCCTTTGTGCGAGTAAATGCTACGCTCTACCTCTCTTACACAAAAACAAAAAAAATACAAATGTGCCCATTATTCTTTAAAATTAAATTGTTTCAACAGTGTCATCTGTGTCATTTACTGAAAAACAAACAATGCTGTAGTCACTTAGAAACCCAGAATAGGAATTAGTACCCCAATCTCGCCACCGGCGCTGTACTTGCGCGAGTTATGGTGGTAACTTTTGAAGTATGGGCGCTGTCTCTCTGTTGTACGTAGTATTTATATACTCTGAGGTAATATCTATACGAACATAATAAAGCGGAAGAGTTTTTGTTTGTTTTTTTGTTTAAATGGGTTAATCTCTGGAACTACCAGTCGGATTCAAAAAATTCTTTCACTAATAGGAATAGCGTATTATATGTATAGAAGATAATGATTTCCTGTCCCAAACATAGATAAATGTTTTTATAATATAAAGTAGGTACTTTCTGAAAAAATTAATCCCACCAAAAACATTTTTATGTAAAATGTTGCCAAGACATATGGCTCGCACTGTCAAAAAGTTATCAGATCTCATGTAGAGCCAAGCTTATAACTACATGCCCTTACTCTACAAGCCCTAACTTCACAAACTCTACACAACCTAGTCAAAATATGTGGCTTGGCCGTTTCAGAGACGGACAGACTGAAGACAAAGGTTTTCAATCAGTGCGTGTTACTAGTGATGGCATACGGGACAGAGACGTAGTCTTTTACTGCTGGCCGCATAAATAAGCTCAGAGTCACTCAGCGACCTAAGGAACGAACTATGCTCGGAATTTCTCTACGTGACAGAGTCCGAAATGAGGACATTCTTAGGAGAACGAAAACGACGGACATAGTTCGTAGAGTTCGTAAGCTGAAGTGGCAATGGGCAGGCCACATCGCTTGAAGAGCCGATAACCGATCAGGAAGAAAGGTTCTCGAGTGGCGACCACGTACTGGAAAGCGCCGAGCGGGACGACCTCCCACCAGGTGGACCAACGACCTGGTCAGAGTCACTGGGTGCCGCTGGATGCAAGCGGCCCAGAACCGCTCGAAGTGGAATCAATGGGGGAGGCATATGTTCAGCATTGGACATCCATGGGCTGATATGACTTGATTTTACTTTTCAGTTACATTTACTGTGTTGTATAATTGTCTAAAAGCACAAAATACTATTTCTGACGAAAGTGCAAAAACAAAATCCAATTACAAAACTAATTTCATGAGCGCCGTAAACTGGATAATTGGTATGAGATCAACGATGATATGGCGCTATAGGAGTCAGTCGTAGTGTGTGATAAAATGCCAACTAGCGACATCTAGTGACATCACGAAAGTTCACGTCTCGTCACTTTTACGGTTATATTTTTAATTTGGTTTTTTGTTATTCCTGATTTTTTCCACATTTTGTCAATTTTCCTTCGGAGTAGAACCCTGGGCAGCAGTAAATAAGCAATAGTACATAAAGTGATTTAATTATGAAAACCTAACTTTTAATACAAATGGACATTGTAACCAAGTAAAGCAACATTACTCGCGAGTCGCCATGGATTGCGTAATGTCAAATCGTCTTGAGTTGAGTTTCACGAGAGCATCGGTCTTTCTCTAAACGATTTCTCGATTACGCACATGATACGCCTATAATGGTTTTCTTCGATACACAATTTGCGTTATTCAGAGCAACCAATTGGGTCGCCTACAGAATCAAAAGACATATTTAAGATTTTCAAACAAACATTTTAAATTAGGTAGTTATTATCAACTGCACTCGATCGACAGGTTAAAATAAAGATTGACTTAGGTATTTACGCAGTTTAGCACCCGATGCTAAGAATATTCAAATAAAGCTTAAAAATTATCTGTCGCCAAACCCTACTACGTTTTTACAGAATCAATCAGAATAGAACCATATATAAAACTATTTGAAATAATGTATAGCGCCATCTAGTGATAATCTTTAAATATTTACAAGATCTATCCATACTATAAGAAAATCAAGTAGTACTGCTACTCGACCACAGATGGCACGCAAACAGTTATTCGTCAAGAAATGATAGATGGCGCTTTGATATTATATCTGCGTATGTAAAATATTTAATTGACTCTCAGCGTGTTTAGTTCTATAAATTGTTGGGCTAGATAAAGCCACTTGAGCTCTGTCCAATCTGTTCTAGCTAGACAGCCCTCTATATTTGCCATGTACAATAAACAAGAGGTGTTGATTATTAAAAGCCGAATTCAATGTCAACTAGTTAATTTCCTAGTAGACATTAAACCAGTTTATGATCTAAATTTCACTACATTCACAGTGATATCAAATCCGCGACGTGCCGAATTGCACGTGCGCAAATTTCACTCGACCTTTCTCTTTCCTACATCAAGATTATGATAAAGAGGGATGCCATTGAGGCTGAAGTCATGAAATAAGTGATAGTTACAGCGGAAACGCGTTAGCGTATAGCTCCCCGGTGTGTTCTAGCTAACATAAAAAAAGCTTATAAGAAAATGCTGTATTAAGGCTTAAGGTGCTCTAGCTAAAAAAAATAAGACTGGAAACATTGAATTATTACGCTTAGAAGCGAAGTATCGAACAAAAATCCTCGCGACTCGTAGGCCACTTGACAACCAATGTGTGAGTGAGTACCATATAATTACACTCGCTGACACGCACACAAGCGCACGAGTAATGTTGCAAGCTAAACGAAATATTTCGGTAAAATTAACCTTCCGATACCAGTGAATGAAATTCGAAGTAAGTATTCATACAATTAATTAAATAGTTTAAAATGTTCTGCGTCTTAGATAATTTATCATAGAAACAGGCCTGTTATTTATTTATTACTAGTTTAATGGTTATGTTTCATAGTACTTATGTCGGGTATTTTAACATAGTAAACCAAGACAATATGCAAAGCTATGAACGATCGTACAATTTGTAGTAGGTATTGTTGGTAATGATAGGTTTCATATATGATAGGTTGTATAGAAAAAGAAGATTAAGAAGTATGTAGGTATTTAATTATCATTATCGTATAAAAGACGAATAGCTATACATTCTTATAATATCTAACTGAATCTATACTAATATAATATTAATATTTATAATACAAGAAACCGGAAGAGTTTATTGTTTGTTTGTTTAAACGGGTCAATCTCTGTAAAAAAAAACTACCTGTAAAACTACTACTGTGTAAAACTACCAGTCTGATTCGAAATTATTTCACTAATATGAAGCTACATTATCCCGAGTATTATAGGGTACTTATCCCAAGAACGCGGGTGAAACCGCGGGGGACAGCTAGTCAGTTATAATAGTTATAAGTAAAAGAAACAACTTATCGGACTCAATTACTTACTCTACTTCATACTCTAACAAAATCAGTATCAATTACGTAAAACAACACAAATTCGCACACAAACAGCTGGCAACACTTTGCTCGAAATCTGAGTGAAGTATTTTTATTTTAGAATTTTGTTATTTTAGATGAATTACGCAATAAAATTAGTGGCTTATCTGTGGAATATTACAACAGAATTCTAATCTTTCTTCCCTGATGAATTGTGACACAATTTTACTGCACAAACCGTCATATTTATTATTTTTCTGAGAGCTCCACTTACTAAAACGCCAGTCAGTACACTGATAGCGCGGCGGTCATTTGGAGCCATTATGGCTCCAATTGAATGGATTATGTTTCGCGCGTGTACTTTGTTTCTATGTGTAATAATTCAATGACTGGAAACTTCGAAAAGCGCTCGCCAATGTATGCAATGCTCTGTATTATTCTACTTTCATTTGCGTTCCAGAAATGACTTTCTGTTTCTGGAAAAAAACTTAGTTTTAGTGATAGGCTCTGTTAAGCAGTACTATCGAAAACCGAGAAGAGTACAATAATAATAACCGTACCGCATCAGCGAATCTCTGCACATGTCCACAGCCTTACAGACCATGATGCATTAGAGAAGTGGTTTGTGAAAGGTACATTGTGGCTAATAACCATCGATCATACGCAAATTACCTTAAGGATAGGTTCGCAGGGAATGTTAACTTGGGTTTTGTTGAATCGTAGCCCATAAGGGTAAATGAGCCCGGAAAATATCATATATTTGTGTGGTATATAGCTAAAAAGGATAGCAAGATTAGCAGCTTTAAGCACCTAACATAATAAGACATGGTTAATGTTACATAATAAGCTGTGATAGATATGACAATATGGGTTTCTGAAATCAGTTTAATTAGTATTTTTTGTTTTTTATACGAAGATGTTTGTGAACAAGCGTACGGCCCGCATGTTGCTAAACAGCTTTTATACCACTAATGTGGCAAACAAGCATATGGCCCGCCTGATGGTTACCTTAATATGGACGCTAGCAACACGGGGCATCACTCACGCGTTACCGACCCTTACCTCCTCCCCAATGAGCTCTGGCGACCTTACTCACGTGCAGGAACACAACAGCTGCGGTTTTCTATAAGGTGGAGGAGCTCCCCAGTCAAGATGCTCTTTGACCGAATAAACGCTCTACCTGTATGATGATAATGCTACAATATTTTGAACCTATATGTATATACGGCTAGATATAAACAGCTGTAGACAGAACTGGCTGTATCTAATGACCGGTTACGAACGAGAGGTTGTCCTAGAGTCATTTCTCTCACTACAAACTTATAAAACAGTACAGTTACCATGTACAATCTAACCTATGCACCAACTAGGGATGTACAGTCTAGTTCTTTAATATATCATCATTTTGATAAGGATCTAAAATATTGTAAACATTGGAACGCACGAGAGGATCGATAGATTAGTTAATAAAATCTTAATAGGTAAACGATTAAACAATATGCTGATGTTTAGTAATGTGTGTTCTAACAGCGAACAGTTCTGGGGAATTGTTATCGCCATCGACAGGATTTCAACCTCAAATATTGGAACCAAAATGGTCGTACACTGTGCAGTTTTAAAGGAGCTTCCTACAGTGGATGCTCAGGTTGTGGAATGAACTCCCCGCCGTGATATTTCCAATCAAGGGGTTCTTCAACGGTGTGAAGATTTTTACAGGATAGGCAACGCGCGTACTGTTGCAAGCGTCTATAGACTACTCTTACTATAATGTTTGTTAGAGTCACTTAACGCTAGGTATTAAGGCCATAAGTGGGATGATGGAAACATAAATAATTTTAATCTCTTCAGCTTAATCTTTGCATACGTAGTATACCTACTCGTATGCAAAGTAATGCTTACTAACTACTTAATATTTTAGGTTAAGTGGATATAAGGCGAAATAATCACACCACAGTCAATATTAGGTATTTTAATTAGCATCTCATTACACCTGTGAGTCGTCTCCCGAAATAAATAAAGCTTATAGCGGAATTCTGGTGTTCTCATTTAGCAATAGGTAATGGCAATTCAAAATTCAATGTAGAATAGAAGAATTAATTGAGCAACTCTCCATCGCTATCGACAGCAAAGCCGGCAAGCGGTACCTCACTTGCCGTGAGACACCGCACGTCACAGCACGCGTCCGATGAAAGTCCAACACCGGAACACTGTCATGGCTTTCTATCAACCAACACATTTCCGAACGGTATATTAAAATTATAAAGAAAAGAACAATTCTATTTTTGAAACTATCGAAATTCAAATTGTCAATAAGTGATTTGAATTAATCGATTGATTGTCAATTGTTTTCATTGTGGTTAGTAGTGAATAAACGTGGTGCATACTCGAAATTAGTGAAATGAAAGTGAATATTTTGGTCAGTTTCATTGTGGTCTTTCAATTAAATCTGTGAGAGTGTATGTGAAGACGGACTTGGGTTTTGGATGCTGCACAGATTTCATATCTACATCACAATGGGTCCGAGGTAAACGCATTTTGCATACTAGAAAATTAATATTCAGGGTAACCTATTTTTAAAACCATTAAGAAGGACTTGGTAATCTCATGATTATCGGCTACTATATTATTATTATTACCTGCTTCGTATAACAGTAACCTAATCTATACTTAAAAACCACCTACGAATGCTTAACAAGTATTAGGGGGATTGACCCACAAGCCTGCCTTTCTCTGCCTCTCAAATCTCACGGAAAACAGCGTAATATCTAACAAACAAGTATTACCAGACCTACTATTAAAGCCAGAGATGACCTCCAAAATTAAGAATTTGATGTTGCTAACTTTTGCCAATAAAATAACAGTGAACTCGGCCTATAGAACGCAACATCATAATGTGTGTGACCCCCTTGCTAGATCGTCCTAAATGGAAAATAACGGATTGTTAACAATATCGCTAAGCACCTATAATTTGTGTCTACTAAGATGTAAGGAGGAAGTTATAAGTTATAATACTTTATTAGAAATAATAAATATGTATGGACAATAACTTTTGGAAATTTGCGAGTTTGAGAAGAACTAGAATAAAGCAAATCTTTTTTTTTTCGATACGACAATGTTGCAGACGGCTAGTTAAGCAACAAAAGTAAATACATTTCAATTATATACATAAAATTATTGCACAAACATAAAATATAAATAATTCTATAGGCCGATGCCGAATCACGTATAGAATTAATTCGATAGTGGAAAGTAGCAACTGAGTCCCAATGACATACATTAAAATGTACATGAGGTGTGGACACGGCTTTAAATGTCACTTCCACGTCTAAGGATGTGCTTGCGGGCCTAAATTCTAGAGTTTTTGTCTCTGGAATTTTATCATCTATATTTTTTTCATGTCATCGGCATACGTTCCAATTCCAAAATAAACTACTCCGCTAGGGATTATAAACTTACTTACTATGGTATCGTAGCCTAGACTGTAATATTAGTACATACCTAATACAGCCTCATTTGGAGGTTTAAAAGTATGTCGCGACCTTACATCTTGACTTTTTAGCAACTGGTAGTGCTTATTAAGTTATATAAATTTTGCATAGGATATAGTCGGCGAAAGTAATCCTCTTTGGCTATTTTCTTTGCATTTTTATAACTTCAAAAAGTTTCACCAAGTTATCTGCTAATAAGCCGGTTTTAGGTCCAATTTTTCAAACACTATAAACCTCGGTAAAGCTATTCCTCCAATAAGTCTATACAAAAACTGTTCTAATTTCAAATTAACAGCCACATACCGCTTATTTGACCATTAACAAATCAGACTAGTCATTTCTAGCAGAAGTTGCAGTATAACAAGCATAATTTCTGATATCATTTAATCCATTAGCAGTTTCACCGAATGTACTTATTATATAATAATAGGCCAAAGCCTTAATTGTTCTTGCCAATGGCATTCATATGCAACATCAGAACATTAAATAATCATTCGATGTCATAACATACTGTGTAACAATTAACATATGCCATAAAATAATCATTAAAATATCAATTGATTATTCTGGTAATACTCAGTAAATGTTTTATCAACAAAGATTTACAACGAAGGATAAAATAATAGAATATGGATATTAAAATACTTTAGCAAAGCAACGGAGAGAGAATCTTGCAGTAAATTGAGGATATCATCATTCAAAATAATGTATTTAATTTCGGTCGAATAATATTTAGAATCCGCAATTGAAAATAAACTCAGCAAGTTAAAGTATATAGGCTGTATTTAATCGTCGTCATCTACTTATTAGTAATCGACATGAGAAATATCTTTAAGCTTAGAAGTATTAATTACATTTGAATTTCTTTAAACCACCTTTCTGCGTTACATTCTCATCCGATAGGCATCTTCAGGCATTTGAGTAGATTTATTTCCCATTAGGTACCTCCCAGTACCCTCACTCAATCTACGTCTACATGGTATGTTTCACCGGTTGGACCGGATTCCAACCTGCTGAGCCCTATTTTAATGGGCACTTTTACCGCCACACCTGTCACTCACTCGACCCTTTTTATTTCCTTAGATAATGAGTGGCTTTCCCAATTATTTATATTACATTAGAAGTAATACCTTCTGGATCTTTCATCAAAATAGTAATTAAAAATCTTCCAATTGCTGAACATACCAATGAAATTAAGAAAATTATGAATTTGTAAAAAGTGATGACAGAAACAAGGGACTTGACAGAAAAACTTGTTGTCAATGACATAAATGCGAGCTGACCTACCAAGATAATTATGATGATTGCAAAAACGCAGCAAGATTTTAATCAGAAGATATTAACGGTAGAGAAGTGCATTTTCCTCTAAAGGTAGTGAGTTGCAAGCCGTCGTTTTTATTTAAGTGACGGTAATTTCTCGAGTTTGGAATTTATTTTTGATAGTAATTGCTCTTTTCTTTTAGTTCGTCACAAGACTGAAGGGTCCCAAATTCAATTCCTACGAAAATTTTAATGATAATAGAACTAACGAACCAGCTAGCTAGATCCATTTACCCAAATACTACCAGTATTTCTGACATATAATGATTCTCATTTACATTTGTACACGCACTTAGCTAATGTAAATTCATAGATGACCCGCCCAAATAATTATCATTGTCGTAATTACCTGCGATGATGTCATTATTTAACAAGCCAATAAGTTGTCAAATATCTTCGAAACAGCAATTTCGCGGATTTCATTAATAGCACACTTAGTGAAAAAGTGAGTCAAAGAGCACATACTTATAAGATCACTCCCCACATTTACCTTTACCAGACAGTAGTTCAGTGGGACCTAGACTGCTCTTGCCAAGTACTAACCGCTATGAACTATGAAAACCCTTTCTCTGTACCAAAATATTGTTATAAAATCGTGCCTGCTAGGTAAATGTTCGACACAAAACAAATTAACGTGAGTCGTGAGATGCCTGGTATTTGTATTTGTAATGTGTTTCTCTATTTGTTCAATTTAATTATATTATGATAGGAGGTTAAAAGCACCTATTATATTCATACTTATAATAAGTAACATCAGTTCTAGTAAAATAATATATGTTGTTTAATTAGTCTCTCTGAATTCAAAAGATTCTACCTAGATACACAAGGGTAGTTAAACACAATACTTAAATTGCTTTGACCGTACTGTCGTGTGATTACTATTTAATTGCAAGCAAGTTGCGAGTATTTTGTAAGCAAAATAACTTACTCAATAGGTCATTTACCATGTTTATGTTGTTTCGATTCTACCATCATCAATTAGTTAAGTGTGTTTAACTCTATGTCTTATTAATTTAGCTCAAAACATTATAATGAATTAAACTTATAAGACTAGGTAGGACTAGGTGTCCTTGCTACATGTGGCTAAATATTCTAAATGCTATGATTACACACCGTGGTTAAATTGAAGGAACTCGACACGATAGTCTAACTGACCTACGATGATCTAGGTACAATGTTTAGAATTTTCAAAGTAACCATTATTTCAATACAAAAAATATATAAATGTTCTTGCGTGTTCGAACAGGATAGAAAGTGATGAACAATTCTAAATTATAAAAGGACCTTAGGGCCTTTTAATGCAACACAAATATAATTACGAGTTTTAGTTTATAAATTATAATAACAAATAACTCATTAACACGCTATCCATGTCACGCAAGCAGTTTCCAAAAGCAGCGCCTTTATAAATGATCCCAAACGTGTCAATAGAAACTGAGAGTGTCCAGGTGCCATAAACATTTTGGTGTTGTTACGCCACATTACACGGAGGCTAGTTAAATCAACAGAACAAATCGATCCGAGCAATCTTCAGCTTTCTCCGACGTAGGTGGACATGGGCGAATCAATCACTTACGTCAACTGTCTATACAGCCACCTGGCTTAGATTGTTTCCTGCAATGATCACGTACGATTGTGAACTCTAAGCTTTTATAATAGAGACGTTAGTAATATAATCATGAATGGTGACGATACAACCTGCACGTAGGCTGTTGGTGAAGAAGTCACTGGCCTACTAAACGAAGTGGATGTTCCAAATAGAGTTCGCAATAAAATCGATGCTGAATTAATTTTTAATTTTCTAGTCTTAGCACGATTGATGACGTGACCAGATAAACGTTTGTGGTTCCTCAAACCAATATGTGTGAGTATATTTTTATTTACATTTGATGACCCAATGTTGATTAAACTGAGACTTGGCAATCTATCTTCAAGGACAGTTGAAAATATTTCTTCATTAGAAATTTTCTGCTAAAACTCATGTAACAACCAAAAAGAATTTGGGGGCTAAACCGTTAATGAATTTGCATAGTGGCCAATATCCTCTATTCAGGGTATAAAGCGTTAAAAATATAGCAGAATACGGCATACTAACCCAGTTTGGAACAATCGAGTTTTTGATCGAGAACTTTGTGCATTAAATCGGAAAAAATGGACGGTTAAATATCATAATAATGTAATAAGAGAAAGTGGAAGAAGAGCGGAACGAAGCATTTCTTAACTATAATTATGCAATTACAAAAAAAACTCATCAATTAGTCAAATTTTCATAATTTCTTGGGTTATTATAAAAACTATTTAAATTGTAAATGGCTTAGGCGTAACCTCCTTAAAATAACGTCGAAAATCAAAATGTCGAAAAATCTCTCCCATATACATAATATGCAACAGCTTTACCAACAATGAAACGAACGATACTTGTCGTGAACCACTTCGCTCTCTCGTAAATCGAGATCCGATCGAGAATTTAAATGTTTCCATTATTATCTCATCATGTATGTTTTCCATGCAGATCACAACTGGTCGTATGGACTACTGAGGAATGTCCCAGGATATTTATAAAATATCCAAAGGATCTCCATGATTTCTATTTGTATCTCTGTTTGCTATACGTTTTATACCTGTGGTATTCATTTCGGTACAGGCTGACGGCTTCATGAAATTTCAACTCAAAGAGCTTATTATATAAATTCTGAAATAAAATCTGTTCTTTCATTAATAGAAAGAACATATTTACGAAAACAAATCTTTTTAGCTATTTTAGCAAGCAGAAGGACTCAGTCGTCATAATTTTGAAACAATTTCTTGTACGACCTCGAGTATGAATTTCGAAACTTTAAAAGTTGTTGATGTTACAAATCATCATGATCATGTATAATTTTGGGCTATTGACCAACCTTGTGAATGATGGTTAGATCTTCCGAAATGTTTTCCTTTCTCTTTAAATGCAATGCAAGAATGCAAAAAAAATGCTTATTGCTGTTTTATCATTTGTGTATTAAACATCTGTTGCATCAAGTATACTTGCAACTCAAACAGAACTAGCTGCAACTTCTATATATTATAAATACTTTGAAACTTTATAATAAATATGTCAAATAACATATAAAAATAAACATTTTAACATCAATGGTTACGCAAAGTGGTATAACATTTACACGTGTAAATAGGAGCCCAAATATTTAGTAGCTACCGACAAGATAGTTGCAAAACTGTCAGGCTTGGTGTACAAACTTGGTCCCAGCGAGTTGGTTAGCGTTCTTTAACCGTTTCCTCATACTATTAGCCCACTAAACATTTTATTACAAAATCCATCTATAGATGTAATCCATAATATACCTTTCATATGATCCCCATTTAAACATCTAGCCCTACTTCTGATATTTCGGTCATTCATTCAACAATATTTAAAATTTCCAAATTTGAAATCAATAGCATTATACTCTATTTCACATAGGATGAGTCGTCAAGGTCAAGGGTTTTTTACCAATATCTAGTGAAATTCCATTTGATTACTCTGAAATAATATTCACAATATTTCGTGAAACCTAGCTCTATCATAGTATTTCTTCATTATATCGAAATGAACATTAACCATTGAGAAATTTAATAAAATACCATGAGTCACCGAACTCATGTTATTTGAAATAGACTATAATGGTTGCTGAAATATATCGCTGTGAGAAACGGACTGACATACGGACGGAGTATTGATAACTTTAATTAGTTAACCGGGATCAAAGCCATTTTGTTTACTTTTTTTATTGTTGGATAGGCTTGTATTTGATCACGATTGTGATCAAATACAAGTACCCATTCGTATTAATAAGTACCCATGTAAGATTTTACATGGGTACTTATTAATACGAATTTATTAAAACTACTAATTTAATACTTGTAGATACTACAATATGGCCATGCCTGAAGTAAAATTATTACAGAACAAAAGCCATTCATAGGGTCTGAAAATTAAAAGTTTGTCGTATAGATTGTAGATAGTTTTAAGTTCAAAATCCGCTTAGTTTGGGATAAGATAATTATTTATTATTTTAAATAGAAACTCATGTTATGGGATAAACTTCCTCTTCAAGTGGATATATTTATCCTGTGTTTTCAATAATGTTCACAGATAGGCCCTTTTAACCATGTTGACCTGTGTCTGTACTTGCTTCATCATAATGATCCAGTTCATTTATGCAATCGATTTTGCACTTCACTCCGACTGCTCTAGACGGAGAATGTTATCAGCAAACGAGTTTTTATTCGGAAACGGACACAACCGGTTAGACAGTTACAAACATAGTGCGTCCGCGGAACGGAAACAACTCGCAGATTCAAATAACGGAGCACTGACTGCACGTAGAGTCGCTGAACCGTACCTACATCGAATTGCTTTCATATTATTAGTTATGTTAATTGAAGCAATTTGGAATAAGGTGCAACGTAGGCAATCAAATTTCCTTTACGCAAAATCAGACAGAGATGTAAAAAATACCTCTTGTGTAAAAACAGCTGCAATTGTTTATATTGCCGGCTATATAAAACGTTCAATCAAATGATATTACTTGTTTTGCACAAAGTAACCATTCTTATACAAAACTCGATTACGAGTTGTAAGAATTCTGACCATTTACAATTTCAATACGATCTTTGACCATTATATTTTGCTGATACGCTAATTTATTACGATTCTAATGACATTATTGATTTGTATAGTTTAGATTATTGTAAATGGTCAATTTACTGAAAAGTTATTATCTGGTTATTAGATTACCTATCTTCAATATTCCATACTGTGATGCAAGAAAAAACATAACATACCTATATAAGGATAGTATTTATATAATCGTTTAAACAAGAAAAGAAATTTAAATCGTTTCGCACTTTTAAATTGACAAACATTTACTCATTCAAAATATACTTGCAGAATCTTTTTGAAAACTCCGAAGAGTTGGAGCATAAAATAAGCAAACATTTACTCAAAAGGATGAAAACAATTCAACAACAAATAACACTGAACTTGCAATTTGCAACGGACGAGCAAAACCACTTGCATTACACAAATTTAATCTGAACTCGAAGCTAACACCAGTTCCAGTGAAGGCTCTTATTTTGTACAACATAGATCACAATATACCACGGCAACATTAACTGTATCAAGTCTGACGGCAAATGTATTTGTTGTTTCAACAATGGGTACAGCTTGGCTGGCTTCCACGGCTGTTAAAGACGGCTCTTGTAATGGATCAGTCTTGGTAATGCCTTCACGACGAATTACTCGAGGTGATCACATTTTACGCATGAGTTTAACAAATGGCACTAGACTATTTCCCTGGAAGATTAATCTAAAGACACTAAAACATTTTGCTATTATTTAGTGTTTGATTCTATAAGGACTGTATCTAATTAAACATTCTATTTAAAAACCTAATGCTTTCGCCTTACAGTTAAATTGTGAAGTACCTACAACAATAAACGACCCGAAAATGCGTACAACAAGGTGGCCATGGCAAACAGCACACGGCACGACTCAATTAATTAAATTTACCCATCTACCGGCTAATTAACACAAAGGTACAGAATGAACAGACTAAACCAAAATTTAGTTTAATTTTTATTGTAATTTCTGATACAATAGAACATAAGATAAATTCTTAATATTATCACGAAATGATTTCTAAAGATAAAAGTGACAGTGCTTCCGTCACCAGTTAACACAACATTACAATTAACACCACACTGTGTTGGTACGAGACTAGTTTGATAGTGAAATCGTCTCCTTCCTAATGTCTATGGTCAACAATATTTTCGGTTAGCTCATAGTTCATTGCTTTATTTATCACTAGCTTCTGTCCCGCAGTTTCAACCTCGTTTCTGGGATCCTTCTCAACGCTAGGCTGATTTTTGTTGATTGACCTATAGAGGCGTCAAGAATTATCAAACACATTGCAGCATTCACAATTTTTTTCGGATTCAAAATGTTATAACGGCTATATTACAGTGTCATACCTATACCGAAACAAGCTCAGAGAAATCCTCCCGACGCAGAGCTATTCAATTAAGGTGTAACTTTAAAATTACAAGAGAAAGTTTATAACCGCTACAGAAATACCACTATATTATTGCTGCAAAACACAGTTCACAAATTATTCAAATAAGTCATCCGGAACGAAACCCTCTTGACTTGACCAGACAAAAAATAAACAATGTAGCGATTTGTAAATCGCCAAACCAGAATAAAGCTGTTGTTTGTAGAAACACAACTATTTGAATGCAAGCAGTACAAGAACCTGTTAAAATTTCTCTCGAGTCTTTAATTTCGGTTAGTTCCATTGAAGTCAACTGATCGCTCTACTGACCCACAACACAACTCACCATGTAGTCATTTTAGGACAGATCGATCATATTTGTAACATGATTCAACAATCATGTCTATATCCGCTGCTTATAGCTGTATCAGTATCTATAACGGTAGCAAGGCCAAGGTTATCGACCGACAAACGGAGTATTTACCGAGACCACCAATAGATGTCGCTGTCCTGTTTTTAAACGAGCTATGGTTTCGTTCTCACGCAAAGCATATATAGTTTTGAATGAGATTGGTTAAGTTGCCATCAGGAGGGTCTTAACTGACTCGACTGAACAGCGAGTGATGATCTTGGAAATGAATCTCTGTGATTTCACTCCGCTCTCTCGTAGGTCAACTATCGCAGACCTGCGAGGTGAATAACTGACGCTGTTTTTGGCCCCATTAAATTATTATGTATTAATTATTATTAATTAAAATAAATAAATAATATTCAAAATATGATTTATTTTAGTTTTAATTAATACGGAAATAAATATCAAAATTTTTTTTATTTTGTATAATGCGTACTACGTTATTTATTAAACACATTATATTGGCTTGGATGGAACTAAGAATTCTAAAAAAAAAGTTATTAATTTATATGGTAAATTAAAATAATTTACATAAATATAAGAAAAGGAGAAACATAAAATAATAAAAATATCTCGATGTCAGAGTTGGTTTCATAGTAAGCTGTTCAGCATTACAAATTCATTATAAACTCAATAATTAATAAATATCATATCTGGAAATATCCTCTCTGTATACAAAGTGTAACTAAACGCAAACATTTCTATCTACCTGAGTAGTAAAACATGCATTTTAATTTAAAGCGATTTCTTATTAATCGGTTTATCAAGAATGACCTCTATATGTACAATACATCAGGGTCTAATTTTAATCGCATCAACTTGTGTCACCCATGGTAACAACTAGACTGATTTTTGATGAAATAGACTCCGATATGGATTCTATGCAAAGTTACTTTTGCTTTTTTATTACCGTTTCCTATTAGTTTGTACAAGAAGAACATAAAATAAAAGAATAGTTACGATATAGTTAATAGGTACGAGCTGTGTATTAAGAATATAGTTTTTTACATATTCGAGTTTATATTATTGCTACATAACATAATAACTAAAAACAAAACTATGTAGATAAATTACATACCAAATGAATTCTACTCTCATTACCTGCGAACAAAAAATATTAAATTAACTAATAATTAAAACTATACTTTTGTCTCGTTCCAGGAATCAAATAAGGAGAGAGCGCGATCGCTCATCGCATCATGGGGCAAGAGCAATCGTACGCAAACTCTAGCGTCGCGCAAGTCCGCCGATACACCGACAAATACGACGACCCGATACAACACAGGAGCTCCTCTGTCGACTACAGAGCGAGCAACTACGACTCCAACTATAAGAGACATAAAGCTAGAAAAAGCGCCGAAAGCTTCAAAAGTGACAACTCAACCGAGAGCAGTGGATACAGAAGTGGCTCAAGCACTTACGAATCCCGCTCCGACAGATCCTCTAAAAGTAGTTACTACTGCACTTCCCTCTACAAAAACGATCACTATAAAGACGTCAATAAAGAACTGTACAAACCAGTTAAAATACCAAAAGAGAAACGCTACAAGGTCCAATTGTTCGACAACGACAAAGACGACGCGAAAAACACCAGATTAAAAGGTTATCTAAGTGAAACAGAAAATACAATACTGCAATCTGGTATGACGCAGAAGAAGGCGGGGATTAGAAACTATACGCCGAAGATTCTGTCAGAAGAGGAGCAGAGGAAAAAAAGTTGAGAATTCGATATAAGAGAACTAAGACTAGTAGGATAAGTTGTAAATATTAGTGTAGCAGTAGATGAATTTGAAAGGTAACGATGGAGGCGGCAGGCGCGCTGGCGAGCTTGGCTCCATCTCCCATCACCGTACTGGGTCTGATACCACTCCTGGCACTCGGGATCACGTACTTCAGATACCAACAATTCGATCCGGAATCTTATGTTACGGAAATCAATACTGTAAGTATTTTTATCGTGTGACTTTGTAAAGTCATCAAATAGACGTCTGTCAATTTAAATACATAACATATCAAATCAAACTTTACATGAATTTACGCTGTTACCAATATAATAAAGAGTAGTCCTTAAGAACATTGAATCAAATGACGTAAAACTTATTAATAGACAGGGTTTCTTTTATTTTGTAAAATAATACTGCCTCGTATTCACCAATTGGTATAAATTAAATATGTCAAACGGTTTTCTTTATTTCAGACTCCAGAAGTAGAATTGACATATCATTGTAAAAAATTTACAGATTTAATAATCCAAATAATATACTCATATAGCGCGGAATTGGCCCAGTGGCAGCGCCTCTAGCGGAATACTCATGAAACTTATTGTTCCCTTTTGTAAAAACACGATGTTTAGTTTTATGTCAATTATCTAAAGTCATATGATAAACTGTACATATTTATTGCATTATTAAAAAGTATTGTATTTAAACATTTCAGGTGATGCCGATCTACGACTTCGTTATAGTTGGCGGCGGGTCAGCGGGGGCGGTGGTGGCGTCGCGGATCTCGGAGATCGGCAACTGGACCGTCCTGCTACTGGAGGCCGGCCAGGACGAGACGGAGATCTCGGACATCCCCGCGCTCGCGGGCTACACGCAACTCTCCGACATGGACTGGAAGTTCCAAACGACGCCCTCAAACAACCGCTCCTACTGCCTCGCGATGAACGGGGATCGCTGCAACTGGCCCAGAGGCAAGGTACTCGGCGGCTGCAGCGTCCTCAACGCCATGGTCTACGTCAGGGGCAACCGCAACGACTACGACCTGTGGGAAGCCCTCGGTAACCCGGGCTGGTCGTACGATCAAGTTTTACCTTATTTTCTCAAATCTGAAGACAACCGTAACCCTTATTTGGTGAATACGCCATATCACGCAGCTGGCGGGTACCTCACCGTTCAGGAGGCACCGTGGCGAACTCCACTATCAGTAGCATTTTTAAAAGCAGGAATAGAACTCGGTTACGAAAATCGCGATATAAATGGAGCGAAACAGACCGGCTTCATGCTGACCCAGGCGACGATGCGACGCGGAAGTCGGTGCAGTACGGCCAAGGCTTTTCTCAGGCCAGTTCGCGGTAGAAGTAATCTTCACGTGGCGCTTGGTGCTCAAGTAACGAGGATACTAATCAACCCAGTTAAAAAACAAGCATACGGTGTAGAATTTGTACGCAACGGTCAAAAACAAAAAGTGAGAATCAAGCGTGAAGTAATCATGTCGGCTGGCTCTTTGGTGACACCTAAACTGATGATGTTGAGCGGGGTAGGTCCAGCAGATCATTTGAGAGAACACGGTATACCGCTCGTTGCCAATTTAAAAGTGGGTCACAATCTCCAAGATCACGTGGGACTGGGAGGCTTAACATTCATAGTCAACAAGCCGGTCACATTTAAAAAGGACCGTTTTCAAACGTTCGCGGTGGCCATGAACTACATACTTTACGAGAAAGGACCGATGACCACCCAAGGCGTGGAAGGGCTAGCATTCGTGAACACGAAGTACGCTCCGACCTCCGGTAATTGGCCCGACATTCAGTTCCACTTCGCACCAAGTTCTGTTAACTCGGATGGTGGTGAACAAATAAGAAGAATCTTGAACTTGCGTGACAGAGTGTATAATACTGTTTATAAACCGATTGAGGACGCCGAGGCGTGGACAATACTTCCTTTGCTCCTGCGCCCAAAGAGTTCAGGGTGGGTGAAACTGAGAAGTCGTAATCCATTCCACCCTCCTTCGATAGAACCAAACTACTTCGCATATAAGGAGGATTTAAAAGTGCTTACTGAAGGCATTAAAATA
Organism: Polyploca ridens; assembly: GCA_951394255.1. Taxonomy (NCBI): domain Eukaryota; kingdom Metazoa; phylum Arthropoda; class Insecta; order Lepidoptera; family Drepanidae; genus Polyploca; species Polyploca ridens. Next base: position 9,444,617 of record OX596260.1, read on the forward strand.
GCAATGGCCATATCTAATACCACAGCATTTCAAAGGTACGGGTCGAAGCCCCACACCATCCCGATGCCAGGATGTCAGCATCACGTGCTGTTTAGCGACGAATATTGGGAATGCAGTATGAAGCATTTTACATTCACCATTTATCATCCCACTGGGACGTGCAAGATGGGTCCGAAGCACGACGTGGATGCTGTCGTCGACCCAAGGTTGCGTGTGCACGGGGTTGCTAACTTGAGGGTTGTCGACGCAAGTGTCATGCCGACTATCATAAGTGGAAACCCTAATGCTCCAGTAATTATGATCGCTGAGAAAGCATCAGACATGATCAAAGAAGACTGGCTTGTGTTATGACAGTGTTGAATGTGTAATGACATACTCAATGAACAAAATATTAGTGTTATTTATCACAAAATACTCTTTTTAGTGTAGAGTTATGTAAAGTTTACAATATTACTAGGATATAAGTGATAGGCATTGTAAATAAAATATTACGAATTAATTTTTGTTTATTAGTTTTATCAAGTCTTTAGCATTAGTATGTACTAAGTAAAGAAATCCTGTCTGTAAATTAGAATGGAAAATAATAATAAACATTATACCTAATTAAAGTTTGATTTTATTTCAAATAATAATAATATTCTGGGTAATTTTTACATAATATTTATCCATAATAACGAGGGTTTGTACTATAGACGCGTTTGATGTACCTACTAATACGAGTACATATAGGTGCTATAAATAACGTCGGCGGGCTATGAAAACGCAAGTGCATTACTCCAAATTTTACAGATGAAGTAAATACCTTATGTTAGACAGTTTTAGGTAAATTACATATACAAACATTTATCTTCAGTATAATTTGTACGTAGTATTTATATACTCTGAGGTATAATTGAGTGATGTTGACACATGAAAAAATCTATCGCATATTTTACTCGGTTTTCTACAAACGTTTTGCGCCTGTAAAATTTGGAGCAATGCACTTATTAGGTTTTCACGACATTCTAAAAAGGATTTAAAAAAAAATCAAATACTACAGATAAAGTTAGTCTTCCAAGTTTTTTTTATTCCTACGTACTTATAACTTTTTTAGAGTTCCGTACCTCAAAAGGAAAAAACTGAACCCTTATAGGATCACTTTGTTGTCCGTCTGTCTGTCGGGCAAGACCCTTTTTCTCAGGAACGCGTGGAGGTATCAAGCCGAAATTCATATCTAATACTCAAGTCTACTGTCCCTTGGAGCTGTGAAAAAATTGCTCTTCTTTTTGATTGTCAATGCAATCAAAAGATACAGCCATTTATGCTGCAAATTTTCGACACTCGCAAGGGAATCAAAACCTACAGGGTACTTTCCCGTGAACTCAGAATCTTGAAATTTGGTACGAAGCAACGTCTTATAGCACAGATAAAGGAAAAATTGCGAAAAGCATATATTTTTAGTTACATCATATAATAAAAATAATTTTAAACTTACTACCTCTTTCCTCATGAACGCGTAGAGGTATTATTAAATTGAAATTCATATCAAATACTCAGGTCTATAATACCTTTTACTTATATACCTACACAGGTTTGTACGGAACCCTCAGTGCGCGAGTCCGACACGCACTTGGCCGGTTTTTTTTATATTTACAAGTAACAAATAGAGGATTGAAATTGTAGTCACATATACAAAAAATCAGCTAAAAATAGCCATGTGACCTCAGAGACATCTATTCGGCAAACATAATAAAAGAATTAGACATCTGGTGTCGAATAGTTTAGAGTGTTTTTCTACGCCATCTATTGTCGGATAGTGACAATAATATATTCGGCAAATATAACAAATGAATTGGAGACATCTAGTGTCGAATAGTTGTGTTTTTCTACGCCATCTATTGTCGGATAATAACAATATATTGTTATCGTTGTTTATAACACTATAAAGATACTAAAGTAGTACGTAAAGTATACGCTAGATGGCGTTACGATGACAGCCTCTCTAAATAGTTGCCACAATTTTATGTCGATCACACAGGATCGATAGAGGGGTTGTCTAACGCGGAACGCGAGACAGTTATATGCGCGTTCACGGCATACACTGCAAAAATCGCGTCAGTCGTTCGTAATCTATTCGAGGTAAGTGCGCGAGCGGACAATATTTATTTAAATGCCGTATTGTTCAGTGATGGACTGCAAAAATCAAAGCCTACATGTGAACTACAAGAATCATGGTGTCACTTATCACTTTTAAGGGCACTTATGAAGGTCAGCCTTTAACTGAGAAGAACAGGCAAGAAACTCAGCAAGGTTAAATATTTTTACTGGACAATCTGACTACATTGGCTATTTTTTCCAAAACAGTATACATACATACATACTTTTTATTTTATTTTACAAAATAAAATACACAATCATAAAATCGCATAAACACCACATACAAAATAAATAAAAAATAATAACCTGCACTGGTTCAGTACCTAGGTAATGTACTGGATTTTCCAAAATGTGCTCTTGTGCAGAGTGAAGCTATTTCCAGATATCCATCAATATAATGAGCTACCTTGTAATAAGCTCGTGCTTACAAGACTTTCTTTACGTGAGATTTGAACATAAAATCAGTCATTTTGATTACCGAAGGTGGGATTTTGTTATAAAAACGTAGGGTAATTCCAAGAAATGACTTTTGAACTTTCGCTAATCTAAAATACGGAACTAATTTGTCTTTTTGTCCAGTATGGATATTGTGAATTTCACTTTTTGTTTTAAACGTGTCTAAGCTTTTACGTACCAACATTATATTTTCATAAATGTAAAGTGAAGGTAAAGTCATGACATTTATTTCCTTAAACAATTCCTTGGAATCAAAAGGTAAGATGCTCGCAGTGTAAAAAATTGGTTCAGACGTTGAGCCGTGAAAATGTAACAAACAGACAAACATTTACTTTCGAAATCGAGTAAAATAAAAACTTCGCTGACAGTTGAAAGATTAAACGTACTGAAGAATATAGGCAAAAAATTAAGATTGAATTTTATAGAAAACGAATATAATGATAAAATATTTCTTATTATAAGTCATCAATCATCATTTTGAGATAGCAGTAAAAACTAAATTTGTATGAAATTATTTTTGAACTTTCAAAATTATATCATAAAAGTAACTAGGAAACAATTATTTTACGTCTCTCAGATTTGATTAATATTATTTTCATTTTATTGCTGTAGATTTTATTATTCTTCTTCAACTTATGTAATATTTGGTAATGCATTATGAAATAAAAGGTAACTAATTGAGTCCACGGACAATAAGATTATTGAAATCGATGCTATACGAATACAACCTCCCCGAATGTGTAGTGTAGTCGTTTCGTTACGTCCAATTCTCGGAATGTTCATTCCCTTTTTCCCATATGTATCGAATGGATAAGTATATATTTTTAAAATGCCACGATTTTCATGAGCGAGTAGAGTACATACCAGCCAATCTAATATTTTTATATTCGTTTTAGTCCTAATAAGGTTTTCAAGGAAATAACAATTCGAAAAGCTGTGCGGAAAATTTAAAAACTCGGGAAAAACTGAAATATCTTTTTTCCATGATATTTTGACACAATAAAGTCTGTCGGCTGAACTAGTACACACGGCTACACATCAAGCTATACATTTCCAGTATAAGCTGATTTCGCATTGTATAGGATTTCCGGACAATGAGAGGTCAGCTTATATTGGAAATGTATAGCTTGATCTGTGCGTACATAATAGTATTCCTGTATACCACAGAACACATGAGTGCTTTTTTTATTAAGTGAAGTGATAAAAGTAAATTAGTGCAAAGGTAAGTTGGCCTAAATATAATTCAAGTGTTACGAGTGTATGCGGTCATCACTGGAGTGGAGAACTCATCGGGGGGCAACAATGCGCCGGCGCTCACGTACGCCACGCTTACTATTACTAGGGTTAACACACTAGAGTTTTAGTGCTTTTACTCTTTCATACTAGTACTTATACAACGTGTAACGGAAAGTGTAAATCTATTACAGTAATCCACTTCTAGAGGTACTAGGAGAAAATTCTACCCTCGCGTTAATGGCATCGCCCACCATGTCACCGCCCCGGCAATGTAATGATGTGTGACAGTAGGTACTCCTGAAAATATTGCCCCATCGCTCGCTGGGTGTGTTTGTGGGATTCAAAGCATAGCTTAATTAAATTGGTTCGCCTGATTGAAGTATCAAGGGTGTGGTAGATAGAAAGAAATAGCTCTGCCTCAGATTATAGAAAAAAAGCACACACTTCTTTTTTAATAAACTTAATTTATTTAATAAAAACACTTCTTTTTTGTTACTAAACTTTATACAAAATACTTTACTTTGTTAATAAACTTTGTGTAAACAAAACAATTACAAATTCAAAAGCGAATACCACCTAATTAAGAATTTGTATTTGCTTCTTTGGCTTCACTTTCGTATTCCCCACACTCCATCTGCCTTTTATTCTGTAATCTGAGAGCTCTGCAATAAATGCCGAATAAGCACTCCATTTCTCCCTAAAATCGAAGCCGCCAACCCTATTGGCAGTACACCCACCTACATACGGTTACACATACGTGAATATACAAATAGTAACACACGCAAACGTATTATATAACATCGCAAGATATTTGCAGGGTTCAGTTACTTAAGAATTCAGGTTTAGTGAACATTTGCAACTCATTGCCGATTATTGAACGCATTGGGAATTCCAAATGTTATTACAATGTGTAAAGATGATATAATAATCATATTTACTTACTAATTGTAATTAAGGAGCGTGTATATGTTACCGGCCAAACCCGATTTTAGGCTAAACTAGTTTGGCCTAGGCCAAATTAGTTCTTCCTATACACGATAGGATAAACCGGTATAGACTAGGCCAAACTGGTACATCCTAAGCCCGGTAGGAGAATCTAGTTTAGCCTAGGCTGAACTAGTTTATCCTATCACACTTCAGGATGAATTGGTATCACCTATTCTATACGTGTAGGGAAAATAGGTAAAGATGATTCATTTATTCATTGAATTAGTCAGAGACAATTTTACTTATTTTTGCAAGGTGTACTCTGATGGCACTAAGAGTTGCAGAGCACATTTTTTTTCTTACTCAAAGCCTTGCCCTGATCCAAGCTAATGTTTATAGGCTGGAGTTCTCTATGATATTTCTATATCTTGGTTAACATCTCCCACCTCTAAAAATGTTTGAGTGCAAATGTCGAACTCAGTTCTTCGATCACCTGAGAGATCGACAAATATCTTACATTAATATCTAAATACACTCTAGCAAAAAGACTCAAGTGAATGAAAATTTTTAAGCAGGATGGTAAGAGAAAGAATACCTGCAATATAATTTCTGCAGAACGCCATGTTTGGTGCCAACTTGGAATTACTCCAATTATGTTTCTGAGATCACCTCTTCCTTTGTCTACTTCTGGAATCGGTATTCTCGCTCAATTATTGCCGACTACGAGTTCAGACTATAGGCCATACCAATTCATCCTGAAGTGTGGTAGGATAAACTAGTTCAGCCTAGGCTAAACTAGATTCTCCTACCGGGCTTAGGATGTACCAGTTTGTCCTAGTCTATAACGGTTTATCCTATCGCGTATAGGAAGAACTAGTTTGGCCTAGGCCAAACTAGTTTAGCCTAAAATCGGGTTTGGCCGGTAACATATATAATTTACATGTACGATATATTGAGTTTATATGACAAGTAAATAGTCTGAAATACTTATTTTTCGGGATCCGTCCCCAAAAGGGTACCAACTGGACCCTATTAGGTACCAAGCCTCCGCTGTCCGTCCGCCCGTTCGTCCGTCTGTTAGTGGGATGTATCTCATGAACCGAAGGACGGTTAAAATTTTACAGGATATCTATTTCTATTGCCGTTATAACAACCGACTCACACTTTTTATTGAAGTGGACTTAACTACGGCCAGAAACACACATAAAAAAGTTATTGGATGTTAAAATAACTCTATAATAAAATTGACATAATATTTGGAGCTAACGATAAAAAGATATAAAGTTTCTCGCAATTTTAATACACTAATACCGGCTCCCAGTCAATTCTAATTATATCACTAATATCATCCTAAAGATTGACTGAAGCAATAATCTAATCTCTTAAATTGAGATCGCAAATAATTACACCTTCGTTTAAATTCAACAAACGCTCGTTTCCGCGAGCGCGTATTCTGTATAAACTGTAAAGGATCATATTACTAGCCGATCATAACATAACCAGTGTCGATTTCGTGGGCAAACCTATTTTCCTGAGCAAGTGTTAAACTTTCCAATGTTAGTCATTCTGTAGTGCTAAGTGGCTATCATGTAATCTAGTTACGAGATATTAACTTGAATATGATCTCATAATTACTTATTTCATTACGCGCTAAGATACAACTAAAGTAGGAAGATGCGGTTTAGATTCTCGAACGTGGAATATTGCTATTTCGTTCGCACTTCAGTTTGTCTAGGTAGATAGCAGACAGATATGTTACGTTTCAATTAATAAATAATGTAACGTATCTTCCCGTTTGCTTTAATCTAAGATTACGCGTTATTTGTAGAGTTGCGAGTGGTCGAGTACAGGTAAAAAATCAGACTATGTGCACTATGTTTTACATAATATACTTTACATGAAGAATGGAGTAATCAAATACAAAAGACACTGTTTGACTCGTCATACAAACACAGACTAATGGAAAGGAACAACAAGAGAGCACCACAACAATACATTAAGTACCTTTTATAAAGCCCTTTACACCATCAAAGTGTGTGAATAGTTAAATATAAACGTAAACATTGTTGTACACAATAGTGTCGTACACAAACATCTGTGAAAGCTTTATATGACACATTGTACCAGAGTTGAATGACGCAAGCCAGCCGATTACCGCGGTAGAACTTTCGATTTCTGGATGAAATCGAATCCGCTTCCTTACTGTAATCGACGATTCTAAGCTTCTGATTATGTATTGTGTCGTTTACAAAATACCACAACCACAATAATAAACGCTTTACTTCGAAAATTCTGGTTGGCTATCCCACCATTAGGTATACCTACTGAATTTTGATCAGCAATATTTTTTTATCTGTATTTAAAATAGAATAAAAGTGTCAAGACAGTGCCAGTTTGCCTTCACCGTAAAGGATTGTTATGAAAGACTTACAATTTACCCAAATCAAAAATAACAAAGACAATCCAAAGTACACCAAATCATCACTGTTTCAATGTCCTATTTAAGAAGAAAGACCATAATGGTTGATCATGGTAAAATAAATTACAATATATCTAGAACTGGATTTAATCGTAAACTTGAGTTTCTTAATTTTCGCGTTGGTTTGTTTCCAATGTTAAAGTGAATCATCTAAGTAACAGTAGGCTCTTAACAAGAAAGATATGAAGGTCATATGATAGTCTACCCTGCATGCCCAGTGGCATTTGACAGACTTCTCAAGTCTTTCGATTTAACGTTTCAGGCATCAGGTTTTCCTTCATCAATGTTACACATGAACTCTATTTTCCCATCCACAAACAACTCACGCACCAGGAAGTCCCGATAAAGACAGTCAATATGACGATCTTTCACAATCAATCGGTGAAGATTTGGAACAATCGACATACGTTTTGCAACGTTCATTACGTGTGTGTTTTCATCACCCGCTGATCCGCACGGAGGTGGCGTCCGCGTCGCCTCGTCATAATTAATGCGACAGGTGACGAGGCACGTAGCTCCAGGCTCCAATGTTATAATCTGACCATTATCCATTGTTTTGTGATCATACGGCTTAGTAATTATCTAATTTATGATCATAGGTGTTTCTTTCTGCATCAGTATTCCAGCATCGGGTAAAGGGTCTTCTGATCGGACAGAAACTGTCCTTGATTTTCCACCAGCTTTTTTTACAGAACTCGTGGATACTAGTCTTTATCAATTAACAATTACTGCTGAACTGTTTTATTTCTGGGATCATGATCTGGATAAGATAATTAGATGCGGAAAACGGAAGAACGCAAGGTGTCGCGGCGTGGCGTGGTAATCGTATAAATTGGCCCATTGTTCTTTGAAGACTATCTCTAGTTTCATGTTGATTACAGTTTAAACACGAGAATGTTATGTACGACATTTATAAAGCCGAAAAGGGGGTGAATTATTTCATATCATGTTTAACGTTGCATAAAATAGTTACAACAAGAACAAATTTTTCACTCGGTTGAGAAACTACCGGAAGAAAAACAACGAGAATAATTGAGACAAATTAATACATTCATTATTTATACAACCAGCTCATAACATTAAAGTAGAGTAACACAGGTGCAAATTCTAAAACATTAAACTAATAAATTTGCATTCGAAAAAGGATTTAAAATTACGTTATATAACGTTGATATATCGCTTTGGAATTTTGAGGTTTCACAATGCCGCTAGCAGAGCATATAGAGAATTAACCCTGTCCGAATTGTCGACCCACAAGTCCACATAAGTTACCTCGTAACTTGGTAACACACTTAATTTTTCTGTGTTCTGTAATCCTGAGTAGGGCGCGTGGGGAGGCCACGGCGGCGTCGCACGCGCAGCCACAGTCCACCACGCGGAGCCGCGTCGCGCAGGTGTCGCGAACCCCAACACATACCTCCGAAAACATACTGTCAGTTACCTTTTTTTTATATTATTATCATAATTTATTTAATTAATCGAAAACTAGAAACAAAGGTTTTTTTGCTTTGGCAACTTTTCGTGTCATAAACTTTTGTACCTGTAAATTATTTCAGCGATTATATCAGTTGTTCAGTAATGTGGTGTAATCCTAACCTTACCTAACTGAACGCAACTAAAACTTGACTATCCAGTCTGTGAGTTATTGCGTAACGCTATAGGTGTTTTCACCCCTGGATATGTAACTTGCTTACTCACATATCTAGTGTTGTGATAAATCTCGTGTGTATTGGAAACCTTTTGTTTTGTCTTTGCTTTTTTTTCTTCTTATCTTCCGGTTTAATTGTTTATCTTCATCACCCCCTTATATCATAAATCAATTGCATTAAATCTAAGGTTCATTAAAATATTTGTTAGTGATTTTGTTCAAATTCCCTGAGTGTCGCTAACGACCCCCTTAGCTTGACCTGTCACAGCAATATCGCGTTTAACTTATTATGTAAAGAATGCATAATTGCTAGTCTCTCTTACCTCTGACTAATAGTGTCTAATCACTGTGCACAATTACTGGCGTTTAATGTTAGATAACATTTCCAAGTGATTAGTTCTAACATTTTAATGTAACGTTCAAGAGCGCAAGTGACAGTTGTGACAGATAACCTTTGAATATTGGTGATAATTGTATCCCTGTTATTATTTGGTTATTCAAAAACGAAATTTCAATAATTCATAATCTAATCAACTGTTTTTGCAGCCTCATAAGTCATTCCTTGTTTTAGAAAAGTACCTAATATTTTTGAAAAGATTCCCAAAACTCAATACCAATATAGTTCAATACATCCTAACTTCAGTTTTCAACCGTAGATACTTATTTGTCCATCCAACTTATTTTGGTCACGCCACAGGCCAATCTAACCATACATAAGTTTTAAAGTCAAAAGACATCAACGCGTTCGCTTGTCGTTCCGTCATCTTACAAAGATTATGTATGTTTATCTAATATTATTTTGTATAATTATAGCCCCGCTCCAAGAAGTTCAAAGTGCATCGACAGTGAACCGCCTTGAGACAAGTGCAACCAACACAATAGTCATCACAAATACATAATTGTTTCGACGCGTATTACGAGTGAAATTAATTTCATTTACGCATTGTTACGTTAGTGTGTGTATTACGATTGTTGGTGAACATTTCAAGAATACTAACAGTCCGTGTGAACAGTTACTAAATAAGGAAGGCGCAAAGCCTTCTCGGTTTGAATTTGGACTTGTTGTGCAGAAATCCATCAGCAATGAACGTGAGTACCTTATTTTTAATTTTGTTTAAGAGAGGTAGAACATAGCATTATTTTGCTCAAAGAGCAACTCTACTGAGGAAGGTACACCCTCAGTAGAGTTACAGAATACTGCAGCCAAATAACTATGTTGTGTTCCTGCGCGTGAGTAGGTCGCCAGAGATCAAAAACAAAATTCATCACCCACCCGGGTGATGCAACACCCGTGGCATCACAAGTCCATAAGGCTATAGTAACCGCTTACCACCAGGCGGGCCGTATGATGCTAGAGTACGGTGATATTTAGCCTAGTAGGAGAATACTCTGATACAGTAAAGCCACGTTAATAAACACGTTACAGAGCAAATAATTCAAACAACATCGTTAATCCCGGGCTATTCGGATCAAGGGCCACATCAATTCGGAGCCAATTAACATAATTGCGTCCGAATTATACGATAAAGGATGAATGAACCCAGACATGGCGCGTTACACCACTAATGATAGCTATTACCAACTGATTTCATGTCATAAGAATGTGTGTCAAGGCCGCGAATAGGCGCTTAGTGTGTCTCATTAGAGTAAAAGAAATTCGAGTGACCTTAAGTTTACAAGTATCTATAAATCAGAGGTTAAGCAACGAACGACTGGAACCTGGGTGACCGTTGTTAAACAACATATCCCTCGCGGTTTCACACGGGATAAATGTAGCCTGTCTTTCTCCATACCATAGGCTATCTGCATACCAAATCATGATGATCAGTTGAGTAGTTGAGGCGTGAAGGCGTAACAAACAAACAAACTCACTTTCGCATTTGTAATATTAGTTAGGATTACTAACCATAGAGTTAATGTATCAGGTGGACCGAGTGCATGTTTGACAGACTTTCAAAAAAGAAAAAGATATGAAGAAAAAACAAGTAGATGGTACCCATATGGTACCTCATTTTAAATGATTAGTTTGCAAAATTAGACGCATTAACAAATTATGCAATGAACGTCAAGTTCTAATCATTCTGCGGTCGATCTATGAATTATTGAACATTTTATTGTGGCGCTGAACGCTCATTTCCGGGCGGTTATCACCATTCGTTTTAAATGGCGAGTTTTTATCAAATTATAAATGGATACTTTCTATAATTCAGATTAGGTTTTGGAAATGGCTAGATTAAAAAGAAACGCTTCAATCCTAACTTCTTAGCTAATATTATAAATGCGAATAAATAAATATCCATCACACATCTGATCCCAAACTAAGCAGGGCTTGTAACTATGATATCCAGACAATATAATACATATACCTAATACTTTTTGTTACGCTTTCACGCCTAAACTGCTGAACCGATCGCGATGAAATGTGTTGCAGATAGCCTATAATATGGAGAGGAACATTGGCTACTTTTTATCCTGGGAACGCAGTGTAACCGCGGGAGCTCAGCTAGTATTTTTACATGAGTACGTTCACTTACGAACATAGTCATATTTTCATAACTTCTAAAGGTGCACTATTTACCTTAACATAATACTGAGAGTTAAATGACCTTAGCTAAAAATATTAAGGAAGATTTAATCCAATAAACCTAGAGCAAAAGTTAGAATAAAAAAAAAACATAAGATCAAAATGTTTTATCAGACGTTATCGAAAGTATTATAATTGGACCTTTACCGTAGTACCGTGTAGTAGTTATTTGTTCAAATAGTAATGGGATAAACAAGTTCATAATAGAGACATGAAAAGGCGTAAATGCAGCCTGGCGCCACACACCGGCGCGGCGCGGGCGCACGAACTACCAATAGTCGATTATGCAAAGGCAATACAATCTCGTTGCGTCAGACCATATAAAAATTTTAGTTGCGTTTTTTGACATAATTCTTGGTAATAAATATCTTTAATGGTACTGTTAATATCACTAAAGCCTAACGAAAAACGGGGCAAAGATGTAAGTTAAATTACACTGACTCGATCCTACTTATAACTAACGGTCCCCCGCGGTTGCGTTTGCATTCCCGAGATGAAGTAGCACTCTGGGACAATGTACCTTCATATTAGTGAACGTTTCGTGAGTAGTTTCGGAGATTACTTCTTACACCCAAACTTACAAATTTTACCTTTTTATAATATCAGTAAAATAAATTTCGCATAGAAACAGCATATCATTTGTGTTAATATGCGAATATTGTCTCTATTTCTTTAACTTATATGCCATTTCTAGTCCTCCCATATCATTGCGCATTATTATTAGTTACACATTACTCAAAATTGTAATATCTAGAACACATAACAAACAAACATGCCAGTCGAATTAAATTAACAAATTGCAAATTGAACAATTATACTAATTATCTCATATAGCCGGGAGCTGCATCTCAATATAATGCTGCAAATGTTTGTAGGTATACTACCGTTGCCAAATCGCAGTTCTTTGAGTCAGTTGCGAGATTTTGCATTATAGGTAGGTAGGTGTCTCACAAAAACAATTTCACAATATACCTATTATTAGTTAACAGGGTTTGTTGTACTTGTTACGGCAGAGTGCACCCAATTGTTATGTAGAATTCAGTGTATTTTCATTAAATACCTAAGGAAAACACAGAGTCAATCAAAAATACCCGTGAGAGTAGTCAGTGATATGGATATAAATAAACCTTACTGCTTTTTAATAAGCTTCTTCTCAATCATCATAAAATGAACTAAAGATTAAACAGAACATGTAACTGAGACTACCCTAATGAAGCTAGAAAATATTGAAGGGCGATTTCAAATCGAGCCATAAATGAGAGTGATAGTTCTAGAACAGTCGCGTCGCGGCGTGACGTGTGGTACGTGATTGTCAACAAACAAATATTACGTAACATATAATAGTTCACCTGGGGAAGGCTTAGCTTATGCGTTTACGCAACTGTGTAATGTCAACGATCCGTCACTTGAGCTATGATGTCAACTGCCGGACGCTATTCAAAATAAAATATAAAGAAAATATGGATGGATAGTTAATTACTTAGACATACTGGCAGGTTATAGAGTCAATTGTAAGAAACACATACAATCACTTCATTAATCATCTAATACAAATGATGCTTATAGAAATATGCTTATAGAAACCCGAAGATGTTTGAAATGAGAATTACATGTACGTAAGCTTATTAAAAAGCTTATTAAGCTTAAGTTTGTTCGACTGAAATATTGTTTTATTGCGAAGGTACTATAATTTTTCATGAACAGTAAATATAGTACACCAGGACGAATATAGTAAAACATTAACTATTATACAGCAGTTGGCAGCCTTCATTGTAACGTTAATGGCGGCACTTGCTGGCTTGGTAAGGGTTTTCGGTATACTAAGAAATCTCACTATATTCATATTTATCAGTCTAAATGATATTGTCAAAAGATTATTAAACTTCCCAGCTCACAAAATATGGCTCAAAATAACTCACCACCGTATTTTAAGTTGTTACTGTTTTTTTTATTTTTTTATATCACTATGGTGGCAAACATGAATATTGCCCGCCTGTTGGTAAGCAATTTCCGTAGCCTTTGGACGCTTGACCCTGAAATAACCCAAAAGAGATGAATGGTTTTATAAATCGATTTCCAATATTCCAAACAATTCGTAAAAAAAACTAACTACAATTTTACACAATCGACACGCTATAAAAATATGACATAAAGTAAAAGTGCTGCCATCTGCGTATTGATTTGAACCAGAAACTGGACGATTCGTTCCGTCAGTTTACTGCGCTTACGTTTGTTCAGTACGCGGAAAAATTGTCCAGACTCGTAACTCTACTGCAGAGACAGAATGAGAAAAGTTACGATGCAACTTTATTCTTGAATCAGTTCTTCTTATAGGTTTTATGTAAACTAAGCTTTCAGAAAACATTCGTCTCTATCTAGACTTGGTCTACTTTCAGTTTTTTTTTCTATGGCAACTACGACAGCAATCAAACGCACGACTTCACAATTAAAGAATCCTCGAAATTGTATCACCCAGACAAAACACTATCTAACAAAAGGATAGAAACAAAAACCAACCGTGTCAAAGTTACACTTGACTTATGTGAAACATTACATCACTAGAGTTGGATAATGGTATAGTACACAATGGCACGTGCGGAAGAAAAATAGCCACAATGTAAATAATAGATAATTGAGAGCGAACAAACCGGCCGCGGCGGAGCAAACAATTTAGACGTGCGTGACATGTCAAGTCATGCTTTACCGAGAGCCGATAACGACATTTGCCTAAAAAGGTTTTATCTAAAGAGGAATTCAATAATTGTGTAATTTATAAGTAAAATATAGGGTTTGATAAATAATAATAATAATGGAACTCTATTATTGGCCGTGCATTTAATTTTTAAGAATTTTTTCACAAATGTATCGCTGTTGGTTTCGTAAATAAATAAATAAAATGACGATAGGATTGGGACAGTAGAAATCTTAAAGCTAATACAAAATTAAAACCATAAGAGAAAAATCGATGCTTAAACAAATATTGGCTATTATCGATCATTCGTAACAGACATAACCGCGACCTCACCATGAAATCGCCGGTTTGACTGACCATGCCAGCCGTCCTCCGATCCCAGAGCCATGGAAAGTGGAGCCAATGGATTGTGATATAATATGCCGCACGTTACGGCATTCGCACGCGGTAAGGAAGCGCAGGGAATAGGCTTTTGTTCACAATTGTAATAAGTAATCTGCTCATTTGTAATTTTGTCCTTATCGTTTTTTATACAGCCAAAAATCTTTGCTATTTTTTATGTAAATAGTGAAGATCAATAGTACAAAGTAAATAAATCAAAACAAACATGGCATACTCAAATTATTCAAGATAAACACTCGAACGCGTAAAAACAAACACTAGGAATTTAAGCAACATAAAAAGCGATAGGAGCCAAGACGAATTCCGATACCGCTGTTTTGATTAAAAAGCATTAGCTAAACAAACATTCTAATCACTGATGTAACTCATCAAAATCAAAACTAGATAACTGGGTAATGCTTACAAATGCGCTGTAGCAAATACATAGTTAATTTTGTGAAAGTCCAATTTTCTGATATAATCAAAATGTTGAACAAAAAGATCGCATGTTTTAAATAACAAATGAGTGTTATGTGGTTTAATTACCCAGGAAACGTTATAGATCGTTTTATATCCTCTGGAATTATATTTATGACGCTGGAAATGTGGCGTATACTAAGAGGCATTATAGTTTCTCAAGACATGTCACTGAATTTTTTTTTTAAATATAAAACCAAATGCATTAATTTGATCGTATCAATTCGCATGCAAATACAAACATTGATTTTATCGCCATCTTCAGGTATATTTTTTTTTACAAGCGTTAACGCTGCGTCAACCCTGCTGTCTGAACGAACATCATTAAAAGCCGAACGAGAGAACTTAGAACATAGCGTATTTTTCATATGAGCTTGACAATCAAAATAAATTCAACCTGCGCTACATTGAACAACGCTAATAATGAAAATAATCTAATTTTCTCACTACAGCATTGAAAAATTCTAATTACTAAAGTTTATTTATACGACCTGTAGCAAACGCAATTCCTGAAAAATGTTTGCCCAGAAAATATTACATTACCTACTTAAAGTTATGGATATAGACAATAAATTAACTGTAATTTTGTACGATGCACCCATCCAGCGTGTAATATACGGGGTGAATTTTTCAAGTGAGCATGGATGCCCAAATTCTAAAGTAAGCTAAAAATACCATAAGGAGCCTCGAGGCCGCTTTTAATAAAAACGAAAAGAGTATACATTTAATTTAAAAAAAACGATGTATGTACAGAGTACCATCTATATAGAGATATCACCTGTATAGAAATCAACGTTTGCGCCGCATCAATAAGTTTGAAAATAGAACAGCGCTGGCAGCCACTGCCACGACCGCGAATCCTTTGCAAGGCAGCCAACATTGCAACACCATGGTTCGAGGCCGGCTGATCGCTGTTATATAACCGGCCGGCCGGCACAGTGTTGCAACGTTGCACTCGCTGCATGGACACCGGTTTTTGCCAAATTGTCGATGGATGATACGTTGTACTTGAATTTCTTCATCGTAATGTAGAAGTTTACTACGAAATATCGATATAAATGTATGCCAGTGGGACAGTTCATTGGGGCGAATCAATTATAAATTAATTGCAAGTAACTCTGGCAAAGGTTTGATGTTACGAGATGAGAAGCGTTGATACCTCGGTGTTAGTGAAGACGAATGCCGTAACCAAGGTCGTAGGTTTGATTATCTTGAGCTTTCGACAATGGAAAAAAAACTGTTATACAAAAAACTTAAACAGACTTCAAAGTACATTAAAAAGTAATCAAATCCTAACCTGATGACAAAGGGACCAAACGGGAAGTATAACCTTCCATACAAAAGAAGAATTTTCCATATAGGTTAATACATGACAGAGTTCTGAGGTAACAAACATAAAAAAGCATACAACCGAATTGAGAACCTGCTCCTTTTTTGAAGTCGGTTAAAAATATCATTAGGAAACGTTAGTTTTTTGTAGTACTCGCGTATGTGGTAGGCATGTTGACAATATTCCGCCAATAACCTAACGGTGTGCTGCGGCAGTTGCACTTGAGAGCCAGTTGCCTTCTAGAATGTTAAGTCATCAGTCCATAGACAACGGTAGCCTCTTTTTATCAGCAGGACCACCTGCTTGCTTTTCAACCATTTGAGGTTAAGTTGAAAGAGGAAAGGCAGTAAAAGTAAGACCGAAACGCGACACGAGATGCCACGCGATGTGCCGCGACGCGCGCCGCAAGGTGTATCGTAAAGCCGCGTGAGCACACAGCCCGGGCTGGCGGACTCTTGCACGCCGCATCTACCGGCGAAGCATCTCTGCGTCGCGCTGAGTCCAGAGACGCCTCAAGGCACAACGTGGCTCCCCGGGGCGTATTCGAATTCTCTAACTGAAATGTGTACTTTTTAGCTAATAAATAAAGTTCTATATTATATCGCTATCCTAAAAAGTGCGCGCCGCATCGCGTCTCGGTTTGAGCTGACCCTAAGCATTATTTACAAGTACAGACAAACATGTTGTAATGGCACTAAAACATCCAAACCAAAACTATTTTATTGAAATAACTTTTGCATGAACTTGCCAATTGACTGACTATGAAACCTGTACAGTGTAGAGTAGTAGGCAGGTCTAGTAGTTGCACAAACCTATTTTAACATCTGTATTAAGTAGATGTGTAAACAAAACATTGTCAAGGCACAAAGTAATTGCACATTTCATAGACGCTAACTGATATGGCATTAGGTGTAAAATAGACGCTAATATGAATACTAAACATTATGAAAAACAAAAAGAACTTGGCTTGAATTAACCATAAATAAAAATGTATTGCACAAAAATATGCAATTTAGATAAACTACTTCAACATAATTGGACTGTTTTACAAAAACCTTAAACCGACTTCAAAGTACACTAAGAAGTAATCAAATCCTGATCTGATGACAATGGGACCAAACGAGAAGTGTACCCTTTCAAATAAAAAAAAAAATTCCAAATCGGTTAATAAACCACGGAGTTATGAGGTAACAAACATAAAAAAAAAAACATTCGAATTGAGAACCTCCTCCTTTTTTGAAGTCGGTTAAAAAAGAAAAACATGTTAAATAAAAAGTTTATTTTTGAAACCTAACCATTGACAATGAATTCAATGAATAATGGTGGTTCGAAATTGTTTTCCGCTCGATTGGATTTCAACATTGGCTATAAATAAATAATAGCCTACTGTAGGCAAAAGGCATAATAATGTGTTGCACATTTAAAAAATAAAGAGTAAGTACATACTAAAAAGGTAAAGCCATTGACAGATAGGGAGTGGTTACTTTACCGTGCATTACCATTCGCAGCTCAGCTACGTAACGCACGCAAGTTACGTCAATGTTTCTAGTAGACATAACTATGAGGTTAAATGAGCTGAATTCAATACGTAATGCGGATAAAATGTACTGATAATACCCAAATCTACGATAGAGATAGCAAAATAATTAGCTAAACGTAACGCTTCTTCATACCTCTTACGCGAGTAGGAATCTTTTTTTTAAATTATTTATTTTGGTTCCGAGAGCGAACTGTAAACGAGTAGATTAATTCGTTTCCTGGTTCATACAAGTGACCTCGAGTCTTGGCTAGAAAACAACATTTATGGGTCGTAATCGTAACTCTTTAAATCAAGAGTTGGCCACATAGATATTATTTGGTTTATAAAAAAAATGCTGCCTGAATCCCGCTTTCCCGGGATAAAGAATTGTATGTCTACCTTCGGTTCCGGAGTCTACGCTTTCTAATCACTCCGGCAATTTTCAATAACATCGATTTGTTAGTTTAGCCATGAAGACGTTACAAACACACAGATAGACAGAAAAACACTACTATAGAGTATAATATATTGAGAGAGGTAGAGCATAGCGTAATATTCACACAAAGAGCAGCTCGACTGGGGAAGTACCTCCACCTTACAGAATACCGCAGCCAAATAACTTTATTTTCCTGCGCGTGAGTAAGGTCGCCAGGGCTCATAGGGGAGGGGGGAAAGGTCGGTAACGCGTGAGCGATGCTTCGTGTGTTGCAAGCGTCCATATGGCTACGGTAACCGCTTACCATCAGGCGGGCCGTATGCTTGTTTACCGATTTGGTTGTATAAAAAAAAAAAAAAAACTATAGTTTTTATAATAAGTATTAGTAAAAATAAGGATAATCATTTGCACTACTTTACGGATTAAAGTGGGATAAGAGCTGAATAAAATAATCACATCAGAAAAATGTGTACTTTCAATGACACTTTCCCAACTTTGTAAACCATCACATGTAACAGAAACTATTACATAATATTTAATGCAAAGTTCCGGAACACAGTAAGAGGTGTTTAAATATAATTTATTCAATACGACACTGTAGCAAAATGCACGTTGCGGTCGGTAAGAAATAATACTTTTGTTATAGCAATGTATTGTTTTATCTGTACTGGGATTATGCATCCTAAGAGGATGCATAATCCCAGTACAGATCCCACAGATCCCATTACAGTACAGTTCAGTCAGTTTAGACCATGGTAAGGCACTTATCAATCAATAGACTCAACTAGGTTGATGTTAAAATGTTAGTTACACTACAAACTGTTCTATAAAAAATACGTGTTCTATAAAATGTTATATAAAAAACGACTTAAACGTTTTTAAGTGCAATTTTGTTCTTATTAAGTACTACTAAGTGTACTAAGTAATACTAAATACTGTGTCCTCTGCTGCTCCTATGGTAAAAAGTTCTATGTCCCTCGCCATGGCATAGGCGTGCCAATCACGCCAAACACCACGAAACTTATTTATTATTTCATGGCTACCCATAAAATAATAAATAAGTCAATCAAAAGTTCTCCAGTACGGCATGGTGTGGTCCATCCAAAACTTTTTTTATACTACTAAGGTCGCAAACAAGCATACGGCTCGCCTGATGGTAAGCGGTTACCGTAGCTTATGGACGCTTGCAACACCAAAGGTATCACTCGCACGTTACGACCCTGCAGAAATCTCTTCACACCCTTTTTGAACAACCCCATGCTGTACTCCATTGGGAAAACCACTGCGGGGAGCTAATTCCACTCTGAGCGTTCGCGGAAGGAAGCTCCTTTGAAACCGCATACTACGAAACTATTCTGGTTTCAATGTGTGAGGATGCAATCCCCGTCGATGGCCTTTTTTTTCCTTCCTAGAATCCAACCAAGTTCCTCGTTCCTAGATTATATAGGCTGTGGGTTTACAAGTCTTAGTCACGGTACAATTTTAAAAGTATGTGCCAAAATATTATTACTATAGTCCGTTGCCCTTGCGTGGTAGACAGTGATAAACAAACGAGCTTCTAACGCTACTAATGAGCAATGACATGACACTGAAAAACAAATCTGTTTTTAATAGGTGTTACACTTCACAGCACCAGACATACGAATGAGCTCTTCTGAATTATTAACCGACTTCAAAAAAAGGAGGTGGTTCTCAATTTAGTTGTATATATTTTTGTAATGGTTTTCCAAAGCAGCACATTAGTGGAAAATAATAAGCCATAAATAAGCTATACCTATGATTGTTAAGGCTTTCATGCAGATGTAGGTACTAAGGTGGCTACCATTAAATGAAGCGTTTGGGGGGGAGAGGGAGTCGAGCCGAATCTAACCTAATCTCACGTGGGTTTTTTTCCACAAGAAACGGTTTGTTCGATATTTTCAGTGTGATTCTAGATGGGTCGTTCTTCTTTTTTATCGACAGTGTTTTGGCATGTTACTGTTTTTTGGGTTTTTGAAGTATCGATAATTTAATTATGCTTTTAATATTTGATATTTGAATCAGTCCTAATAAAAATACATGGAACGTTTATTACATGTATTTTTATTTCCCTGCCGAAAATGTTTTCTCTTTATGGTGGTTTTCCAGAAAATACTGTGACAGAGTGGCCGTTTTCAGCAGGGACCACATTTTGGATTAGGCCCTCTATCACGCTATTCTATGAAAAACGGGACAATATATTTATACTGTAGACAAACGTCAAAATATGTTCAAGTTGCTTTAAAGAGCTGAATTATAGGTTTTGCGGCTGTTGAAGAGCTGTTTAAGCCATGATACCGACCTTACACAGCTCTAGAAATGATCTCTACTGCTGTTAACTAGCCACTGTAATGCTTACTGCTGGTTAATTAAGGGCCTCATTTAAATTACAACAGCTGACAAAGCACTTGTCAGCAAGCTTTATATAGCCTTGAGTATTAACAAATTATGTAGTGTAGCGACTATACTGCGGTCGCGTGCTGCTTGGGATTGTTCACACTTGTTTACTCTTATAAGGTACAATCAAATTACTGAAGATTTTGTGTCGTGTTTGTGCCCAAAGATTAGTTTCGTCAAAAATTCGGCGTCTACTTACACTTTACAAAATACTACTGGCACTGGCACTTTTCAAAATATTCTGATTGTAAGAATTCTTCTGAAAGATTCTTTCTCTCGCAAGGAATAACACTAATCACCAAAACTTATTAGATATTTGTTTAGGTTCGTTTTTCCACGTGGTTTGCTTGCAATAAAATCAAAAACAATTCGATAACCACAATCGACATGATCGAGTAATCGCAACAGCTTAGTCACGTAGACGGTTCAATATGGTTCAATTTATTATTACCAAATAGTTTAAATTAAATAAATAATAATTCTGTTGAATTAAAGCGAAAGTGAATCGAAGAGCAATAAACAACAATTAAGAGTCTTTTTTACTGAAACGCGCAATTTGTTTTATGTTGGGAGAAGAATCTATTTATTTTATTATGAAATGATCTTCCTATTAGCAGTTCACTCCAGAAAGAGTTTGCGAGGATGTAGCATGGCTGCTACGTACGTACGAGTAGTACAGAAAAACTGAAAACTTACATACAACCATCGAATTAAAAGCTATGTTAATAATAAAACCTTGTTCCATTAAATTCACTGAAGCCGTACATAATTGAACAAAATGCAATTCTAATTTAGAAAATTCTTGTCAAATATGCGAGTATCACGCACTCACACACGAAGGCGCGTGATCAAAATGATAAATAAACAAATATTACTTAACACATGTATAGTTCAAGTGGCACAATCGATGGCATTAGGTGAAGGCCGCCGCTAGAACTTTCGATTGCGGTGTCACCACACTGGTGAGGTCGTTAGTACACTTCGGAGAAAGCATTGCGTAATGGACATGTGGGGTGTAGGCTCGGTTCATATTTGTACACCTGCCACTGCCACAGAATAAACAATATCACAGTTCTGATGCTCTATATATTGTCTAACTCTATCTGCTGAATGTTTCCTGTAATATTTTCAAAGAAAACAACCTTAACGAACATTGTTAAATAATCAAATCAGATTATTTAACAATGTACATTAAGGTTGTTTTGTTTGAAAATATTACAGGAATTGTAGAAGATATCGCCTTTATGAAAAGAATCATGTTTGTAAATTGGTCAATATATTTTGCTTGCTCTACTAACGGCTGCCATTACTCTACGCTAAATAGCATTTTTAGTATGAACCGTACATTTTCCTAACTTCTATCAATCAATCTTAACTAGCACACGTGTGTATACATCGTGATGGTGAGATATCGTAATAACCCGATTAATGCAAGTGGTACATTAGGTGAAGGCCGCGCCGAAATTACTTTCACCGGTTGTGCAAGAGTAGCGCGAGCCCCCTGGCTGGACGTGTCACATGTGACGTCACTCGTTATTTATGCGACCTTTGTTTATGGCGCCACGCTTTGATTAGTTTACATGATTACTTAAGAAAATAGTGAGAAAAGATGAACCTGACAAAAATTAAAGACATTTAAAAAGGCCAATATATCTGTGCTAAATACAAAGGTATTTAACACATAAGATAACAATACATAAGTATACATATGTTTTGCTGTGTTTGGTATCACGCAGCCGGGTAAAAAGACAACGAGTAATGTAAATAATATCATTCACGAATAGAATAACCAAAATAGTTCACACTCTGATAAGCTCAACAGATCTCAACAAAAAAAGATACAGACATTGTTCGGAGCCGAGATGCGCATGAGTTCTGTAATGCGATTCTTTACGTTATGAGTTGGAAATATGGAGTAGGTTATTATAGTTTTGATAAACCTGGGCCAAATTTTTAATTAAAAAAACTAATTCCTAAAAAATGTCTACGTGAAATTTTCTTTATGCATTTATCATAGTTAACATATTAGGCATGTATGTTTGACTAGAACGCAAATCGTTAAAATAAGGTGCAGCTTTTTAACCTTTCACATCTGAGACAGGTCAAAGCCATTTATGCAATATTCAATTCAAAGTCAAAGGAGAATGACCGTTTTCTAAGGGGAGTTGGGCCCACTTCGATTTTTTTTGTGTCACAATGATTTATTTTTTATTTTGTAGATAAAATACTATATTTTCATAATCAGTAAACAGTTTTAATTTTCTGACCCGGGTTTACGAGTATTTTTCTTTTTTCTGATGCAGAATTTAAGGTTATTAAATGCAAAAAAAATGGTTATTTACATACTTTGTTTTAGTATTTCAATGGTTTAGAAGTAGTAAGTCAGTAATGCCTCTAAAAAAATCCATTTGTGTTTATTTTAATGTTTTGCGAAAGATTAAACATAGGTATGCTAGACTTTTTGGCGGGAACTTGCAAAGTCACGTAGCGTTTTCATTTTATTTCCATAAATTCCTGTATTTTGAGGTTTATTGCATATTATCAGTGGAGTTTTATCCAATATAGATAAATCTATGTGCACTAGTGAAGTGAAACGAATTATGCATATTGTGAGTTTTCAAGTTGTCTCAAAAGGTCCGTGGGAAGTATTAGAACAATGACAACTATTTTACTAAAATATGTCTGTTATGGACGGTGACTGATAGTGCGGACTATATGAAAATATTTTATTTTGTAACTAGAACTAGAATATAACCTGACACTAGCAAAAATAAGTCCTCATAAATAAGATTTCGTTGCCAAACTTACCTATTAAAAATATAACTCGACACTGGCAAAAATAAGTCCTCATAAAAAGATTTGGTTGTCAAACTTACCTATTTATAATATAACTCGACACTGGCAAAAATAAGTCCTCATAAAAAAGATTTAGTTGCCAAACTTACCTATTTATAATAAATATAACTCGACACTGGCAAAAATAAGTCCCGGTAAAAAGGATTTGGTTGCCAAACATAAAACTAAGAAGATTTTATTTTTCATAAAATAAATTAATACTTTTAAGAAATTATTTTATGTTACTTGTTACTATTATTTTAATCATAACATACTGTTGGGAAAATAATCATTGTCATCAAACACAATTATTATTTAATGTCAATAAAAATAAAATGTGTAGGTATTTGGCATTTCTGCTGCATTAACCGACGAATATATCTAATATCACTCTCGTAATCTCGTTTCATCATTACTAGCGTTATTCAACAGAAAAAGACTATATATGTAGCTCGTTTTTACTACGATAAACCTAATTTAACACCTGGCCACATTCGATACTAATAAAAGTGACCCGTATTGCGTACGGTTTCAGATATCTGTGGTGCGGAAGTGTAAAGGAATTCAAGCGAATATATTATTAATTCTGTTTTTAATCCTCGGGTTAGAAAAATATCAATATTTTGTGAGTGAACATAATAAAATAAGACTTGATTTTTGAATCATATTTGATTGAGACACTCGATGACACAATAGTGGGCCCAAATCTGGTCAATGTCCTTTACTGAAGCTACCACCACCGGTTCGGAAGTCGATTCGGAAGACCAATGCTCTAAATACTTAAACGAAATAAAAGAAAGAGCTATTGTGTAAGTAATTAGCAACTTTCTACTGTTAACAAAATGAGTAATCAGAAATGTTTAAATTTAAATATGCAAGGATTTTATTTATTACGACAAAGCAAACATATTGGAAACAATAAACTAAAAACAGACTGACGGTTAAATATTAAAACGCCAGTCACATTTAAGTTGAGACTAATTCGACATCGAACGATTCGATTGTATGGGATATGATCTTCTCAAGTATTTAAGACGCGCTCCTTAATTTTAAATTTCGTTTCAGTATACGGTCATTTGAAGTTATTTTAAAAGCACTGATGTAACCACTAAATAGACTGTCTATTTGTGATACATTGTGTGATATTTTAAATGGGATAACAATAGATTCCGAACAATAGATAACGGACTCGGTTATAAGGCAATAAAATATTGTGTCATTGATTAGAAATCAACGATCACTTTCACGAGATCGCCTCTGGAGTGGATAATGCCTGGAAATTAGATCATATCTTCCGCTCAACCAGGAAATAGCCACCTATTCGCCATCTCTTTCAGACCAAACATGATGTATATAGTGGCAGCCCTCTCTTTTTGTTATTACCATCAGATATTTCATAGATCGCGTATATGATACGAAATTGGTTCTTTCACTGCGTACATCATCATCTGTTTACGTAATTATGATCTGAAACAACTATAATATGAATAAAATTGGGTATAAACAAATTGGGTATAAACATTTTAGGACTTACCTACGTAAAGATGGCAACGGATTAGAAGATAGACATAACTAATTTCCGGTAAACACATCAGAAATAAACGGCTATCATACCTGTGGATAAAGAAATAATATGTTAAGTATAATACTCGTATGATAAAGGTCAAACACACGCGGTTTTCCCAATGGAGTACAGCATGGGGTTCTTCAAAAAGGGTATGAAGAGATTTTTGCAGGGTCGGCAACGCGCGAGTTATACCCCTGCTTTGCAAGCGTCCATAGGCTACGGTAACCGCTTACCATCAGGCGGGCCGTATGATTGTTTGCCACTTAGTAGTATAAAAAAAACATCCTACAGGTTATTTTCAATTTAAATACATTATTAACATCTCATTTTCTTCAATTCCAGATTCGAGAAAGAAGAAAACACTTCACTACGAGGCATCCTTGCTATGCGGTCTAACATGCCGCCGCCACGGCATTCATTACCATTAACGAACGAGCCTATGCGCAAGAGCCGACCGCCAGACAAGTACAACAATTAATCTTTAACACGAACGACACAAAACCTAGTCCCATTCGGTAACCAAAGCGCTGAATAATACTGTGATACTACCAACAAAAATAAAAACCCACTGTGATATATAAACAATTTAAATTCAAAAATGGGTATCCACGTGCTTCTAGCATCTACAGCGCTAAAGACCGTCAGTGTGACAGGTCTATGGATAATACCATTGTTGCTTGGAGCGCTGACTTATCACAATTACAACTCGTACGATCCAGAAGCGAAAGTACTCGATAAGGAGCCGAGAAGAGAATACGATTTTATTGTAGTCGGTGGGGGCTCAGCTGGAGCTGTTGTAGCTAATCGGCTGAGCGAAGTTGGTAAATGGAATGTACTTCTTTTGGAAAGTGGTAAGTAATCATATTTTTTTATTTGGTTAGGATAACTTTTTCTCCACAATTTGAATATAGTAAGTTTCGGGGCTGTCCAACCTCCATGGCTCTGACATGACTGGTTGACTAGACGAGACGTAACTTTTGAATATTTGAAAAGACCGACAGGTTGGAAAAATATAATAAATGACGGACCAGCCGGCAGACGAGACCCTGGAAAAGGAAGTATTAAGAAAACCAACCGACAGGAATAGACAGTTCAAGACCGATCAGTAAGTGATGATGTGGCCGAAGGTGTCAACCGACTGGGTGTCAAGGGCAATAGCACGAACACATCAGCAGGTGCTTGGCGATAGATTTTCAACTTGAAGGTACTGAAAAGTCCGTTTTAGGGTCGGCAAAGCACAAGGTGTTGCAAGCGTCCATAGGCTACGGTAACCGATTACCATCAGGTTGGCCGTATGCTTGTTTGCTACCTTACGACCTAAAAAGTACCCTACCTAGCTATGGTTCCTCGCGTTGTCTGTGCCTATCTTTTATCCGTTTTTATGGGCTGAAACAACCCATTATAATAGGGATGTTGCCTGGGTAAAAATATAATAATTCTAATTAGTCCGTCAGTTAGATTATCAAAAAATATTGGACACGTATTTTTTGTTTTACTAAATCATTAACAATTGACGAAGATAAAGCGCGACTAAGTTCGGGAGTGGGGGCTCGTGACATCACTTGTTCCTAAAAAGTGTACCACACCGTGACGTCACGCGGAACTTCAACACACGATGTCTTCGTATTGTTTAATTGACACAAGAAAAAATACGTGTCTAATATTTTTTGATAATGTAAATGACGGACTAATTATTTTTTTTCAGGAAAGTAGCCATTTGTGATTAACAGACGTTATATACAGAACGTCATTGTCAAAATTTAACAAACGCTAACCAATCCTTTGAAATAACATACTCAGTGATCCTCGTATAACTTGTAAAAGATAATTTGATAAGCCAATATATCGCAGTTTTATCAGATTTGAAACCGATATGAAACAACAGCAACAGTTCTAAAATCCCAATTTAAATGTTCCAGGTCCCGACGAGAACGAGATCACGGACGTGCCGTCCCTAGCCGGCTACCTGCAGCTCACCAAGCTGGACTGGCAGTACAAGACTGAGCCCACCGCGTATGCGTGTCTTGGTTTCAAGAAGCACAGGTGCAGCTGGCCTAGAGGAAAGGTAATATTTAACGTTTGATATATCCAAAACATTGCAACGGGTGATTTATTTATTCATCTGGCCATCCATAGATAGATAACTCTTTATTGTACAAAAAGTATTTAACAAAATATAAAAATAAATGCTTAAAAGTGAGCAAGGGGTATCACTCGCGCATTGCCGACCCTAACTTAATTTAAGGATTAAAATTTATTTTATATTCAGTGTTTATAATTTAACACTATAAAACCTATAATATGTATAACACTATAAACACTTTGATTCTCGAATAATTGGTCCACTATCTCTAATGACCTCATATACAATATGACAAGCCGTTGACATACAAAACAGCTTTCTAGAGTCCCAAAAATGCTTTATTTATCGAATAATTGGAGATTTGATCTCTTTCAGCAACACAAAACTCGATTAAATGGAGATTGACAGAATGTCGTAATTCACGTAATTTTTCGATAATTTTCCTTCTTAGAAACAGGCGGTTACTTACTAGATACATTAGTACAGTCTAATTATGTTAAATTATGGTGGCAAATGCGAATAAAAACATAACAATAAGAAATGGTTTGTTATTTATCATTGATAATATAAAGGTCTCCAGTTTGTCGCAATTTATCAAAACCTCGAAATATACACTGTTATTAGTCGTATTCAATCCGTTGGAACGCCTACATTTAATGTAATAGCAACATATTACTTTTAAGATAAATTGTATTCCTCTATTTCGATTTCAATTATGAGACAGGAAATGTTACAAACACACATTATACTTCCTTCTAGTAACTGAGTAACAGCCCTAAATCTATCCCGCAGGAATCCTAAACTTAATAAATATAGGTGCAATTTATGACATGAATCTGGATGTTTTATACATTGCTCTTAAATCTGTCCTGTACTCATAAATAAATTTACATGAAGGCACCAATAATACCTATAGCTATAAAAAATATGAATGAAGTCTTTCTTCAAATATTCCAGGTGCTCGGCGGGTCAAGCGTGCTGAACTACATGATCTACGTTCGAGGCAACAGATTCGATTTCGACCACTGGGAATCTCTTGGCAACCCTGGCTGGAATTACCGTGAAGTCCTTAAGTACTTCATTAAATCTGAAGACAACAGGAATCCTTATTTAGCTAAGAGTAAATACCACGGAAAGGGTGGGTATCTAACCGTACAAGAAGCGCCCTGGAGGACGCCTTTAGTCGCCGCTTTCGTTGAAGCCGGAGTAGAAATAGGTTACGAAAACCGAGATATCAATGGTGCCATACAAACTGGATTCATGATAGCGCAAGGCACGATACGCCGTGGTTCCAGGTGCAGCACAGCTAAAGCTTTCCTTAGACCAGTTCGAACAAGAAAAAACCTTGATGTGTCCTTAAATTCTCAAGCTACTAGGGTATTAATAAACCCTGTCACAATGAAAGCCTATGGAGTTGAATACGTCAAAAGTGGTATAAAAAGAGTGGTATACGCGAGAAAAGAAGTGATATTATCCGCTGGAGCCATCAACAGCCCACAACTGCTAATGTTATCAGGAATAGGGCCAAAAGATCACCTAATGGACGTTGGAATAAAAGTTTTAAAAGATCTGCCCGTAGGAGAAAATCTACAGGACCATGTCGGTGTCGGGGGATTAACTTTTCTAGTCGACAAGCCAGTTGCTATCGTCCAAAATCGATTCCAAGCCTTCCCAGTTACCATGAACTATGTCGTTAATGAAAGAGGTCCAATGACGACTCTTGGAGGCTTAGAAGGAGTCGCCTTTGTTAATACAAAATATGCGAACAGTTCAGGATTATGGCCTGATATTCAGTTCCACATGGCTCCAGCATCTTTTTCTTCAGACAACGGTCAAATCGTCAGGAAGATTTTAGGGTTGACTGATGAAGTATACGACACTGTTTATAAACCTATAGCAAATAAGGATGCGTGGACTATCATGCCACTTCTGCTGCGTCCTAACACTCGAGGCTATGTTAGATTAAAGAGTTCAAATCCATTTCACTACCCGATAATGAATCCGCGTTATCATGAGAATGCATTGGATGTAGCTCGACTTGTTGAGGGGATCAAAATAGCTATGAAGGTGGCAAATGCATCACCGTTCAAACAATTCGGATCGCGGCTTTATATGAAGCCTTTACCAAACTGTAAGCATTTGAAGTTCATGTCTGATGAATATATTGAGTGTCAAGTGAGGACTATATCTATGACAATTTATCATCAAAGTGGTACTGCAAAGATGGGTCCATCGTGGGACAAGGAGGCTGTGGTGGACCCAAGGTTACGTGTGCATGGTGTTGAAGGCCTTAGAGTGATAGACGCTAGTATAATGCCGACTATAGTGAGTGGGAATACAAATGCAGCTGTTATAATGATAGGTGAAAAAGGTGCCGATTTAATTAAACAGGACTGGTTGGATAGGTGAAGATTACACCAATGAACTGTTTAAAGTTACCATTTATGCTAGTTGCTAAGTTTATGAAAAACAATTCTGTGTTCCCAAAGATGTGTATTCTCTATTTTTAAATACAAATGCATAGATGATTTAAGTAAAAATAAGTGTCAATCAAGTCCCGGAAACATTTTTACTCCACAAAATCATTAAAAACAAATTTCATATTCAAGAGTCATGGTAGAAAAAAACTGATAGGTACTCGAATCAATAATTACTGAATTAGGATTATGTATGTAACACGTATTAAAGTGTGAAACTATCCAATAGGTACTATTTATTTGAGAAGTCTTAACATAGAGTTAATAACTGGATTTATTTTTGAGATAAATAAATACATTTTAAAGTTTTACATTAGTTTACACAAAATGCTTGGAACAAAGTATTTCGGAAATTGTCTACCCGAGCATAGGGATGATTCCTAGGTAAACTAATAAGGCCGTCAGTTAGATTATCTAAAAATATTGGACACATATTTTTTGCATTCCCAAATCATTAAAAAATTACAAAGATAAAGCGAGTCAAAAATCGGGAGTGGGCGCTCGTGCCGTCACTTAAGAGTAAAAAGTGTGACGTCACGCGGAACTTTAACACACATGCAACACACGATATCTCATATTTTTTTGTTTAATTGATAAATGAAAAAATACTTGTCTAATATGTTTGATAATGTGAAAGACGGACTAAATAGATTTGTTTTGACATCTAGCCCATTGTACATAATGTAAATACAGGTAGTATGTAAGAAAATGTTATTAGTTAGTGTAGGTAATCTCTTATTTATTTGATAAGTATCGCCATCACAATATTTTCAATAAACCATAGATTTAAATTGATGTTAATATTTTTTATACAATTTATGTTTTTGTTTTTGTTAAAATTATACTGTAATGTTTTAGTTTTCTTTTCAATTTATTAGGTTACTAGTAGCCCCATATACTACCTGCATGCCCTTAATAGTGATCAGTTGAAAAGTTACAGCGTGAAATATCTTCGATTATTTTTGTTTTACTCTGTCAGAAACCTAAATGCCGACCGCAACTGTAAAAAAAGTTTGAACTCAAACGGATAAACGATGCGCGAACGCATAGAAGACAACCAAACGAGGGTCTCTATTTATAACACTACTAACTGTCCCCCGCAGTTTATCCCTCATTCCCGGGATAAAAAGTAGCCTATGTCCATACCAAATATTCTATCTGCATGCCAAAAATGATAATCGGTTGAGTAGTAAAGGCGTGAAAGCGTAACAAACAAACTCACATTCGCATTTATAATATTAGTTATGATTATGATGTTTGTCTCTTTTCGGTACTTGGAACGAAAAAAATGATGATTCTGGCATTTTAAATCACGAGGAGGCGACTAATAAGTACTAAACATCCCATAATTCATAATGTCCAGTTTGATTCGACGCAAAAAACTAATTGCTGTTCATATCCTGATGTATATAACCTGTTATATAATCCAAATTAAAACTGGCATGACTCACACATTTAACAAAGGAAGGCGTTTTATTATAATTCATAAGCATACGCTATTTATTTTAATATTATACGCATAATTTTGCGACAAATGCGATGGCATTTTTGTCAGGAGCCGACATTGATTTAGTATGGCATGTATAAACTAGAACCAAAAATACTGAACTTCACACTAAATACGCACACTAAATAAATCAAACTGAGTATCAGTTTTATGGTTTACTAGCTGTCCCCCGCGGTTTCACTCGCGTTTCCGGGATAAAAAGCCTATGTCCTTCTCCATACCATAGGCTATCTGCATGCCAAATGTCATGATGATCCGTTGAGTATTTGAGGCGTGAAAGTGTAACAAACAAACAAACATACAAAACGAGTTACTTTCGCATTTATTAGTATGGATGCAAAACTGTTTGAACTAAATGATCATCTAGCGCGATATTGTCACAGTTCTAAACTAACCTAACAAACTGTATTTGGAGTGCCCCGAGTCGGATCTGCCAGGCTATTTTGTATCTTTAGTGGTAATCGTAACGAATACCATTAATTATTTCATCCAATGACGCGCACGCGATATGACGCGACGATGACCATTCGCGGGCCCTGATTGGATGAAATATATTAATGGTGTTCGTTACGATTACCACCAAAGTTACGCGGTAGAGCCCCTGGATGATAGAACATGTTTTGATTAATAGGTAGTTTAATTGTATGACAGTCATTTCTCTGATATGCAATAAGTAAATTAGAGGTGCAGTAAGTAAATTAGAGGAGAGTCTTGAGTTTGCGTAATTTTTAAATATTTATTTATTTATTCAGAACAAAAACACATTATACAATAAAAATATAAAACGATAACAACTGCAGTAGTTAAAAACTGTGTCGCAGCTAAACTAGAGGTGCAATTAAAAATATCCCATTTAGTATGTATAGTTATTAGAAAAAAAGCAGCTACTTTAGGAATATGAATACAAACATTTGAACTGTGACCTTTCGCATTTGACAAAATAATCTTGTTGTATGTGTGTTTGTTATCTTTCGGCTCCGTAAATGCTGATCGGATTTTAATGAGGTATGCAGCTACTTTAGGATGAAAAATAAGGTAGGGTAGGGTATTCACCCCGGTAACGCGGATAAAACCGCGAGGGGTACTTAGTATAGCTAAGATGATTTCATTTGCTAAGCCGAGAAGAACACTGAAACACAGAGCAGCTGCCCCACCATTATAGGAGATTGGAGACATATTCTCAACATGATGAGTTATTTAGATATGTCAATACAAGTAAGCTACCCTTCCAAATAATATAGTTAAATCACGGCGTTCTTCATTTTAAGATCCTAGACAAAAAATGTGTGTCGAATTAAAGATTTTTATTTCAAGGTCTCAATACCTTCCTTATTCTGATTCTGATTGTACACGAGATTAGATTGAATAATTATAAAGACGTCAATATGATCCATAAAGTTTCCAAAGAATCTGCGTGAGAGTCTTCTGACGTCAGCACTTGTGACCGCAAATAAAAAAAACTAAACATACTGTCCGGTATGTTATTTTTTTTTTTATATTTCCTTCTTAGCTGTCGATAAAAAATATAGGCTGTCAGAACAAATGTGAATAGATTAAATTATATGACTAAGTGGTAAGATTAAGTTTACTTGGATCTAATATACCTATACTAATGTGATACAGGGTTTTTGATATGGGAGTGGCTAAATCTTAAAATTTCATAAGCATATTTGGAAGACATGATCGATCGTTATTAGCATCACAATTCCGAATGATGCAAATTATCTACAAGTATATCTCTTGTTATGTAGATGAAGCTTCTGCTTTCTGCCCTTAACTCAATAGACCGTCGTGCTAGGAGACTAGTCGGCAATGTTTCGCTAACTGAGGCGAAATTAACGAGCCTTGAACACCGGCGTAAGGTTTCGTGTTTGTCGGTCTTCTATAGGATATATTTTGGAGAGTGTGCTACAGTACTGTTCAATCTAATTTCTCCATCCCCATTTCTCCATCGAACCACAAGACGCCGGGAGACTTTCCACCCATACGTTGTCGACATCCCGCGTATCCGGACGCAACGCTTCGCTTCATCGTTTCTTATACGAACAGCAAAGGAGTGGAACACTCTTCCGGGGTCTGTTTCCCCACATCTTTAACCTAGATGTATTCAAGGCCAGAGTGAATAGACTTTTTCTGGGTAAGCGTGTTACATCTTCGGCCTCGTCATAACTCCTCATGGGGTTAGTCGAAGGTCAAACGCAAGCCAATTCACCATAAAAAAACCGCTTTATTTATTAGTTAGGTAGGTTTATTCACCTCGTACGCTTATGTAGATTCAATTTAACAAGTTATAAAGGCCTGTGATAAAGGCAAAGGATTAAATGTTTTTTTTTGCAAAGTTACTGGTGCGTCTGTCTGGTTACGTTCCAAAATCTTGTTTCAATAGCGAAGTTTGTTCGCCGCATGATATGTCAACAATATACTAATATCTCATAAACTAGAAGATTCTCTTTTGCCGTGACTTTAACCTACCGTCAGCAACTGTGTGGACTTTGTACTCCTTCTAAAGTGCGCACGGCGCGGAGGGTGAGATTTGGGGTCGTAAAAGTTTTTTTTTTTTTTTTTTTTACTGTTTATAGGCCTGTGTTTGACCGCAATCTCACCATGGTAAGTGATGATGTGGCCGAAGGTGGTAAGCACACAAAGCCTAGAAGGAACTGGCTCTCAAGTGCAGCTATCGGAACACACCGAAAGGTACTTGGCGACAGATTTTCAACTTGAGGGTGGTAGCCAGCCAGGCGGGTACTACAAAGTACCCTACCACCGTGCTATGGTTTCCTCACGATGTTTTCCTTCACCGAAAACTCAAGCTCATTGTAGGATTCGAACCCGGGACCTTCGTCCCGGTATCCGACATCACTACCACTGAGCTATCATCGCCTTAAATAATTATAAGGGAAGAAGTGCAAAAAGCTAAAATTTATTTATTCGAACTAAAGACTTTGACGAATTATGATCGTCTTCCGACCACTGGAAGACCATTTATTAAATCAGCAATAATATGCACGTTTTGTTTGTTGTACAAATATAAACTATATTTCGCACAAAATTTACTACCTAATATTATCTTCTACTTATCTGAGAAAATGTCTAAGATATAGCGATTATAAGTCGCGTGACGTCATTGTCCATGTCCAAGCGGTCATACTCACCACATACATACTATGGCGGCATAATGTATCTTGACGTCACGAATTGATCGCTCGATACTAATTAAAAGCCATTAATATTTCCCATATCTTTTTGTCTGATTCGATTAATTCTTCCAAATTAATGCTTGTTTTGACTTTTTTATGTCAAAAATTCCGATATTAAGAAATTATAAAAATATTTAGAAATTGTGCATTTATTGATATGTATCTAAAAAAAATAACAGTAGCCATAGCAATAACATAGTCTGGTCATCTCTGGTCACGCCGCAGATTCTGCTCTATAAATGAAACAAACACGTAGTCTGTATTGACGTAGAGTTCAACAAATTATTATCATTTGCGTCACTTCCACATTACTTTCGTATAATCACGAGTAGAGCCGACATTTGGTAAAACCACTAATATTTCTTGCTACGTCATAAGTCCCAATTATACAGAGTTGTCCAAACTATAAAGGCATTTGGATTTTATTGCTTTTTTATTGTGTTTTTTTTTTAAATAAAAGGACTTGCGTTTGGCCACTGATCCGTCCATAAAGGACGATGACGAAGCCTATGGTGGAGCAAGCTTACCCAGAAGAAACCTATTCACTCCGGCCTTGAAAGCTCCTAGATTGTAGGTCAGTAAACATAGCATGGTTAATGAAACAAATTAGAATTGAAAATTCTGGTATAGGTAAATGTAGGAGATAAATACGAATACATAGGATAAGAGTATACAAGAGAAAATATGTAGTAGATTAAAGCGTGAACCTTATCGCGGATGAACACGTTATAAAGAGAGGTGAAGACCATGTTACTAAAACAGTGATCCAAGCTGTACCAGGACAAGCATTTAATTTTTTATTGTAATTTATAAAATCAGGACTTTCCGAGAAACCAACACCCACAAGCAACACCGTATTTATTACAGCAACCTCTTGTTAAAAGGGTTTCGAAAATACCCCAGGACCTATTATAATATATTCATGACCAAAAAATTCACAGTGACTCATCATATGAGTCTAGACTAGAATGAATATAACTAAACGATAATTTATTAACTACACCGTAATGTGATAAATTCCCGTGATACTTACGTGTTTAAAGTAAGAGTGCGTGTCACAAAACCGAGCCCGCGCACTATAAGGTAGGGATAGATAAACAAAATAAATATATGTTGTTTTATATTCATAGCCCTATTGGTATTGGTAGAGCTTGAGTACCTAATCATTGAAAGATGATAATCGCACAATAGCAAGTTTACGGAGCACGGAGTGGTGTGAGATTTGACATAGTTAAAGTTTATATTGGGAAGAATTGCACAAAGCTAATATTTAGATATAAGTAATAATGAATTTTAAATACATTATTTTAATTAAAAAAACGTTATACACACTACAATGCGAAATATTACATACACCATGCGTTTGACAAACCACACACATATACACTTTTTTATTTCTTCTTCTTAGTTTTGTAGTATGACAACCAAATTCTTTTTCGGACTTATTTAGGCAGTATCAAGTTAAATTATACCTACACATTATTTAGTGCAATCGTTAAAAAAAATAAAAAGTCTAATTTCGACTTATGGGCCACCTCTAGTTCTCTTTAAAACTCATAAAACACTTACCAAGCGAATCTTTTACCATGTTAATAAATCCATATCCATACAGGCAACTTCATTGTCAAACATGAATGGCCTCAACATGTGATTAATTCAGACCAAGGCGCGACTATTTTTATTATACTACAGGAAAGTCGATTGATATAATGCTGTGACACGTACCTACTGACTGTTATGTAGTTTGTAAGCTAGGTATACATTTCTGCTTTACTTGAAACAAGCTGTGCCCAGCGGTTTCCGCCGCGTTTTAGCGTGATGTTATATTACGTATGATGTTCCTTAAAAACGGACTATCCAACGTAAAAACATTTTTCAAATCGTACTGGTGGTTCCTGAGATTATCACGTTCAAACATACATACAAAACCAAACAAACTCTTCAGAATTATCATGATGTGCTCTTAAGTCATACTAAAAAATATGTACATATGTACTTAAAAAGTACTTAAAGTATTGATTCCACAACATAATTTCAAAAGTTTAATTATTCTTAGTTTATTTTGGCAGGCAAATATAACCAG
This sequence comes from Polyploca ridens, assembly GCA_951394255.1. Lineage (NCBI taxonomy): Eukaryota > Metazoa > Arthropoda > Insecta > Lepidoptera > Drepanidae > Polyploca > Polyploca ridens. Next base: position 9,481,082 of record OX596260.1, read on the forward strand.
ACACCATTTCAAGCAGCAATGACCTTTGGCATTGAAACAAGGAGTGTTCGCCAAATCACTATAATAGATTAGCTATATAAAACCTACGATGTTATCCAACAGAGCAAACAAATTGATGATAAATTATAGCTAATTGGACATTTTTAGGTAGAGCACGCACAAGACCTTATTCTTGCCTTGACATGGGTACTATGGTTTTATAGGAAACTTAAGAAGCCTATTCTATACCACCGTACGGCCTGATGGTAAGCGGTTACCGTATGCTATAGAGGTTTGCAACACCATGGGTATAACTCACGCGTTGCCGAATCTGCAAAAAATTCTTCACACCCTTTATCTAAGTATTTCATCTTCATAGATAAAACTAGTAATAGGGATGTTGATAAATATAATAATTTTAATTAGTCCGTCAGTTAGATTATCAAAAAATATTGGACACGTATTTTTTGCTTTACCAAATCATTAACAATTGACGAAGATAAAGCGCGACTAAGTTCGGGACATAGAGTAAAGATCCGTCACTTGTTCCTAAAAAGTGTACCTACCAAACCGTGACGGCACGCGGAACTTCAACACACGATATCTTCGTATTTTTTTGTTTAATTGACAAAAGAAAAAATACGTGTCTAATATTATTTGATAATTTAAATGACGGACGAATTAGTTTTTTTCAGGAAAGTAGCCTATTGAAGATACTGCAATGCACACTCGTCGTCAGCCCCAAGAACATTACATTCCAAATCGATACGAATCCACATCCAAAACAGGGACATTTAATTGCTTGCACAATATCGGAAGTAGGTAGCAATGTGAACTTCGCTCCTCGGTCATCCATCACCTATTGTAATTCAGATCGCGCTTTATTTGAAGGCGTTGTGGGGTCGTTCGATAGTTTATACGAGGTACTTTATTCATATTCCTCTCACAATCTTGACCACGGAGAAAACTTAGTAAACAGCAACAGTACAACATTGTATACCAACATTAATCACTATTTTATGTCATACATTACATATACATAATTAACTTAAACTACATAATATATATTACTTATTTTTATTATATGGCACAATTTAATATTAATATAATATTTACAATAAATACAATGTGGTACAATATGGTCTAATTTAAATTTAGTTTATTCATAGATTTACATAGGGCATCGTGCCTTTGTTATATTGTAAGTGATGATGTGGCCGAAGGTGGTGAGCACATAAAGCCTAGAAGGCAATGGCTCTCAAGCGGCTGTCGGAATACACCGATAGGTGCTTAGCTACAAATTTTCAACTTGAGGGTGGTAGCCAGCCGGGTGGGTAATACAAAGTACTCTACCACCGTCAAGGTTGCCAGATGGTCGGGATTCGAAATATACCGAATTGGAATAAAAGGCCCGACTCCCGAAAAAATATAAAATCTCCCGACAAAACAGGTCCAGAGGGCCAACCACAAGCTCTTAAAACAATATTATTATAAGTTTATTTGACTTTTGTCCCTCTTTGACATCCGGCGTCAAAACAGGACAAAAGACAAATAAAGTTATTTTAACCTTGTTTTAAGAGCGTGAGGCCCCCAGGACCAAACTGAACATAAAAAGGTTTATCTTAGTTTGTAAGGATGTGAGAATGTGAAGATCTTTGTTTCTTCCACGCAAAAACTACTGAATGGCTTTGGATAAAAGGCACAAAGAATTATGTTATGCTCGGTTATGTTTTTGTTTTTATCTCAATTTAGTTATGTGTGTAATTTTTCTATTCTGTAGCCTTAGCATGAACCACTTTCGTATCGCCTTCGTAGCGTCATCGTATCGAGTAGATGTCATTTTTGACAGAAGTTCTATCGTCTACTCGAAACCTAGCTTGCGAGCTACGTTAAATTCGTCTAGAAATTTTGAAATATACATTTTTGATTTTATTGGTACACAATATTAAAATATTTATTTCCAATAACATAAACTAAATGAAATAATCAGCTTATCTTATATTATTAGCTAACGATATAAGGTATTACATCATCATTCCCATGTAAATGTTTTCTTTTTCACCATTGAAATGTGATCAATGTGGAAATATTTTTGAACGTACAGCAAAGAGTTCACGTTTTTAAAGGTTTGAATTTAGAACATAACAAGACGAAGAAGATGAGTCTTGTGACTCCGTTAGAAATAATCTCGACGATTTTCATTTCTAGATTTATGTTTTAGCAGTTTTAGAGGATTTCATATAAAGAGTGGCTCAACTTGAACCATCGACATCCCCTAACATTTATACACTTATTATAATTAAGTATATATAGGTGTTTGAGAATCAATGGGTTCGATACTCGCCTAAAAATTAAAAAATTCGGATAGTAGTCAAACAATACATGAGGCTCCTCAATTGAATGTGTTTTAGTTAAAACTAACATAAATGTAAATGTAGTATTAATAAAATTATATTATTTTAACTAAATGATTCACCATATTTAGTTATAAGATTATAAATAAAGAAATACAAACTAAAAATCTTAATGCTTAAAAAAATAACACGTTCGAAATATTCCAATTACCTACCTAAGATGCGAGATGTTCACGTAACGCTCTCACTGAAAAAATTACGGTGACAAAGTCTACGTTAGCTGGCTTGCGAGTAGACGATACCATACGTCAGAATTAGTTCCAATTTCAAATTATATACCAAACCACGTTTACGTAGTGTGACGTGAGGTTAACGTAGGTGTTCGTGCTACCGATTTGAACGTTTGGCAGCATTCGAATGACACATTCCCATACAAATTTGAGTTAACTCTCTCGATACGAATACGTTACGCTTGCGATAGATTTTCGTGCTAAGGCCTCTGTTGTTGACGTTTTACGTCAAATTATGTCTAAAATTAGAAATGTCAAACTAAAATTAGGCGTCATCTAATTCGATGTGGATTAAATTTAGATCCGATAGAAATAGTGTTGGAATGTGGATATTTGGATCTGGATTATTCATAATCCTAACTTAAAGTTGAAAATCTGTCGCCAAGCACCTTTCGGTGTGTTCCGATAGCTGCACTTGAGAACCAGTTCCTTCTAGGCTTTGTGTGCTTACCGCGTGTGGGTTTATAAACAGTAAAAAAAAAAAATATATAAGGCGGCTTCGCGCCTTATATATTTCGCGCCTCAACTACTCGATTATCGCGTTCGATCATCATGAAATTTGGCATGCAGATAGCCTATGATCATAGGCTTCTCTTATCCCCGGAACGCGTGCCATGGTTTCATGACGATGTTTTCCTTCACCGAAAGCTCTAGCTAATTGTAGGATTCGAACCCAGGACCTTCGTCTCGGCATCCGACGTCACTAACACTGAGCTATCATATTTTTAAGAGCTTGTGGTAGGCCCCCAGGACCAAACTAAACATAAAAAGGTTTATCTTAGTTTGTAAGGATGTGAGAATGTGAAGATCTTTGTTTCTTCCACGCAAAAACTACTGAAAGGCTTTGGATGAAAGGCACAAAGAATTATGTTATGCTCGGTTATGTTTTTGTTTTTATCTCAATTTAGTTATGTGTGTAATTTTTCTATTCTGTTGTTGACGTTTTACGTCAAATTATGTCTAAAATTAGAAATGTCAAACTAAAATTAGGCGTCATCTAATTCGATGTGGATTAAATTTAGATCCGATAGAAATAGTGTTGGAATGTGGATATTTGGATCTGGATTATTCATAATCCTAACTTAAAGTTGAAAATCTGTCGCCAAGCACCTTTCGGTGTGTTCCGATAGCTGCACTTGAGAACCAGTTCCTTCTAGGCTTTGTGTGCTTACCACCTTCGGCCGCATCATCACATACCATGGTGAGATTACGGTCAAACACAGGTTTATAAACAGTAAAAAAAAAAATATATAAGGCGGCTTTCGCGCCTCAACTACTCGATTATCGCGTTCGATCATGAAATTTGGCATGCAGATAGCCTATGATCATAGGCTTCTCTTATCCCCGGAACGCGTGCCATGGTTTCATGACGATGTTTTCCTTCACCGAAAGCTCAAGCTAATTGTAGGATTCGAACCCGGGACCTTCGTCTCGGCATCCGACGTCACTAACACTGAGCTATCATATTTTTTTTTATACTACTCTTAGTTTCGCCCACGTTGCAAGGGTGAAAAGTAGCCAATAGCACTCGGAGACAATGTAGCTTAATTCCTGTTAATGAATGAATTTTCAGAATCGGATCAGTAGTTCCGGAGATTACCCCCTACGTCCAAACTTACAAACATTACTCAATTCAATTCACAACTTTCGTTATGTCAATACAATATAAAAATACCACTTTATAATATTAGTGTAGACCTAAGATGAGCGTTAGATTGAGACTAATGACACACAGACTAAGGTCACCCACCGTATTAATTAGGTGAAAAAGAAAGATCAAGTTTTGAATTAATTAACTTTGAGAATGCAATTGCTGTTCTGCTGTGTGAACGACTTCATTGCAGAAATACTTGTGAAGGTTAATTTAAAATTTCTATCGATCCATTTTGATAAATTTATTTAAGTTCAAAATGCACTTTCATCTTCACTGCCTCAACCATCCCCCAATTTTATCCGGGCCTTCTACCGCCTCTCTGAAGACCTTCAGTGGCCACAAGGGCCTGTTATCGCCCACTTTGAGACTGGAATACAGTGTTGAACTTTATGTTGGCAACCGAACATTAATCAGGTACTTTTTTACGTTTATACTTGCAACACTGTATTCCATTGATTCTCTTTGTCATGGACAAATAAATGTTGCAACACGTATTTGCTTTTTTTTTATTATTTATAATCCAGTCAATCTACAGTCTGCTAACAAACGTACATGATCCGGCTCGAAGGACCATGTTCATTTGTTAGCGAATTTAGCGGAGTCATTGGCTGGTATAAGTAGGTAAGTGTAAGTAAAATAATGAAACTAAAGCGATCAAAAGCAAAAATAGTACCCAAGCTTTGGCAGGAATGGCCATGGCAAATGGGTATGATTCAGGTACAAAAGGTGAAGCTTCTCAAACGAGGACGTGTGATTAGCAGGATAGCCGTGTCGGAGAGTTCGAAAGAGACAGAGTGTCAGAAGTCAACCTGACTGCAAGCTTCTTAGCCCTCTGACATGTTCTGAGAAGCAACAATTAGGTATATGATCATTAAATATTTTCATTATCCAATCAATCGATCTAAAGAAATAAACAACTTCTGATGGCCCATCGACTAGAGATATAATTGCGATTCTCGTAATTGAAAATTTTCCGAGAATCACTTCTATTTTGGAATTGAATGTATTTTTCCACTTATTAGTTGATGTTTCTTATGCATAATTTTATTATTTGTTAAAGGTAATGCTTGAATGATTCAGCCACTCGATCAAAATGTCATATATGTATTGCTGATCCACAAACATATGTACTTACGTACAAATTATAAACCTTATGTAAAATGAATTTAGATGTTATAGTAGGCAACATAAATACTTGTTACCTAATTGCAAAGCCGGCCCAGATTGCTTGTTAACATAATTACGTAGCATTTCGGTGTCACAGCCAGCAAGGCCTCGCGTGCTGTGGATCCCCAGCGGCTGCCAACGCCCATGACCCATTGAAAACATTATCTAACTAATTGTTACGTGATACAAATTAAATAAGGTTCACTACAGAGCGTGTCTGCTTATCCTCAAATATATTCAGTATCAAAGTGTACTTACAAAACATACAATATAGCTACGTAAAGAATGGAAAATCACCCCCTACGAATTTATCGTTGCTGACCGTCATCGCCCACAAAGAACGTAATGGCGTGACAGTACTGCTAAGGGTCATCGCTCACTATATCAGCACCGCTCCATCGCAGCAACAGCCCGGTACCGCCTCAACTCAATCCAACCACTAGCTGCCAGCGCGCCGCCTGCGAGGTGAAAGCTCGCGGGCGGCGCGCCGGTGAAATTGGTAGTGCGGCTTTGGCAAGATACCGCTTGCTGGCGTCACACAGCAAGGGAGCGGACCGCTCGCTGGAAGCGTGTGGTTAGCAGGACTAGTGGTTTGTAGCGGCAAGCGCGCTTGCCACGAGGCAAGTTTTTTCTTACATGTCTGAGTTACATCTGATAAGGTACACACGGCTACAGATCAAGCTATACATTTCTAGTATAAGCTGGCCTCCCATTGTACGGAAATCCTATACAATGCGAGATCAGCTTATACTGGAAATGTATAGCTTGATCTGTAGCCGTGTGTACCTAACATCGGGTGTTAGTTAAAAATTATGTAGCTATCAAATATGCCTGTCGCGCAAATATATATCTCGGATTAACTGTGGTCCGTAGAGTTCGTAGCCATATGTCCGTAGGCAGTTTCGTAGCAGTTAGGGTGGTAATTTCGAAATAAAGTAGTTAACATATACATGGAATATCCTTATTTTAAAGATGAACAGGTATTTCGACATTTGTTTTATGTTCAAGAATTTAAAACGCCTGACATAAACTGACTCTTAACACTTCATTTACTTAGGTAGGTACTGTTCATTTAATAAAGTACAATTTATAACGTCTTTAATGAAACTGGCATTCAGAACCAAACCAAAACTTATTTTACACACGTCTCACAAAATTAATGAAATAACTTCTGAGAAGAGAAACAGCGATAATTTTATGTTGTTTTCGTGCGACAAATTATTGCATTATTTATTTAAAGTAGTACTCGTCATTGAAAATCAGTTTACCAGTATGAAGTTACATTGAGACAAAGATCAAAGGTACTAGTTACTTCGATTAGAAACACGAAGTTTAACCAATGACGTGAATGCGACCTTGTTTCCTGAATATTTAATTATTTTTATTTAATGTTAAGAATATAAAGTGTAATGGCATTCGTATTTCTAAAGTTTTTAAAGGACACGAAAAAATTTTGAATTTGGAGGATAATAATCATTCAGTACTGAACTTTTGACTGACCTCATATACCTAGGGGATACATTAATGGCAGCACCGGCCCTAGGTTAAAGCGAGAGGAGCGATCGCTCTAGGCACCAAAATGCGAAAAACAAACAAAAACGAAATATAAATTTTGATCTCGCCCGCTGTTTGGCGCTGGGCTGTAGACGGGCGTAGCAAGCAGCCGATCACACTTGCGTTGTTTGTAGCCAGACAAATCGACCGAAACGTCCACCAAAAGGGCGCCGAAAGACAATCTCGCTCTACCCTGATTACGGGCTAGGTCCGGGCGCGGGCGGTGCTGTTAATACTCGTAGCGAGAAAAAAACTGTGATTATTATAAAATGTTTAATTCTTTAATAAAAACTTGTTCATGCTATATTTTGAGATGAGTGAGAGATGAGAAAAAAAATATTATAAAAAAATACTCTGCTGGATTGCCTCCCACCCATGATTAAAAATATATAGAGAAGTCGTGGCGCTGTTGTTCCTACTATGTAGGAATCATTGTAGAGATAAATAGGTAAATAATGTGTCAACTATACTTTAGTAGGTTGTAGGTAATAATACTAAACCACTGATTCAAACTTTAAACTTATATTAACACAAATTAATCTACAGTTATAATCAGTTGTAAACTCGACCAGTGTTTGTAGAGGTACGAATAAGAATAATCCATCCCACTGTTATAAGCAAGCCACAGCGTTGCTTTGTTATTGTTAACATAGATATTTGATTCCGTCGTCCGGCGTAGCGCCTAGAGTCGTAGATCGCTCAATGATGTCATCGTTACTAGGCCCGGCTACGTTGGTTGCCAACACGGCCATTCTGCAAGGTGCTTGTCCCATCAGGCACCCCACGAGTTAAGATATGATGCTGAAATATAAATTCTTCTGTTACTTTTTATTTTAACAGGTTCGATTTTTGTGAAACTGTTCAATTAGATTATGCGAGTATTCCTTATTTAAGATTTAACAATACTAAACTCTGTTCACTTTGCCGCACATAAATTTGCAATTTATTTTACCATTACTTAAGCTTAAAGGGGTTTTACCACATTTAAGCGTACTAAGCTAATTAATAACCCTGCACACTTAAAGGGACTTTGCCACACTTAAGTTTGCAGTTTATTCCTACTATTACTTGCGCTTAAAGGGATTTTACCACACTTAAGCGTACTAACTAATAACCCTGTACACTTAAAGGGACTTTGCCACACTTAAGTTTCCAGTTTATTCTTACTATTACTTGCGCTTAAAGGGATTTTACCACACTTAAGCGTACTAACTAATAACCCTGTACACTTAAAGGGACTTTGCCACACTTAAGTTTCCAGTTTATTCCTTTACTTGCGCTTAAAGGGATTTTACCACACTTAAGCGTACTAACTAATAACCCTGTACACTTAAAGGGACTTTGCCACACTTAAGTTTCCAGTTTATTCCTACTATTACTTGCGCTTAAAGGGATTTTACCACACTTAAGCGTACTAACTAATAACCCTGTACACTTAAAGGGACTTTGCCACACTTAAGTTTCCAGGTCTTTTTAGTTTAATTTGAGCATAAAGACTTATACCACTTGCACTCATTTAAAGTGCAATTTACGACTCTACAACGATTGAAGCATTTTATCTTGACTCGCACATATTTAATTACCTTGCCAACACGGATAAACGATGACAGATGAAAGTAGTTGCAATGTAATGTTATTCTTAATCATCAATATACATTAAGTATACATGGTTTCATATTCACAGCAGCCGCCACGCCAGTATATTTTATTTTTACTAACTTTTACATCGTCACCTCATATCCATCATTGCCCAATACCTTCTTTACGGCCCTTATATAAAGGCAATAATTTACGGCTTTTCCTGTCATTACTCTGATTTTGGATTATGATAAGAACTAAATTTCCTTCCGAGTAAACTCGTGCGTTTGTACGAGATTTATCAAATCTCTGACTCTTCATTAGGCTTGATATTCTTATCTGTCCTCTCACGCAAACCCGTCACATCCAACTTATACTCGTCATCAAGTTCCGGAGCTAAACTATTACCGTCAGTACGTAGCCTAGACCAGAGAAAACTTCGCTATAGCTTTTATTGTCTTAAGAATTGTACTGTTTAGGCCTTGTTGTAAAACTTTTATGTACTGATCCCACCTATCGTCTGTAGTATCAGCACCCCTTGTTTTTAATGCCTCAAGAATCGTTTTATTAAAATGTTCCACCTGACCATTTGAACGTGGCATACCGGTTGCCACAGTGTGTAAACGTAGTTTATTCATACAATACTGAGAGTTTATTCGTTCTACTGTTTTATCAACAGAAAAATATCCCAGGTAGTCGTGGTTATATTTAATTATCTGTCAAATGCATTTCTTTGGAGTAAACTTCACCACCTAGCACCTCGTATTTATCAAAAATGTCTTTATACTTATCGGCCTCTCCTGATTCTATAATTGATCGAATATTTTGTAATTTGGAATCTTGTAATTGTACTGAAAGCAACCAATCCGCTTCGGTTTTGATTTTTCTCCGGAAGCCACGGGGTTTCTACTCAAATCTACATGCTGCATTCGGTTACCTTCACTGTGTACTATATCAAATGAAAACTCTCGTGTGAACATAACCCATCACGCGATCCTAGGAATAATTTATCTCTTAGTTAATGCATAACGTACGGCGATGCAATCAGTCACAATTTTAAAAGGTGACCCTATTAAGTACAACCGAAACTTTTGAAGCGAACTAACAATTGCCAATAGTTCTAATTCAAACACGTTCAAGTAATCTTAAATTTTCCTCCAGTGTTACCGTCACTAAATAAATATCGTCTAAATACATAATAACGTTATCAAATATTAAATTTCCCAATACTTTATTCATCATCTGTTGAAAACAGGATGGTGCATTTGCCAAACCGAACGGGAGTCTCAAAAACTCGTAATTACCATTTCATGATTGTTAACCTTTCCCAGTTCTTTGATGTGTGATGCAACACAATCACTATACTTTTCAAAAAGCAATACTTTAACATTAAGATACATTCTGATATAAATCAGCATCAAACTTAAAATTAGTAACCGTCTTACAAAATTAAGTAAAATATTCGCATAGTCAAACTTAAGTATTTCACCCATTCGCGAGTACATCAGGTCAGGTCGTTAGCAAGATCGTTGATTAGAAATCAATGTTCTTTAAATACACGGAATCAACTGTTATATTATGAGTAACCAATTTTGAGTTTTCCTTCCAGAAACCTTGCAACAAAATTGGTGCAGGTAGCACAGTTATTATTAAAGAATATTTCTGTTCTGTTATTAATGAGCAGCTGCTTCTTGTATCAACAAATCCTTCCTGACGCAGATTATTTATAAATATGAATTTTACTTATTTCGCGAGTCAGGGGTCACTACGCATTTTATTTCCTGTTGACCTGCATTATTTTTGTGGTAGCACGTTGACTCTAGATGACCTGGCTTGCCACAGTACTCACACTTATTATCACACTGATATTTTTTATGATTGCCTCCGCAAAGATAACACTTAATCTGTCTACGAGAGTGTGGTTGAGTTGAGTCTATAAAATTACCAGTATGAGCGGCCTGACTGGCCGCGCTGGCAGAGAATACAGTCGTTTCTGTGGTCGTTGGCGTCTGATTAACGGATTGTTGATTGATAAATTTCATGTGGCCATCACGTGTATTTGCGCTTACTTGTTTTAAATTTTTCGGTTTATACGTTCGGCCATGTAAAAAGCTAGCTAAGCTGTCACAAGTCACAAAATTATTAGCTTCAATTGATGCACCTATACCACTGTCACCTATATTTCCAATAATAATAGAAATAATATCTTCCTCCGAAAACTCCAATGACAATCTATCAATTTTGCATTTTTGTTCGAAATAAAACTCGTAAAGAGATTGATTTTCTACTGGTTTTTTATCAATTATTTCTTTTAAAAGGTCATACATATTTCGACGGATTCGAAAACTAGAGCTTAACTCGCGTTTCCAATCCTTCCATTTCCATGATGGCCACTCACATTTGGATCGTAACAGTGAGTCATACCAAACTTTTGCGGAACCTTTTAATTTATTAAGAGCTTGATAGCGTGTCATTTCATCGGACCATGAAAAAGTTTGTGCGTAGGACTGGATAATACTAAGCCAAGCGGTTATGTCGTCTCTCAATGGATCAAACTCGGGTATAATATTATTCAAAGTGTAACTTGTACTCACAGTAGCAGTATCAGCCATACGTGATACCTGTTTCCTGTGTTTTTGAGGAGGTGACGGAGTCCTGGTACTACTGCTGCTATTCGAAGAACTGGAACTTGAACGAATTTGTTTTTGCCGTGGGCGCTTATTTCTTTTACCCTTTCTTCTATCCATGCTGTACGTGGATAACGTTACGCACTTCTGATGTCAACTATACTTTAGTAGGTTGTAGGTAATAATACTAAACCACTGATTCAAACTTTAAACTTATATTAACACAAATTAATCTACAGTTATAATCAGTTGTAAACTCGACCAGTGTTTGTAGAGGTACGAATAAGAATAATCCATCCCACTGTTATAAGCAAGCCACAGCGTTGCTTTGTTATTGTTAACATAGATATTTGATTCCGTCGTCCGGCGTAGCGCCTAGAGTCGTAGATCGCTCAATGATGTCATCGTTACTAGGCCCGGCTACGTTGGTTGCCAACAAATGTCATGTCATTGGTCGTGCGTGAGTGATCGATTATCTGAATAATATACAGGGTGTTGTTTTGGTCGGCAACGAGCGACCCATAAGCGGTAGTACAAAAAATATATTCCCCAAAAATGGACTTAATTCCATTAAATACTGTAAATGCGTTGAGCAAATTATGGTCACTAGCCACGTGCACTGTCTAGAGCCAGGCGCAAGCCGCCATTGCCCCACCTCTTTAGTCCTTCGCACTCCCGTTGAGTATAAAGTCTATATTTTAGTTTATTACATGATTTTGAAAATAATATTATTTTTATTTTTATTATTAAAAAAAATCAAGTTTTTTTTTTATATTCTTTTTTAGCACCAGTATCATTTGTATTATCGACCCTGAGTCGCTCGTCGCTGACCAAAACAACAACTTGTATAGTGATCAACAAATAAGTAACTATTATCTCTATCTCCATAATTTACTATGAGCATAAAAAACCTGTTTGTGAAACCCAGTTTTTGCAATGTCAGTTTCTAATACATATTAGCCTGTCTATACAAAAATATAAATCATACATATTTTATATCCGTACAAAATACGACAATGATTCTTGTTGATTGGTTTGGTAGTCACGAAAATGTAAAATTATAAAGGCATTACCAGACGCCCAAATTGTTGCTGACCAACCATCATCGAACTTGGTTTGGCGTCGAACCATTTGTGAACATGTGGCGAGCGGAGCGCCGCACATTATTATTATTAACTGATCGAACCAGCTCGCACACCTTACTGGTGCGGTCCGTACCAAGTTCGGTCGTCTGGCGATGTGTCGCACCCACAGACAGATATCGAGAGATGGGCATATGCACTACCGCGCTCTCGGATCTACACACACATGCGTGTAGGCTTTGATTTTTGCAGTCGATCACTGAACAATACGGTATTTAAACAAATATCGTCCGCTCGCGCACTTACTTCGAATAGGTTCGACTGACGCGATTTTTGCGGTGTATGCCGTGAATGCGCATATAACTGTCTCGCGTTGCGCGTTAGACAACCTCTCTAACAATCTCTGTGGTCGCACCGCACGGTGCGAGCCGATCAAACCATGTTAGTCCGGGAGGTAGCGTTGCACCAGGTTCGGTAGTCTGGTAATACATTAATATTTTCATGACCCTGACGTCAGTCAAAGGTCGGCAGAGGTATCACTACAGAGATAAATGTCCACCCTCGGTAAATGAAAGGTAGCGTGTGTGTGATGTCTTTTTGGAATATTGCCACCTCTTGACATCTCTCTGTCATACGTATATGTATAGGCGCACTCGATTTCCAGGTATATGTGATTATGTATTTCCAAAAAATCGAGCATTATATACAATTTACTAGCTAAGCTTAAATCTTAATAAATAGGATTGAAAACGTGCAAAAACTTATTATACGTTAGTATATTTAATCGAGTCATGAGTATTCCTCACAGGTTTAACATTCGGACTAGGACGGCATCTTTTGAATGATAAGTAGGTACGCTTATGCCCGTAGTTATTTCTGTAATATGGCTCAAGATCGGATAAAGTAGCTGACGGGTCGCTAGAATACCTTTGTCTGGGTAATCAAGATACGCAATAAAGATATTGTAAACATAAATCGCAAAGGGTACCTATTTCGACAAAGCTGCCCGTATAGTGTCCCTTTTGCAAAGCGTACCGGGTATCGAGTGGAATCATAATGCGGATGGGTGTGCTACGAGCACAAGCACGAATATTCGACGCGTATATAAAACCTTCATGATTAATTAATCAGAAATATTTTAGTCAATTTGAGTTCAATGTACATATACGTGTATTATTGAACTTGATTTCTTTTGGTTGAACTCGTTTGGAATGTATTCGAACCTGCCCTTAATAATGAAGGGGATTTTAAGACATTTATATATTTTATTCCGGAAAAGCGTACCTTGAGCTATTATTAAACCTTGAATGTAACATTCATGACTTTCACCACGAATTCCAATTATGTTCTATACCATGTAACGGAAAGGGTATATCCATTAAAGTACACGACTTCTTTGGGACGAGGCGCACAGATCAAACGAAAGATACAATTTTATAATAATCTTAACAAGTGACGTAAAAAGATAATGAACCCTCATTGAGCGATCATTCAATATACTTAGAAGCAATTTGGTATGATTTTTTTAGTAATTTATTTGAGCTGAAACTTTTTATATAGTCTATACCTGATGTAGGCTGTACACCTTTTGGATAGATATATCCTCTTCGTTACACGATGTGTAGTAAACTTTTATGATGAACAGGCTTGATTGGCAAATAAAACTCAATTATTAATAACTAGCTGCCCGGCGCGACTTCGTTCGCGTCGTGCTACCCTACCCTGTGGTTGCTACCCTACTCTACGGGTATAAAAAATTGTTTACGTCCTATTCTCAGACCTACTGAATAAACACAAAATTTCATAAGAATCGGTCGAGGCCGTTTCAGAGGAGCTTTTTTACAAACACTGTGAACCACATGCAAAGAGAATATAACGCTACGTTAGAATTATGCGGGCACTTCATTTCTTGATATTGACTTCCCTGCCGTACATCACATAAGGTGCTACCTAGCTAGCCGAACAGGGTGAGCGGCTACCACGTGGCATAACTATAATTTAGACATTAAGTTACACCACAGAATAATTAATGTTAGACATATACTGTCGAGACACTTTTTGTAAATAATAACTTGTTCTGCAAAGTCGTAGTACATTATTTTATTCTATCATCAATATTTTCGCAGCGCACGCGATGTAAAGAATATTTTAGGTAATTTTTTTACACGTTCGGTTACATTATTGAAGTTTTAGTAAGGATCCCTAATTTTTTTAAAAATACAATATAGCTTTTGTCACCCGGGGATAGTGTAGCTTCCCAACAGTGAAAGAATTTTTCAAATCGGTTCAGTAGTTTCGGAGCCTATTCAATGCAAACAAACAATAAAATATTTCCTCTTTATAATATTAGTATAGATACAAAAGAAGTTTGGTACAAAATATTTACTTGTGACAACAAAATGCCCATGACAATGTCAAGGAAAATTCAAGCTTTTATGGGTTCAAGGATACGTGTATCGAGTACTTATCCAAAGATCATAACTGAATTGTTACTTTAAACATGTGAAAATAATATTGTGTCCATCCATGACGGTAATCCCTAGGTCATCCATAAGGTATAAGGATTTAATCGATCGTTAAATTAAATCATTAATTACATTATTAAACAATGTTTATGGTACTTCATTATTATAGTAATAACTATATTGTAGCGAACTACTATGTTTTCATCTAATTAATTATAGGAAATAAGAGGAACACAAAAAAAATATAAGGCGCCGATCTCACAGAGAAGAGTTTTAGAGTTCTGCGTTCCGAGTTCTGCATTCCGCGTTGTCTGTAAGCTATGTGGGGCCTTTGAAAGTAAAAAAGTGTATGATGTGCGATCAGTAGCGAATATTGCAGAACTATAGAACTCTAGACTGCTTGCTGTGTGCACAATAGTCAACACGGAATGCAGAACTCGAAACTCTCTTCGTGGAATCGGTGCCTAAATGCTTTACGTAAGCTGAGTGCATCAATAAATATAAATATAGATATAATATAAGGCAAGTAAACGATTTACACATCACATCATTCACATCCTTATTGTACGGATACCGCTTCGCTTACCATCAGGCGCTTACCGTAAGCTTGTTTACCACTTAAGTGGTTAAAAAAAAAACATCGCATACACGTTTGGCTGATACCTGCATATATCGACATCCTTAAAGTTACTTCAATTATAGGCTCCAACAATGAAAGGATATCATGAACATTTTATAAAAACTTTAATAGCATGTATACGTGAATAAAATGACTTCTTAGTTTCACAATACGTCCGATCCGAATCTGTTATTCAGACGTTATTTTATGCAAAACCACAGCAGAGCGTTCACGTCGTTGATCACGAGTCCTTGCAATCGGGGCGTCGAATTCTACTAATACTATTGTACGTACGAAGACGCAGAAGAAGAAAAAATCTGGGTGCACCCTCAGTTGCTGGACCGATGTTTTTATCCTAAAACATATCAAATTCAGCCTCAGCTCGAGCAACAAGTTATGAATAAGTACTTTGTTAAAAATTTAATTATTAATACAAGCTTTTTTGAGTCACTGTACTTTTTGTTGACTGTACTGGCATTGTCATCTAATACACTAATGTATACCAAATATCAAGTCAATCCGACCACTGGAAGTGGGTGAAATTCGACTTGCAAGATTCCACCCGAACAAACATACATACGTTGCAAGTTAAAAAAGACGATCTTTTGTTTTTTCTTACTATTTTTGTGAATGCTATTGCAGTTTCATGACATTGGCAATAACTGGAGCAACTCTCTTGACATTGTATTCAAGATAATTGTGAACCATAAAAGCTGTTTCAATAACACTTATTTTTGTACTTTGATACATTTTATTTCCTAGCAGCTTATATTGACCTAGTTCTGGGAAAGGTTCTTAAAGTTCCGTATCCAAAGGGCACCCTCATTGCCCTAATACCTACTTTAATCATCCTATGCTATTACGAAGCCTATCCGTTTGTCTGTCACAGACCTGTATCTTTATCACGTATAAGTACGTTGTCAGCTCTTTCTCTCGACACACTCTGTACATAAAACAATCTAGTCTATTTACAAAATAAAATCTATCGAAATTGCCCAGGAAAGTTATGTAACAGCGCCACAAAATTAGGTGATTTATTATTGTGTATAGTACGCGAGTCGGATTTGACTGGTTTTTTACCCATCGTGCGAGCATGAGTCAGCGCTTCAATATCTCAAGGAACTGTCCCAATGCAAATTCTTGTCAACCTATCATGATGAATTAGCAGATCTTGATAATCATTTTGATACATTACAATAATCCGATGAAGAATCACTGATAGGTTACGAGGGTTACCTTGTTATTGAAGGCACGCCTTTAGCTATCTGTATAGTCAGCCGTATTTTATTAACTCCTCACCATACACTGACTCTTGTAATGATCGACGTCTAGGAAAAGGCAACCCGTTTACTTGCTTGTTTGATAGTAAAGCTGCTAAAACGCGTTTAGCAGCTTCACTTTTTAATTTTTTATTTTTTTATTTGTGTTCCTCAAAAATGTATGAAAAAATCCTGACTATGCAATTAGCATACAATTAATCATACATAATAATTTACCTATGTATATATCCAAAAAAACAGTGCTCATACAAATAAATATATGCCATTTTTTTATATCTATCAATTATATTTTTTAAGGTATATTTTGCACAATAGACTCGCAAAAAAGTAACATGTGATGCGAATTTATGCGATAATGTTTACGGAAACTAATATACGTAGTACTGAATCCAAGAGTGATTATCGGTAAAACCCACGCTAAGCCATAAATTCTAATAATATACAATTAAATCTCTTTGATCTGACTATTTATATTCTCATTGGAAATTTTCCACTAGTTCACTGAACCTTTCATTATAGAATAATGGGTTAGTTTACATTATTTTTGTAATTTGTGGTATCGATCGACTTAATGAGGTGTTATTTTATCGGGTGATTCATCTCTAACATCATATCTTCTGCTCCGGCAAAGAATATAAACTATTGTAACTCTATGATATAAAC
The DNA here is from genome assembly GCA_951394255.1 of Polyploca ridens. Lineage (NCBI taxonomy): Eukaryota > Metazoa > Arthropoda > Insecta > Lepidoptera > Drepanidae > Polyploca > Polyploca ridens. Next base: position 9,498,394 of record OX596260.1, read on the forward strand.
TATTTAGAGTGGGAATCGATCTAATGCTGCCATTAATTTGGCATTGTTGCTTATAAGTAAATAAACGAGCACGATCGTATGAACATGATCTTGTTGGAATATACTTATTATAATGTGATCTCAGCGGAATAACAACACAGGTGAACTCGATTTAACCACTTATATTTCTCAATGCTTATAACCTCACGTATGAATTTCGACTGCCCAACGGTCAACTGCCATTTCTTTTTATACCCTCATATTTTTTCACTATGCTCTAAGCAGTGTTGCTAGTATAATAAAATAAAAGATACTAGAATAGCCATTACAAATCATTACCAGTTAAAAAAAACATAATTTTCTTATAAATTAAACAGATATTTGATTAAAACCTAACAGTCGTCCATTCTGACAACGTGTATGCCCTCATGCACGTATCAAGTGATAACCTAACAGTTGGCCAATTTGGGAGAGTCCAGCAATTTTATAAACTTAAATTAACTAACATATAACAATGTATAGGTAACAATTAATTAAGTTAATAACAAATAATAAAATTAGATAAAAGAAAATCAAATCTACAACATTATACAACATAAAAATAAAATATTTATCAGTGCCAATATCAAAATATACAATAATTACTTTAATGATTTTGATCTCAGCAAATATTATGTAAATGAATGTTATTTAACTTCAAAAGTACGTCAATAAAATTCAATCTATTCTTGACATAAAAACAAATCCATTCTTGAGACAAAAACTAGATTTACACCAAGCGAGCCAATCAACACTCGCAATACTTTCAATCAAACTATCTTATCTCAATTCAATACATTTTTGATTATAACATTAGACTATCTTAACGAATTTAATCAACTCTTGTAATAATATGCGATCAGATCATGAACCCATCAATTCCTGAACCTGACCAATCCTACTTGCGGTAACCTTTGCAAACCAATCAATTCTTGCAAAATAATTACATTGGTACACTAACCAATTCAATCTATTCGACATTGGTACATTAACCAATTCAATCTATTCGATACTTTGGTACCTTAACCAATTCAATCTATTCGACATTGGTACATTAACCAATTCAATCTATTCGATACTTTGGTACCTTAACCAATTCAATCTATTCGACATTGGTACATTAACCAATTCAATCTATTCGATACTTTGGTACCTTAACCAATTCAATCTATTCGATACTTTCTTAATAATTGTGTCAGTACACGAACCAATCAGTTCTCGTGTCTGATCTGAAACAATAAAATAAACAATCTGTAGTATCAACACATTCTATAACTAAGTCAGGAATCGGGATAAGGCAATAAGTGAAATTAAGTACGCTCAATATTCATATATGTGACATCGGTACACCCTAACTCCATTAAATTGGATGCAAATCAGTGCTGTTATTTTCTTAAAAGAACGAGGAGTCTGGTATTAACATGATCTGTTACTGCTTCCCCAACTGTATATTACTAGGATTAATATCATTACTACCTATTGATGCAGATAATGGTGGAGTTTCGACAACGGCCCTAATGAGTAAATCCACCCTCTCTGCATGACAGAACGTATGGTTTTCTCGCAATAAGCAAGGGATTGAACAAGGATAGATAGACATAAATGCATCGACTGTTACCGACATACCACTGACACTTTCTTAATAATTTTTTAATTAGGATCAGTGTTTGAAATACACATTTTATTTTGTGTAGTGTTAAGTTTCACGTTATTTTCAGACTTGCTATAACAATCATCAGATTTATGACCTATTTTAGCACATAAGTTGCATTTAATCAAAGGTTTAGGACACTGAAGGAAATGATGTCCCTTTTCTTTACAATTAAAGCAGAGACCTCCCTGAGATGAATTGGGCTTGCCATTGGGACTCTTTACTGATGTATCAAAGTTTTTCAAATTTGTTTGATCAAAACCACTATGAGAGTCTCTATTACTCATCAAAAACTGCAGAAGTTGATCAGGATGTGAGCACCGTAATGCCAAAGCACTGGATTTCATTGTTCTATCACTAATTCCATGGATAATGCAATCGACAGCGCGTTTTCCGAGTATATCGCATTGATTCAATAAAGCCAACTTTTCATAGTAATAGGATTCGATAGGTTCATTAAATTTGCTTCTCCGCTTAAGCATATCCTCCAAGGATTGGCCATAATTTTGCTCGTAAGGAAATGCATTAATCAGCTTTTCCTGCCACTCTGACCAGGTAAATAAGATCGAGTTCAAAGCCTCGTACCATATTTTGGCCAATCCTTGCAGCTTCTGCATCGCAAAATGTGAGGTTGTTTTATCGTCCCAGCCATAAACCGTAGCGCATTCATTAACTTTTTTCAACCATACGTCAATGCGTTGGTTTTTAGTTGAAGGATCAAAATTTGGTAAAATATTGTGATAGTCTATTTTATTCCTTAATGTGCTTTGGGTTGGTGGATGAGACGAAAAACCACTTTTAATAGATTTAATAATAGCCATTAAATCTTTAGATGAGAAAGATGGACTACCTGACCTTGATTTTTGTCCGGTGCGGTTTGGCTGCTTTCGGCTGGTATCATTTCGCTTTTGGTCATAGGGGCTCGCTCTCAGTCGTCTCTGCTTGCTGCCCCTGCGACTGCGACTACTGCTGCGATTCGTCGGTGGGGGCGGCGGTGCAAATACCAGCTCTGGTGATGCACGTCGGCTGTGGTGACGGTGACGACTGCTCGTCGAACGCGTTCTCTCTCGGTCGCGCTCCCTTCGTACTTCATTTTCAAGCGTTCGTAGCCGTTCTCGCTCACGGTCTAGCTCTCGTTCCCGATCCCGGAGGTGCCGGCTGCAGCTTCGGCTACTCAGTCGAACGGGACTTCGAGATCGAACATGACTTGCGATACTTTGACGTACGGAACTTCTTTCTGGAGTTTTAAGCCTGCGGCGATCATCCTGATGGCCATGATTCACAGCGTTATTCATTCTGGAACTCGCAGCAAAAAAGAAAAAAGAAAAATATTACAAATAGTCAGGGTAAACAAAAAATATCATTCGTTGATAACCAATTCAAAGAACTATTTCATAATTAATTTAAATTACCAGTAGGTAATTAGCTTTATAGCCTACTTCGTAATATTACAACGATAAAATAAGGACTAAAGATATTTAATAACGTATATTTCTTATAACTGATGCATGTTTGAAACATCTACGTTGTGTATCCATAAGTTTTCCTTTAAAAACATCTTCCATAGTTATTCTATTTACTGCATATTAATTAATTGCTGATAAATAGAAGACAATAATGGGCGTGTACTTACGCGAAGTGGCGTTGAAAATCCCCGCTTCTGATTTGTTGGAATATACTTATTATAATGTGATCTCAGCGGAATAACAACACAGGTGAACTTGATTTAACCACTTATATTTCTCAATGCTTATAACCTCACGTATGAATTTCGACTGCCCAACGGTCAACTGCCATTTCTTTTTATACCCTCATATTTTTTCACTATGCTCTAAGCAGTGTTGCTAGTATAATAAAATAAAAGATACTAGAATAGCCATTACAAATCATTACCAGTTAAAAAAAACATAATTTTCTTATAAATTAAACAGATATTTGATTAAAACCTAACAATCTGTAAGCACATTTATTTAAATATCTTAAATCCGACATGAGACCCAGACACAAAAAAAAACACATCAATGTCATACAGGAAAATTTGGCGAATAATTGATGAATTCAGTTTTATGGCTTAGAGTCCATAAAACTAAAAACTCCATAGTACGAAAAAATCACAAACAAAAAGTTCATGATACCACTATTGTTAACCAAGAGCCGGTAATACCAACGCAACATTACCAGTATCATCATACGTATCATAGCATATTTTTGCTTCATGTTATGCGGTTAATCTAAATATAATCATGGCAGAGTAATGACGTAGATTGAGTTGGTTGGCTAATCATCCACATGTCGGATACGTTTATCAAATCAATTAAGTCACGTATTTACTATTTGAATGAACGGTGTAATGACCTGCCGGGCTATTGCGTATCTTTGGTGGTAATGGTAACAAACACCATTAATGATTTCATCCAATGAGAGCTCCTGGTCAGATTCGCTGGGAGCCACCGGATGGAATCGCCCCAAAACCGTTCGATGTGGAAATGATCAGTGGAGGCCTTTGTTCGGTAGTGGACATGCTTGGGCTATATATGACGATGAACTAAAATACCTACTATATTTAGGAAAGGAGCAAGAAGAAAGAAAAGATTGGCTGTTGAACGCAATAATAAGTTTAGTTATGTGTTGTTTCTACAATTAAGGTGGATGCTCAGCATGAGCCGGGAAATTTGATATTTTCAAGTTTTTATTTGAACTTTCCTCTAAAACCCATAAACTGACTATTTTATTTTTTATACAAAAATAGTTCATTATAAACAAAGAGTATCAATTTCACAATATGCCAAATTAACTACTACGGTCGCTAATCACTGAAATATTTAGCCATATTGTTCTGCGGAGGTAAAAATCAAATTACCCGCCTCATGCTGACCTTAAGCATAGTTAATCAGGTGTGTAAGCACCAATATTATTAAATCTAATAAGCACCAATAATACCAATAGCTAATTAGAACCAATTTTATGAAGCGATAATCAACGCCTGATCATTAATAGGCTTTGACAACGAACGCGGGCGTGGTAATGCTAATATTTACGAAAATTGGGTTTGTCTTGCCCCACCCTGAACATCGACAATCGATTTATAGCCCTGTGTAATGAAAATTATTCTCTTCGGTATCAAACCGCACTAAGAATAAACCCAGTACAGTAACTACAGAATTGATTGGTGCTATGAGATAAGAAAAAAAAAGAAGCAAAACATAGTTGATAGATGATGTTTGTAATTGCAGATCTTATCTCTTAAACTAGTAATAAAAAAACGGATACTCTATGTAATAGTACGTTACGTATGTAACACTAATGAAAGACTTCTTGAGAAAATTATACCACAAGTGCTTCGAATTGGTATGAATTAGTCTGAATCTAGAAAACCCCAGTAAGGTCTCATAACAAGGTTGTTATCACACTCACACATCATGCGACTGATTAAAATAGTTAATTATATTCTTAATTGTAAGATCCGTAACTAAGTTTCAAGAAATCGTGCAAGCACGCAACACAACATAATAATTAATCCTTTAAAATCAGAATTTTCCTACTAGCTCACTGAAAATATCTTTGTTGTACGGAGTAATAGAATACATGAATATAGGGTGACTGTTAATTAGTAAACGATACTTAGACACATGATTGTACTCATGATAACAAACAACTTTCTCGAAGAAACATTTTATTTTAATTTACTTAGCACATGAGCCTATAATATTAAGTACCCAACAAGAATAAGAATACACTATCAGCTTTTATTTAATTTAGTTATTTATCCCCATTAGTTTCTTTGGAAAAGTTGTTTGTTATCATGAGTACAATCATGTGTCGAAGTATCGTTTACTAATTACCAGTCACAATATATAGAATTAGCACAATTTATCAGAAACACGCTTAAACAGTGATAGATTTCAATACTAAGTAAGTATTCTAGCTAAAACTACGTTAGTGTTTAAGTTTTTAGCACAAACATCCGTGATTACATAGTTTTATAAATCTCAATTAGATAAAAATGGATATTATCACTGTCGCGGACAAAAAGCATATTAGTTTAAACTTGCAAATGTTATTTGAGCATGAATAAATTAGCAATACAACTAATAAAATTTCAGCAGCGGGCGGCGTGAATAGCACTTTTTGTCGTTGTGAAGATTAATATTGTCACATAGTATATTGATCTTATATCTAGAACTGCAATAAAAGTAATCAGATATTTTATTGAGCACCATTTAACACTTGTTCACTATATTTTAAGGAATTCTATTTATGTTCGGGATATTTTTATGAGATTGTGATATGATAATGATTAATCGATTATTCTATGTTTAACATTATTCATCCCAAATATGTAATCAAATCACGTAGAATAAGTACGCAGTAAATTTCCACATGCATATAATATTCATAATGGTTTTCTATAGAATTACAGACTTAATAGATCAATAATATGCATATCATTAGATGACTGAATTACATAGACTTGCATGACTATAGAATCCATGGTCTGGGTTTAGACTTTTCGGCATTACTGGGCGATAATCAACAAAAAATTATGATAATAGAATTGAAGACGAGAACGGTAGATACATTAGAGCACACGTAACACCAGTAGTACTCTTTGGTAGAACCCCTGAGAACCCTGAATTAATGAAAGCTGTAGTGGCGTCTACCTAGATAATATCGATGTCGGCGGCCGATTGTATAATCGAGCAGACCAATGAAATGGCGCAATATTTTTTACGTCTATGTCGATAAATAAGCATACGGCCCGCCTGATAGTAAGCGGTTGCCGTATCCATATGGACGCTTGCAATACACGAAGCATCACTCGCGCGTTACCGACCTTTCCCCCCTCCCCTATGAGCTCTAGCGACCCCGCAGCTTGATCTATGCCCTGCAGGAATACAACTTTACACAACATAAAGTTATTTGACTGCGGTATTCTGTAAGTTGTCGGTTTTCATTCGGTTGTTTGAAGTAGTGGTAGCGTAGCTTGGTAAGTATCAGTTTAAACCAGGGTTTCTCAAGGTGAGTACGCGGCAAGAGTAACAGGCTAACTGACACAAATTAAAGAAATTTGTGAAAATAAAACACGCTAAACCTTTAAAGTAATCATTTCCCGACTCCTCCATACAATAATAATCCGCGTCCGTGATAAAGATGATAGTAAAATAAAACATTGAAACAAACCAGGAAATGTGTTGATACTTGAAGCCAATAGCACGTGAGGCATTCACTTCACTGAACTTGTCCGCAGAAGGCTGAAAGGCAATCGTGCGCCCGTGACCTCGAGGACAGGTCTTCACTTCTACGGATTTTCCGCGATACTCTTCATATAAGCAGAGCTATTAGAAGGGATTAAAATTAACTGCCGAAGTTTCAAGATTATCAAGTTAGTTCTGAACTTTTAAACCAATTATGCACCCCACGTTTTTCATTATTATTGTATACTTTTAGTCCGTCATAAAAACGTGGTGTATTGAAAAGATATTTAAATATTTTATTTAACAGTAGACTGTAGAATAAACTAACAAGAAAAAGAGTTCATATTTGTCATTCAGTTCTTAGCTATGTTCAAAGTTTCAAGTTTCTAGCTCATCAGAAAGTTAGATTTAAATCTGTTGAAAATGTTGATAGACAAACAGACAGACAAGAAAGCAAGTTAATAAAAACTTGGTAATAAGACAATACACTTCGGGAGAGAAAGGGGGATTTGGATTGTATGTTTTTTTATTCCTTCGATTTGTAAACATGAAACTATGCACGATTACTTACTTAAAGAAATAATAAAGATTCTCATTATTAGTATTTCAAAAATTGTTAAAGTTTGTATGGAAGATACCTAATGCGCGTGCCGATAAAATTGAAACTCTGTACTGAAAATAAAGAATAATGAGTTGGTTTCTCGAAAATTAAAAATAAAATAAATAAAATAAAAAGTTGGTATACAATGGTTCCTTTTATAATTTGGAAATTCCATCACTTAGCGGGTAAAGTAGGGGGCGCGGGTGAAACCGCAGGGCGGAAAGCTAATCATAGTATAATATGAATAAGAACGTGCAACATATGTGACAGCTTGATTTGAGATCCAACCATCGGTCTATTACATGAGGTGTAATTATCTAATTTTTTTCTCCGCGGTCAGCAGTCCGTCGTCTGCGCAGGCATTAAGACGAACTTGTTTAAAACTTCGTCACGTACCTACCGTCTACCTTCGATCAGGTACCCACCGTATTCGAATTGAAAACCAAATAAGAAAACATGTTTTAAGGATATTATGTAGGCAGGTTCTAACAACGTAACGTAAGGTTTATACACATACGTAGTTAAAAATGCATGTAGCAAACTAATGTTATCCATATAAATAGCCTATTATACTATAACTCGTGTGAGATACTTGTAGTAGTGGTCTTGTAGTATCCCAAGAAACTTGATCTAAGAACCCGCAAAGAACTTCAAAATATAGGGTGACTGGTAATTAGTCAACGATACTTAGACACATGATTGTATTCATGATAACAAACAACTTTCCCAAAGAAACAAATAGGGATAAATAACTAAATTAAATAAAAGCTGATGGTGTATCATATTCTTGTTAGGTACTAAATATTATGAGCTCATGTGCTAAGTAAATTTAAAAAAAATGTTTCTTTAGGAAAGTTGTTTGTTATCATGAGTACAATCATGTGTCTATGTAGCGTTTACTAATTACCAGTCACCATATAAATAACAAACATTGCAGAAATATTATAATTTTCATTTAGTATGGCAGAAATTGTAACAGCTGGTAGGTATATACGAAAATACGCAGATTCATCTTCAAGCTGAATACAATAATAATAGAATGTCTTGGGATTTCCCCCAGCACCCAAAGTAAGATTACCTTGAGTGCGACATATTTTAAACAGTAATATTTGAGGACCATTAGAAACTGCTATTATAACACGTCATAAATATACAATAGCAAATATAAGTGCTTAAACTTCCTAGATATTTAACATATTGCACCGAGTTTCATTAGTTAAAGTAACATATAAATATTTTTTGGATATCATTGCCATATAGCCATGACAACAATAGACAATAACATGTGTCATTTTATTGCAGTCGGGGACAAATCTATATTACAAAAAAAAAATTATAAACTTTTAAATAGATTTTCACTTCAAGACCACTGCCAAACATATTTCGGTTATTGGTTTGTCCCCGCATGTAAAACCTTATAAAATTCAAGTTAAATTCAAAATTCTTTAAATTACAGAGCTTATTTTTCTCTTTTCAGTTAATTTATTTTAGTCGGTAGTCGGATCTTTTGTTTCATTTTATAATCAAACAATAAAAATAAACAAAATTTAAATCTCGTCAGTGTTGCTGCATTTCTATTGACAACGATCATCGGACAATCGTGCATCGGTTTTCGTAGTAAGCCCTCAGATACGGATAAGAAAAACAGTCTATATTTTAAATGATTTATTAATCATATGGCCCGATTGGACTGAGCATTATGCCATGTTTTCCTCAGACTAATAATTATAATCAAGAATAAGGATAACTTTTTCCAATCGTTTAACTTTCATTTCGATCTTTTGTAAGCATTTATACCTAAGTTGATTATCCATACATGTGCAAATATTTTGTACATACATAATAATTTCAGATGAAAATATTTCCTTTTTTCATACTTTTAAGAGCGTGATTTTTCACTAGTCGGGTTTTAGTTATTGAAATTACTATTTATTGAGGAGTACCAAGTTGTGGTCGATTTTGACGAAACAGAAAATTTATCAGCATGCTCGAGTAATTTCCTGTTATACTATTCAAATAGAGACTACTAAAAAAATATAGGAAACCAAAAAAGCGGCGTTCTCGGGCAAACTTTATTTTTATATGACATTTAAACATTTTACTGTTTAATTATTGAATGTGTATTGTAAAAACTAAAATATAAAGATGAACGAAAATAAACATACCCATTTCATCATAATAATAATTAATTCACAGGTCATTTACAAACAAAAAAGGTTACATAGAATACGATTCCAATGACGTCTTATGCCCGGTTTCAATAAACAAAAACGAATCGTTTTGCTTACCAATGGTAGGTTTTTTTTTTTTTTTTTTTTTTTTTTTTTTTTTTTTTTTTTTTTTTTTTACCGCGACTCACCTAACATAAAGTTCCAAATTCGGAACTCTAAAACACTTCTTCTTTTTCTTGGAACAGGAAAAAGGGATATAACTTATGCTTGTTTGCTACTTGGAAAAAAATACTGTATGAATGAAAGACTTTTCAGGGCCCCAGTATTCGCTCGCGACCCACTGCAGGGTTACGTTTAAGCACAGACATATAATATTTATAAGCGTTTAAGTCTATTAACCAGTATAAAATTTAAACTGACTAAACGTCAAACACCCCGTTCAAGTTCATCGCGAGGCGAAGAATTTAACTGACAAAAAATGAATGTTCACGGGCGTCGACTGGTAAAGTTTTCGCCTGGCTAGGATATTTTTTTTAGGTCGCTAAATTATATCCTGCTGTCTGCTGTGGCTGTCAGATTGATAGCTGTTATTTGTTTTGCATCGCCAACTGAAAAATTACATCGGCAAATTGATTTCTCGCGTTCCGGTCCATTTTTACAGTGTAATAATTTCGAGATAACTAGCGAAATCCTAATTTTCGGAGATTTCAATAAAAAAATTAATCGAATTGATAGTTGTTTGACAAGCTGTCATTTAATTTTGACAGCTTTAGACCTCGACTCCGTTCTGCGAACCCTCGCTACTATAATTTTTATCCGGATAAAATTTGCCGTTAAACGTACCCCGGTATACAATAATGAATATTTCATTAATTTATTCATTAACGTTTTTCTTCGTTAATGTATTGTCGATCTGTTATTTCAATATCAATTACACTCGACATCAGTATAAAAATAATGCGCGCATAAAAATAATAGAAAAAAAAACCTTTAATGCTAGTTTTAGCCATTCAAGATAGGAGGATGGCAGCAATAGAGTCGTTGAATCCGGATCCTTACAGACATAGCGAGACTTGCGCCGCGAATGCCGCATGCCTCGACTACGCGAGTGCTCGCCGTGAGTAACCGTGGAGTATGCGCACCAGCGTTGCCAGAATGTTACTTTTGTAACATTTTGCGTTAGCGCATGAACGAAAATCGAGTCGTTTTCTACATAAATTACGAAAAAGATTGTTTTCTCGTGAAAATTTTTTTTTCAGCTGCCTCTTGTTACTTTTAACTATCGGCCGCTAGCAAAACTGATGCGCACACCGTGCGTTCCGTGTAAGCCCCTTTGCACATTATAAGAAAAATGTCTTGTGTCTTATCAGACACGTATTATAAGACATTCAGTCGCACTGGTTGTTATATGAGACTGTGCATATTACAAGAAATGTCGGATCAGACACCCCCATACATTTTATGTCTTGTGTCTGATAATACACAAGAAATTTTCTTATAATGTGCAAAGGCGTTAAGGGTATTTGTAAGATTTGATATAAAACCTGTAATGTACAGAGTAACACAAAACAAATTTTAAGAGAATATTATTAAGTTTAAGTTTGTGAAGTTAGGGCTTGTAGAGTATCTGTATAGGATCGGACGTGAGGCAACGGCGGCCTGCTTCCACTGCGGTGGGAGCGACCAGGATTCCGCATCGCACACGCTCGCGGTGTGCCCTGCGTGGGAATCCGAGCGGCGGATCCTGGTCCAAGAGATCGGACGAAATCTCTCCCTGCCAGCAGTCGTGTCGGCGATGCTGAGCGGGGATATGGCGTGGAGGGCCGTAGCCTCCTTCTGTGAGACCGTAATGGTCCAGAAGGAGGCTGCTGAGCGGGATCGGGAGAGGGCCGATCCCACCCGGAGGCGAAGCCGCCGGGGCGCAAATGTGCCTCGTCGCGGCCCCCCTGCCCTGTAGCTCGGGCTTAGAATAACAGCTACGGTGTTCCCCTGCCTGTCGTAAAAGGCGACTAAACGGGGCCTTTGGGTCGTGGGCAATCAGAGCGGGGGCTCTGCGCGCCCAGAAGCGACACCAAGGAGGACGATGAGTCGACGTGGTCACGACTCATCGTGCGATAGCACAGCGAGGGTGCTGGGGGGAGGTGTCAGACCTCCCCCGGGACGAGCTATCTAAGCGCCGCGCTTGGAGGGGTGAGCAGGTACGCGTTCGACACGAGAGCCCGCCCCCCTCTCTATAGCGCAGGTGGCGACCACCGTGGGGTTTTAGCCGGTAAAAGTCCGGCATAACCTGACCGCTCCCCCCCTAGGGCGGTCAGGTATCCTATGAGGATTTCCCCACGCAAAAAAAAAAAAAAAAAAAAAAAAAATGGCTTGTAGAGTAAGGGCATGTAGAGTTATAAGCTTGGCTCTACATGAGATCTTATAACTTTTTGACATGCAGTGCGAGCCATATGTCTTGGCAACATTTTACATAAAAATGTTTTTGGTGGGATTAATATTTAAAGATGATTAAGAATAGACAGCGAAATAAAATTAATCAAACACAATTTGTTACTTAAAAAAATTGATTTTTAAAGCATTGATGCTAGTGAAACATTAAAAAATAAGGAAACAAGTACAAGAAAGCAACTAAAACCATAACCATCAGAGAACGCGTTGCCTAAAATGTCCGTAGAGGGCAGAAGTTAATGCTACGAACTTCCCATTCCTCTTATACTCGTAAGTGCCCTTATATATTTTATATGAACCTACAACACCTTCGGCCAGTCATTCACTTAGCGTTACAATTGTGATCAAATACACCCACCCTTACGCGGATAAGTTCGGTGGCCACCGAGGTCTCTCGGCTGGGTAAAATACAAACCTTTTAGCCAAATTCGAAATACCGGAACTATAACTAAAGCGAATATAAAATAGATGAATATAGAAATAGATTATTTTTATTTATAGAATTTATTTATCTATACAAAACATATTAACTACTTGTCCTGACCGACTGACTGATTCATAAACTCAAGAGCCTAAACCGGTCGCTGCCAGTTGTGCCTATGCGTTTACTGTTGTGTGCTAATATAATACAACTTCTTTTGTCCAATTCCGCACGATGGGAACTCCAAGATACAGGCTTGCCCTAGTTTGGAGTCCACTGATATTTCAGAGTTGAGTTATTGTGTTAAAATAATTTAAAAAAAAAACCGCTGAGGCTACAAACTTGAAATTTCGCACACAGGTTCCTTTTGTAACGTAGGCATCCACTAAGAAGAGATTTTTAGAAATTCCACCTTTAAAGGGGTGGAAAGGGGGGATTTTGTTTGTATGAAAAATCTTATTCCTTGGGTTTATAGAAACGTAGCACGATTACTTACCTAAATAAATAATATAGTTTCTTATTATTAGTTTTTGAAAACAAAACTGAAAAGGGGGTTTTGGGGGTGTAAAAGTTTGTATGGAAGAAACCTGTGGAAGAAACCCCGATTAACTTGAAACTCGGTATTAATACTGTGGATACAAAATAAAGAAAGTGTTTTTGGGTTTCTTGACAATCGATCAAAAGGGCGAAGGATCGGGCAAAAGGGGTACAAATCTTTTAAAGGGAGGATTTTCCTGCGTGTCTCAATTAACTCTAAAAGTTTGTATACATTAGTACCTTGCTTTCCTTTAAGGAGTAATAAAGGGGACGCGAGTGACACCGCGGGCGGAATTCTAGTTATACATATAATTATTTAATTAGGGTATTATATAAACTAATTATGCAGTTTATAACGTTTTTTAATCACGCTATATAGTGATGCAATGACGCTGACGGAGCTCAAAATCCAATCGAAACACCAAAACGACAACAAATATCCGAATATTGAGATTATGTCAGTTATGGCGCTATCCAAAGCTGGACACCGTGAAACGCTTAGTTTTGTGTCGCACAGGCCAGAAAAAAAATATATTGTCAAATGTTCAAAGAAAAGACTTACAAAAATATTTCATAAAAATAATACATGATAAAAAAACGTAAAATAGAGCTTCTTTTATATTGTTACATAGTTCTCATAATTTTGAGCGGTAACTTTTATATTTAATGTATCTAATGATAGTCATCCGCAGGGCCCTTGCTACCGTTAACGTGCCGGCTTTACCTGAGCCGAACGGTATCGCACGTGACGATGACAAGAGGACCGATGGTATGACGTAATACCCTGGAGTCGAGGAAGACCTTTAGTCTGGGATGCGACGTGTATTGATACGCTGGCACCGTCGCACCTTCAGTCCACCTCCAGGGCATCTAGCGCAGCAGCATCGACAGCTGAGAGCTCCAAGAGGCGCAAGTATGCAGCCCTTGGCGACGGCTACATATTTGTGCCTTTCGGAGTAGAAACTCTGGGACCTTGGGGGCCGGAAGCGCGGTCCTTTTTTAAAGAACTGTCGACACGCCTCGTTAAGTTATCTGGTGACCAGAGGGCTGGTTCTTACCTCGGACAAAGGATTAGCCTTGCGATCCAACGAGGTAATGCTGCCAGCCTTCTGGGTACATTACCCACGGGCAGTGATCTAAACTCGATATTTTATTTATAAATATCGAGTTTAGAAAAATATATAGTAGAATAGGAATGTAAAATTTGTATATATTTTATTTATATTTTGTTATTTATCTATTATTTAGCTTAGTTTTAGTTTTTATTATTATTATTAGTCTTAAGTAATTTATTTTATTGTAAATAACTATTTCTATTAAATAAATATATTGCATAGTTAGGTATACTAAGAAGATGATATTAAAGGAAATTCAATTAACTAAAGAAATGTACTTTGAAGCTTTCGCGAACTAAATTTATTGTAATATTAATTTATAGACCCGATACATTAAATATTACAACTAAAGAATTAACTAAAAAATATTCCACTAATATTGCATGCATTTATTTGCATGCCGTGCATTTATTTTTTAATTTAATTAAAACTACAAAATTTCTTCTATGTTGGCTGTCATTCAGTTCAACCATCAACAAATGCGTCGCTGTTTTGAACCATATTTGTTAGCACGATGCCTTACAATCAATAACCTAAAAATGCGGTTCATACAGCGCCTTAATAAACAAGTATCGCAAGTTTATTGCACTTGGCCGTGATATTGACTTTTAAAGAAAAAGAAAACAAAAATAATCTTCCCTTTACTTTCAGCGCTTAGCAACTCAACGAGGTTTGTGCAAGGCACCTTTTAAAATTCACGTTAAATAAATAAACCGATGCATTTTTTTTTGCATGAATAAAATTAAAATATCATATTCCTTTTACATTTACAATTGCTTTGTCAATATTATTTTATTTAACAACAATAATCCTAATATTTATATTAAATATGCATATTTTCTAACACAAAAAATCCAATCTAATTTAAAAATTAACATCAAAAATAGAAAACAGTTGACAACTTCATAGAATTTACCGCCATTAATAATAGCACATACTTGAATACCAAGCTGCACCTACTATGTTTTTTCTTTCTAATTAGGTAAACGTCACAAAACATGCACCGGTTCATAGATGAGACCGTCAATGCAAGAATTTACTTGAACGAGAAGAAAGGTCACGGTGAGTGTCGCACGCGTAGTACCTACACGCAGCGGCAGAGGTGCGCGCGCGCCGGATTTCCTCGGGTAAATAAAACAAGACGCGTGTTCCTATATCGCAACAGTACCGCTCAAGGAGCTGTTATCCTGCGCATGTCCGCTCGTTCTATTATAAACAGATTATAATCAAAGTTTCATAAGAAAATAATTGTGTCGTGAGTGTTCAAGGATTGCTTTCGGATCATTTTGAATATTTTTTGAAAAAAGTAAGTGTAATAAAAATAAATAATAGACAAAAAAGTGTTATTTATACGTGCTATTCATATATTTATTGGATGATCACAATTTGTACCATTAAAAAATATAAGCGAATACAACATTCTATTGCCAATTATAAATTAATTATTCACATTAAAATTTACCCATAGGTATTAATGATAACGCTATTAAAGTCCACTTAAACTGTTTTATTAAATAGCTAACCATAAACATTAGTACTGAGTAATAATGTTAGGTATTGTTATAATCTACAATATTGCGAAAGTAACTAAATAACATTATATATTACACGTATATATTAGTATGTTCAATCAAGTGTTGAACACTTCATTAACAATAGAATAAATTACCTACTACTAAATTCGTAACTACAAATCCATCGGTACAATAGTTGGATAACGATACGAATAATATTTTCCAATTTAATAACTACAGTGATATGTTAACATACAAATAAAATGAACATAGCATATTTATTAAATAATGTCAAAAAATAGGGGCGCATATTTTCGGAAACATCGTGGGAATCTTGAAACGTGATGAATTTTCTAACGTAACCTGTGGGAAAAAATGCCAAATAAACGAAAATGATTCTACTTAAGTTTTAAAACCTATTTTTAAATGATACGCTAATAATCCTCTATGATGTTTTTCATTCGCCAACCTGTTATATCATGTATATTTCAGTTTGTGTATAAAAAATGTAATCAACTATTGTATCAAATATTTTTTTAATAAAAAAATAATTTGTAAAGTCTTTCATTGTACAAAGGTTACTTTGTCAGTGTTGTCTTGTATCTTAAGTTGTAAACTTTGATAAATAACAATTATTCATTGATACCATGTGTATTAATAACATGTTATGTATATTAATAAACGCATTAATACAACACGTATTAATTTACATAACAGGCCTATAAGCGTTTCTACTTCATACAATTTTCGAGCGGGAATAATATAAGGTAGGAAGGGAACTTACAAAATGACTCACTTATATAAACAAACAATATTATTAACAGTATTGATTAAATAACTAAGAAATTTCCATGACATTGAGCGGAATAAGCTTGGCGCATATGATTGTGAAGCGCTCGTGGTGTAGCATGATTAGCCGTTCTTAATCGATCGGCAAAGTTAAGCTACCACCGTCGTGGTCGGTACCTAGATGGGTGACCGCCTAGTGGTATTTCAAATCGAGCGTTTCCGTGCTTCGGAAGGCACGTGAAGCCGTTGGTCCCGGTTATCACTTAATTGTGACAGTCGTTAAGCTAGTTGGATGGCTCCTAGGCGGCTTGAAAAATTGCAACAGTAGGTTAACCACTAGCCTACCTCCACCGATCCGCAGTAGGCACGCGTGGTGGAGTCATTCCCTTTCACCCTCATTTGTGAAAGGAGGCCTGTGCTCAGCAGTGGGACATTATAGGCTGATGATGATGATGATGAATGATGATATGATTGTGTACGTCATGCGTATAGAATGCAAATAGTAGCCCTCATACTTTTGGAGTATCTTATTAAATGTCTAAATCTGATAGGTAAGGACTAAGTTTCGGAGGAATTAGAAAAAAAAATTGATAATATTTTCCGTGGACGAATACCAAACCAGAAACAAAATAAATTGAAATTAAAGTGAGCCTCATAAATTATCATCATCCAATTTTGAAATCGATAAATTGTAAGTTTTTTATGTCGATATAATTAATATGTAGTCATTTCTGCTATGATGTCACCAGATTTTTCCATAATTTTACAATAATGGCGAGCGAAGGGTTTTATAAAATAAAATAAATAGGCTTGCGTTTGGGCACTGGCCTGCTCATAACGGACGATGAGTCGATGACGAAGCGATGGAGCATGCCTACCCAGAAGAAAACCTTAAAATCCGAACAAATTTCTCTATATTACCGACCTACTTTAATAAAGTAATAAAGTGGTGTTTCAAGCGTCCATAGGCTACGGTAACCGCTCACCATCAGGCGGGCCGTATGCTTTGTTTGCCAACTTAATGGTATAAAAAAATATATCATTGAAAAGTATGAAACGTATTTACTTTAATCTAACAAAATTGAACTCTGCGATACACTTTTTTAAATAAATAATAATCATGGAAATCATTCACAAAACAAACATAAAGTCTCTCTGCGGAAATTAATTTCAGAAATAATTTAATAGATCATAGATATATTCTACGTCTATCGTATAGATTAGCCCCTTCCTTACTCTCATAAATCGTTATTTAACTAATAAACTGCTAAATGGTTACGTCACATTGTTTCACAATACACATCGACGGTCCCTACGTACAAACGGACACGTCCTATATATCATGTATGGAACATGTCCGTTTATAAATATAAATATTTGTTGAATTAAACATAGTAAAAGGGGTTGTAGGTACAACAAAAGTGAACTATAATTAATATTTCCACGCTGACTGATTCAACTCTTACCAAGGAGAAACTTTTACCAAGGCATGGACGTACCTGCATATCTCAAAGGTCCTGCCTCGAAGGAGGCCTACAAGGAGTACATGGTAGCAGAATTAACGTAATAACTATTATATTAGTATTCAATTCAAACATTTCCAGAAAAATTTAAGAATGATGAAATGGAAATATTCGAGACGCGAATATATTTTAGCT
This sequence comes from Polyploca ridens, assembly GCA_951394255.1. Taxonomy (NCBI): domain Eukaryota; kingdom Metazoa; phylum Arthropoda; class Insecta; order Lepidoptera; family Drepanidae; genus Polyploca; species Polyploca ridens. Next base: position 9,516,512 of record OX596260.1, read on the forward strand.
ATAGCAGATGCAATGACAGACGTATATCAAAGCATCTTAGCAATTATCCAAACCTAAGTTTTAACATAAAAGCTACGAGTATCCAATCTAACATAAATCAAAATAAAACCACTTCTTAACTCAAAAACAGTAACGTAGGTAATCATTTGTTTCATATACTGAATTAAAATATACAGAAAAACAAAACGGCGGCAATAATTCTTATTTATTGTTTAAACGTCTTTATGTTAATTTCGTTGAACAATAATAGCAATTCTAGCCACCTACACCATATTATTGAATTATTTCTGTGCGCATATCCGACAATGGTACATATAATAATTTTTTTAACATATTTTCAACACATAAAACTAAAGAACTGACCCAGAATTGTTTTTTTAAACAACTCAAAAATGTTTTATTTTTGACGTTATTTTTTGTGGAACGAGAGTAGACCTTTAAAAAGCAGCGTTCTGATTCTCAGTAACCATATTTAATGAATAATTCAGGGTCGCTATCATATCGGAATACACAATTGAGAAAATAAGTAGAGGCTAAGTGGACACTGGTCAGGAAACTACACATTCAAGAACATTGAGACCACTTGGTCGCCCGTCGTCGATTCAGATGGACGGACGTTCTTATTTCAGATCAAATCAAAAAGGGGTCGTTTAAAACAACGAAATTAACATAAGAGATTCCTGCAGGGTCGGCAACGCGCGAGTGATACTCCTGGTGTTGCAGTTGCAAGCGCCCACAGGCTACGGTAACCGCCTACCATCCGGAAGGCCGTATGCTTGTTTGCCACCTTATAAAAAAATTAACTCCCTTCAAGACTACATTTATTAGTGGCCAACTTACCCACCCTTATGCATAAAAGTATGGCACACTATTTCTAGAATGGTACCGGAGCTGTTAAAAGTCGCAAACCACGCGCACACCTAGCGAGAAAGTGCTAGCGATTAAATCCTCACGTCAGAGCTCTTGTTTTTTTTCTAATGCTCGCTCACCTCTCATGTGTATCCACACATCTATTGCCGGAAAGCTAATCTAGCGGAGTAGCCCTCTATAGTTGAATCTTACTTCGCACAACACAGGATGATTAGCGAACAAATCCATTAGGATCTGGAATCAGCATCCCCCGTTAAAATACCCGCCGCGTAAAAAGTCTAAGTAAAGTTCTTCAAAAACAGACAAAAGAACTCTCCGGCATGTTGGCAACCACCACCACCACAGTGGTTCATTGACCGCAGTGACAACCTTTTTAACATCAAAAAATACAATACAACATAGCGTTTTTTATCTGTTTTATTACGTGTGACTAAAACTTCTGACCTAGTCCACACTGACAAAATCGATAAAATTTTCTTCTTGGCGTATCATACTAATATTTAACAACAATAAAAAAAGGCTTGGTAATTAGTGACTAACACCATGTGCAATTTAGAAGATAGAGTTGTGACGAGTAGATAAGCACTATTATGGCTTCATCTAAAATAAATATTAGTGACTAACAGGCATTTTTAAAGGCGTATGGTCACTAATGGAGATATAATGGACAAACGCGAGACCTTGCAGTAAAACGGTTCACGTTGGTAAAAAAAAATATGAAAGTCACCATGGGAGTAATACAATATACCGCTGGAAGATGCACGGAGGATTAGGAAACCCGACAATAAATAAAAACGAAACAAACTACAAAGCAATGCCTTGCTGAGAGAGATTAACAGAATTTTTATACAGAAGGTCCCTTCTGTTAAAAAATTCTAGTACTACAAAGTACAGAAGGTTCAGAAAATAACTCGCATTCTTGATCCTTCACTGATATAGTCATAATTTTTCCTATTTTATTTATATACCAAGAGCTCTACTTCGAGGTTTCATCCGCATTCCCTGAATAAAAGAAGCATGTGTCCTTCTCATGGACTATTTGCGGTCCAAATGTCGTCGCGATTGGTTCATAGGATAAATCGTGAAGAGGTAACGAGCAGACAGAGCTGTTTTCGCATGTTTAATATTCAACGAGCTAATGAATATAACTTGAATTTTATAAGGTGTTGCAGTCGGGGACAAAACAAAAACCTAAGAGTGTATTTTTTGGAATATTTGTTTATCCTCGACTGCAAATTCAAGTTATATTCAAAATTCTATAGATTAAAGCTTGTTTTTATCTTTTCAGTTATTTGTCGTTTTAAGCAATCGGGTTTTCTGTTTCTTTTAATAATTTAATTTATTTCAGACTTTTTAGTTTTTTATATATATTTATATATATATTTTTATAATGAGTTCTATGTATCCGTAAGTAAATGAGAGGCTAACAACCATCGGAACTCTGTGAGTTACATGCGGTGACCACTCAGTAAGTACCTACCTACTGTCCTTGCATTAAACGTGGTTTTTTGCAGTTTTCGTCAAAATGGTAGCATAAAAGTATTACAATAAACAGATATATGGAATGGGCTGTTCACAAGCTTTCACTTTCATTTGATACCCATATTGTTATAATAACGAAATTTTGGTTTTTAATACCCCCCTCTTTTTTTATTCGTAGACGTTATATAAAAATAATATACCCTATGACACTCCCCCAGTTAAGATGAATCTAACGACACCGCATATGCTCAAATCCATCAAGCCGTTTAGGCTGCAGAGCGTGCCAAAGAAATAAACATACATACATACATACACTCGAAAAACATAACCCTCCTTCCGGGTCAGTCGGATAAAAATAACAATAAATACATATCAATCAATATATTTACGGGCCGGTTGGCATGGTTTGTAAAATACCTTCCCTATTTCGCCACAGGACAAAAATTTGCATGAGAATGTCAACTAGTCCCGAGTCTTGGTGCAATTATTTTAACTAAGTAGTGATGTTAGAATAAGTTTTAGCTTTCTGCACTCCTAAATACAAATTCAAAGGTTAAAAAAAAAATTCTTCGCGTTTTAATATATAAATAAGAATATATTTAAAAATGATAGTGTCGGCTTCAATAGTAGCTTAGTTTGGGATCAATGTCCCAGATATATCAATCAATATATTAGAAAAATGTTACAAATAAACAATGACACAGGTGCACTTGTAATAGTAAAACTTGCACATCTTTCACAACATAATTGACCAATTTCGATTAATCGTCGTAGTTCCGTCATTTATATCTAGATAATGGTAGATTGCACGGGAATTTGCGCAATGGTGTTGATATAACTCGCAACCTTGCACCTGGCAATCAGAAATGTCACCAGTTCCGTTTGCCATCGCTACATGTAAGTTAACCTTTGTATATATACTTCGATTCCACGCGATCCTCATTGTAACTAGTCTGATAGCGTGTCCAATCATCATCATCATCATCATCACTTATAAAATGACGAATACTCATTCACAAACAAACATTCCATAATGTTCCTAATATATTTTGTGAACATGACGTACATATAACTAAAACCAAAACCGTATATCTAATAACAAAAGTAAACCCTACTTGGACTCCTATAGTACCCCACTGTTTGTGTACCAAATGACTTTTCATTCTTCTTGTGGTGTTTCTGGTTAATTGAACCTACATCCCTGAGATACTAAGTGCTTATAGCCTCTATTGAGTCACCCCTGCTTCAAATGATACAACGAGAGAAATAAAAATTATATACATACCTACCAACTTTGTTATACTTGCTAAAATAAGTTTAAATAATAATACTAAAAAAAAAAAAAAAATTTTTTTATAAAATGAATTAATAGCTTTAGTAAAATATATTATTAGCATAATGGTGCGTACAGACTGATGAAACTTAACATGAAATGTATCATGCAATGAAAGATTTTGCCGTACACATTGCTGCAATGTATCATGAAAGGTAACACACATTGCAACAATTTCTCATAGTTTGGACGTCTTGTGCGCGCGAAATGTGCATTTCACACGCACGCTACGAGCATTACAAGCCGCGCGCGGAGCGACCCATGATTTGTCGGTTTTTTTCGTTGCACCGAACATTAACCGAACACCGAAAGGTAGACTGATACATTTCATGTTACGTTTCACCAGTCTGTACGCACCTTAAGTAGGAACAAAAAACCATCGAGCTCTATAATATATTAATCTGACAAGATATATCACAGACGAAGTAGAATAATATTAAAAACTGGTTATGGGCATTCAACACCATTACTAATAAACCACTTTACAAGAAGACATGTTATTGCAATTAAAGTAAATTTTAAAATTCGCGAAATATTATTTTACTGATTACCATATTAGATGAGAATTTTATAATTACTTATAAAAAAACACATATACTAAATAATAAATCCCGAGAATTTTGTTTATCTGGTATAATCCGTATAATCCAAACCCAAGTTATGAGCGAAAACGACGAAGCGCTTCGAGAAAAGGTAGGTAGTGCCCTTGTGCTTCGCTTGGCTCGTCTTGGTGGTACCGCTGAGCACAATTATTTGTAGTTTTTGACATTAAACTGTCAAAATAGAATACATAACTCCGATTTTAAAAATAATTATAGCATTATATGCTTGCGTTTTGTATGAATTCATGCAAAATTTCCCCGATTATCTCTATCCTGCTAAACTTCTTTATTTTTACAATCAATACGTGTAAATGTCTTGTTTTATTCCATTGAGGACTAAACAAGTATTGTTGCGTATAAAAAAAATCAAGGATTTTTAATCACATTTCACAGTTTAATGAAATTCAAAGTCAATAGCAGAACAATAATTAGTAAAAGTTCTTGTTGCAAAGGATCAGGCCATGGCCAAGGCTCGAGTTGTCAGAAACAGGCATTCGAACATAACATAATGGGTTTTAAGCTATTTTAATTTTGATTAAGAATTAGTTTTATCGCACATTCGATGTGTTAACAACTATTATAGGTATTTTCACTAGTCTAATCATCATCAAAGTCAAAGTCATTCGGCTAATCGTCATCAAAGTAATTGCTATTTATTCAGTTTAGTCCCCAGGAGGGCACTTACGAAGGTCAAAGTTACTGAAGTTACCACCAGTTCGAAAGTCGGCCGTCAACTTATAAGAAAGTAGCAAGGTTTTAAGGTTTTCTAAGATTGGTAGAGCATAGCGTTTATTCGCTCAAAGAGCAGGTCGACTGGGGAAGTACCCTCCACCTTACAGAATATCGCAGTTTTATCAAGGAAGACTATGTGGCTATCGCTGATTTGTCGCAAAGGTAAATAACTAAAACTCTACCCAGTGGCGTAAGTATACCATCTGGGGCCCGTGGAAAATTCTTTTGATGGGGCCCTATCAGTAAAAATCGTCACGTTCTACTCAGTTTAATTTTAATAAACTTCGAGATTTTCAGCGTACTCAATTACACGTTGTATATGTCCCACTAATGGCCATAGGCCTCCTCTCTTAGGCGAGAGGGAATGGTCTATAGTCCCCACGCTAGCCCAATGCGTATTAGAGACTATAGTTGTCTCACTTTGGATTTTAAGCAGAACTTATAAAAATATACTTTTCAAATAAAATAAAATGCTCAGGTACAATGTAAAAAAAAAATTTTGAGCTCGCGGCCTCTTGGGCCGGGGCCCTCTTGGGTCGGGGGCCCGTGGCATTTTGCCAGCCCTGCCACCCTATTGTTACGCCACTGACTCTACCACCATACGATCGAAATCGATGAGACAGAATATTCAAAGAAAATAACATCATATGAAAAGACTGTATTGTAATATAACTTTACTGTTGAATAACCCTTTCCTATCCTTTTAAGAATGAAAAATCTACTATACTACTAAACTCGCCAGCCTAAAAATATATTTCTTATGCCTGTATTCCACAGGTAATCAAGATATTCAACAGACTTTGTAGTACGGAATCCCAGGCTCGCCTGACATTAACTTATTTTCTAACGGACAAAATGTATAGAATTAAGTCGTGTCAAAAGAAAGGAATAAAGAAAAAATATTTATTGGCCCACAAGGACTAGTGTTAGTACTTCACACGTATGAATACCAGCTAACTTGTCCCGTGGGCCAATTTTCAGGTACCAGGCATGAAAGGTATGTTATGAACATTACTTACTTTACTTAAATTCTGCGAGCTGAATTGTATGTACTCAAATAACTATTTCAATACTTTTTGTAAGCAGCCAGACCAATCGTAGCAGCCAAATATCCCCTAAACACAATTAAAATGTCGCTGGAGTTTTTGCGCGAGGGCAATATTATAATGCAAATAAGACGATAATTGTCATCTTTGATCCATAGAAAAATTTGTGGACGTCAGACCATCTGACTCAGATGATAATCAATACAAAAAATAAACCATTGTTAACAATTGTTTAAAAAAAATTAAGTAATAAATTATTAAAAATATCTAAGGTTGATGATTTTATAGTTATTTATTGTTTGTATTGAGTATCTTCTAACCTCCAGCCGTTATTCTATGGATTAAAAATGTCAATTATCGTCTTATTTGCATTATAATAATGCCTTCGCGCAAAAACTCCAGCGACATTTTAACTGTGTTTAGGGGATGTTTAGCTGCTACGGTTGGTCTGGCTGCTTGCAAAAAGTATTGAAATAGTTCTTTGAGTATCATATATAAAAATCAGCTCGCAGAATTTAAGAAAAGTACGTTATGTGGTTATCATACCTTTCATGCCTGGTACCTGAAAATTGGCCCACGGGACAAGTTAGCTGGTATTCATTCATTTGAAGTACGTCCTACTCAATTCTATACATTTTGTCCGTTAGAAAATAAGTTATGTCTGGCGAACCTAGGATCTCGGTCTATTATTGCGCATTATTGGAAAAGAACACACATACATATACTCTTTTCTTGGCATAATTATATATTTTATAATGATATTTATGAACTAAATGTAATTTTTTTATTGTTCTTCTATTAAAATTTATTTCATTCGTTCATTATTTTTATTTCTCTGAAGTGTGCTGATAACACTCATCAATTCAATGTAGGAAAGCAGCTGTCAAAATCAAGATTAATCCTGTAATTTCTAAATTTAAATTTAGTTCGGTGTGCCAACAGAATAACTTTTAAAACGTACATAATTAAAATAAGGAAGGTTTAAGTTTAGTTTAGTTTGAAGTACATCAGGATCGGCACCATTGGCATTTTTTTATGTTTAACAATTTGAAAACAATATACCTACCTCATAGGACAGTTCCACAGTTTAATTCCGGATGTTATGCAATAAGTTACAATATCAATTAGGACTTATCAATTTTTTTTAAATACATTTCGATAAATTGCATTTAAATTAGTTAAGCCATTAATATGGTCATGTGATTTACATTTTAGTGGCCAAAAACGTGACGACTGGGCGGTAAATGTGTTAGTACTTTTAGTTTAAAAGGCAAAGTGGCTTGATTATTTATTTGATTTTGTGTCATTTTTTTAAAGAAAATTAGGAATTGTGAAGCGTGCTCATAGCTTGTCCTAACATACTTTGTACATGGTATCGTGATTGTTTTTCTGCGTGAGTGATTGAGATTAATTTTAAGTTATATCCTTTATATATGTATATTTTTTCAAAAAATTGGGTGACTACCAAAAATATCTGGGGTGAAAAATGAATCTTATTTGCAAATGAATTAAAATATATTTATTTTACGTCTACGTACGTACTAATTTATAAATTGCTACGACTTTCTAATAACAATGTTTTTATAAATGAAAAACATTGTTAATTAATTAATAATTTTATAAATGAAGAGTTCTATGACATACATGACAGTTTTGATCGCAAAAAAAAACATCAAGAAAACCTGTTTGATTTGCGTAACAGGAAAACCAACAGCCCTCGCTATGTTGAGTCAGAAATAACTGAGCTCCAACACCATATTTGAATGCAACCTTATACGACTAAGTTTAATAAAATGACCCTTTGTTATAGATCAGCCACGACTAACATTGAATACGTATGATCTTATTAAAATAAGTAAATAACAATGTGCTTTTCTCATTACAGATGAGGCGACAGCACCATGCGCCGACATTGGCGGCAACAGCGTGGGTGTTGTTCACCCTTTTGCTTCCGACGGACACACAATTCGCCAACCCGGTCAACTCATTCCTAAACTTCATCCAAGAAGGCACCAACCAACTCGATAATGAACCACCCGATCAAGCCAACCTGCTCTCAGAGTATGACTTTATCATCGTCGGCGCTGGCACGGCTGGCTGCGTCATCGCTAACAGATTAACAGAAATATCTGACTGGAAAATTTTACTCGTAGAAGCCGGAGTTAACGAAAATTTTGTCATGGACATTCCACTCGTTGCCAATTATCTTCAATTCACTTCAGCAAACTGGGGATACAAGACTAAACCATCGAAAAAATACTGTGCTGGTTTTGAGAATCAACAATGTAATTGGCCGCGTGGAAAGGTGGTGGGTGGATCCAGTGTTTTAAACTACATGATATACACTAGAGGAGCACCACCTGATTACGAAAGTTGGAAAGCGATGGGCAACGTCGGTTGGGGCTGGGATGATGTCCTTCCGTACTATAAAAAAATCGAAAACTTCAACATACCTTCGTTTGACGATCCAAAATATCACAATCATAACGGACCTCTTAACATAGAACATGCTCCTTTCCGTACTACAAAAAGCAAGGCATGGATTAAAGGAGCACAGCAACTAGGTTTCGAATATGGTGATCATAATGGACGAAATTCCGCGGGAGTATCGTTCTTACAACTTTCGATGAAGAATGGTACTCGCCACAGTTCTAGTCGCGCTTATTTGCATCCAATCAAAAACCGAAACAATATCCATTTATCCAAAGGCAGTATGGTAACGAAACTTATTTTTGACGATACCCGAACCAAAGTTATAGGTATAGAATTAGAAAAACGTAACAAGAAGTACAAAATAATTGCAAAGAAAGAAGTAATCGTATCAGCCGGAGCTATCAATTCACCGCAGTTGTTGATGTTGTCTGGCATTGGACCAAAAAATCATTTGGAATCTTTGAAAATACGAGTCGTGAAGGATTTACCCGTTGGATATAATTTAATGGATCATATCGCAGCAGGAGGATTACAGTTCATAGTACAGCAGCAAAATGTGTCAATAAATACCGAATATATTATAAATCATTTAGAGTTAGTATTTAAATGGATGAAAAACCATAAAGGCCCACTTTCTCTTCCTGGCGGATGTGAGGCGCTAGTGTTTATGGATCTAAAAGATAAATTCAATTCAACAGGATGGCCAGACATGGAATTGCTTTTTATCGGCGGAGGGTTGAACGCAGATCCTTTGTTGCGACGGAATTTTGGCTTCGATGATCAGATTTACACAGACACATATGGACCGTTGGGAAAATCTGAGGCGTTTATGGTTTTTCCTATGCTCATGCGTCCGAAATCGAAAGGAAGAGTGATGCTACACAGCCGGAATCCAAGAGCTCAACCAACGTTAATTCCTAACTATTTCGACTATGAAGAGGATTTACAAAAGATAGTAGAAGGGATCAAGGTCGCTATAGAAATATCGAGACAGCCTGCGATGAAAAAGCTTGGAACAAAATTATACGATGTACCGATAGAAGATTGTTTACAGTATGGACCTTTTGGTAGCGATGCTTACTTCGCATGTCAAGCGCAAATGTTCACATTTACGATATATCATCAAAGTGGGACTTGTAAAATGGGTGCGGCAGGAGATCCTTCAGCTGTGGTAGATCCGAGGTTACGAGTCCACGGTATACAAAACCTAAGAGTCATAGACGCAAGCGTCATGCCGGAGATCGTGTCAGGACACACAAACGCTCCCGTCTTCATGATTGCTGAAAAGGGATCAGACATGATCAAAGAAGATTGGGGAAGGTTAAGATAGAATCCAGCCATGTTAGACGATAAGGTTTTAGTACTTACTTGAAAGCACATCTGTGATGTTAATAATGATACTAAAAAACAAATCTATAATACAGTCGACTCTCGATAATTCGAAACTCGAGGGACTCTTAAAATATTACGAATTATCGAGTGTTTGAAATATCAAATGGTTCGAAATTAGTGAGAGAAAAAATAAAACTTCGAATTATTAAGTGTTGATCAATTATTATTTATTAACTGCTAATCTATAACAATGACAAAAGTTTAGAGGTACATTCGTGTACATACATGTATTCATAATGTGAATTAATTAATCTTTCGAAAGAACTCTGTTATACTGGCCTTACAATCTTTCCGCCTCCTTCTCTCTGCAACTTTGAATTGTCGAGTGTTGGACGCCGTTGAGTTCGAATTAACGCGTCGTTTTGTTATATAGCAATGATTTTTTCGTTCGAATTACCAAGTGCATAAAATGTATTGATTTAGTTCTAAAGAGATTTTGTAGGGAACTGTGATAACTTTGAATTATAGAGAGGTTCGAATTATCGCAGGTTTGAATTAACGAGAGTCGACTGTATAAGAAAAAATATTGGGTTAGTGGCCAGTACTATACATATTTAATATCTGGTGGAAAAATGGAATGACTATGTAGATTTTAGCTATTTATTGTATGAAGGGATGTTCATAATTGTCATAAACTTATAAGTCTGAAATAATACATATATAATTATAACGAAAATGTATAAATATAATGAGCTGATATTTCAACCTATTATGAAACATTACCTAATAAACTACTACAAAAAATTGTTGTAAAATATGGAAAATAAACTGAAATATCAGCACGTTAATGTTTTATTAAATGAGTTTTAACTTATAAACGATGTTACAAACAATTATTATAATTAAATAGACCTGCGTCTAAGGAGAGACGAGGATTTTAACCGATACACCGTTTAGAAGTTGAAATGAAATATTTATTTATTTAAATGAACATGTGTATTTAACTATTATCGCAATATATTTAAAATAGGACATTGTGTCGTGTCGTTACTTATTTCAGACGTAGGAACGCGTAGACCATTTATTTGTTAGTACTTACGGTCATACATGATTATTTGCATTGACTTTTATAAAAATGAATCCCTATTTCCCTTGGTGTAACTTGAGAAAGAGTTTACCGATTTCATTAATCTTTTTCATACAGGTTTTCTAATACCTAATCTGGAGAAGGTTCTTTCTTACAGAAAAAAAATTAAGATGCGTAGAAAATTAGAAAATTCAAGTAAACTTAACGGCAGGGTAGGGTAGGACATCCTTCGGGTATGCGGGTGAAACCGCGAGGCGCAACTAGTTTAATATTATACCTTTTTAGGCGCCGATCCTACAGAAAGAGTTCTAGAGTTCTGCGTTCCGAGTTCTGCATTCCGTGTCGACTATTGTGCACACAGCAAGCAGTCTAGAGTTCTAGAGTTCTGCAATATTCGCTACTGATCGCACATCATACACTTTTTTTACATTCAAAGCCGCCACATAGCTTACAATCAACGCGGAATGCAGAACTCGGAACTCGGAACTCTACAACTCTTTTCAGTGGGATCCGCGCCATAGTCTTTTGATAATCCCAATAATAACGTTCATAAACTAGTATTTTTTGCTATGCCTATGTTTGACCACAAACTAAACGTGGTAAGTCATGATGTGGCCGAAGGTGGTAACCACATAAAGCCTAGAAAGGAACTGGCTCTAAAGTGCAGCTGTTGGAACACACCGCGCGGTAATACTTGACGACAGATATTCAAATTGAGGGGTGGTAGCCAGCCAGGCGAGAACTACAAAGTATCCTACCACCGTGCTATAGTTACGATGTTTTCCTTCACCGAAAGCTCAACTAATTGGAGATTCGACATCCCTTCGCCCACTGAGGTATCATCGCCTTAATTATAAAACAATGAACAGTTTATCTAGCTATATTATAAATCATTTATGACTGCTAATGAGAATTCTTAGCCTAATGGTCTTTCCACGAATTAGAGAATAATTATGATAGAAGATATATATAAATGTTCCTTTATAATGATATTAGCAATCACACATGATTGTAGAATATTATGCTTTTTATAAAAAATAACTTGCTTTTATAGATAACTTATTTTTCATACAGGTATACTTAGTATAATCAAGATACCTAGTATTTGATAGATATCCTAAAATATACTATCTTTTGAACTATATTTTATATGTCACTTATATTTTCTTACTTACTTTTTATTAATTTCATTATATCCACGTATAGTTTTATATAGTGATATTTGTATAGTGATAATGTACGTAGGTATATCTTAATAATTAGGTTCAAAAATATTATTTTAGTAACTTTTCTTTATCTGCAAACAGTTATTTCACATATTATCCTTCGTTGTCTGGAAGAAATCGCTTATGCTCACATAAGATAAGTATGTACCTACAATACATATTTCACCATCCAAAAAATATATTTGTAATACATTTTTGCTAGCCAGGCAGTATACTAGTCCAGTAAAATGTGTCAAAGACTATTTTGTATTATTTCTCTTAACCCAGAATTGGAACATAGAATGAGCTTATCGCAGACATTATTGTATGTAAGCTCAGAAAACTGGAGAATTGTGCGCCTGCCAAGTCAAATACGGCATTGACGCAAACTTGTAACTTTTACACGCAATGTAGCCGATGAAAATTGAAAGACCTTATTTTCACGTAGTTAGGTATGTAATATTTTCAATTATAGTTATAGTTCTTTTTTCTTTACCACTAAGGTGGCAAACAAGCATACGGCCCGCCTGATGGTAAGCAGTTACCGTAGCCTATGGACGCTTGCAACACCAGGTGGTCACTCGTGAGTTGCCGACCCTGAAGAAATCTCTTCACACCCTTTTTGAAGAACCCCATGCTGTACTCCATTGGGAACGGCGGGGAGCTCAATTCACAGTCCGAGCGTCCGCGGAAGAAAACTCCTTTTAGCCCGCACAGTTCGAAACAATTCTAGTTTCAATGTGTGTGGATGAACTCCCCGTCGATGGCGAGAGTTGCGATGGTGGAAGGTAGCCGTGGGCATCAAGTCGTACAATTCCTTAGAGCACTCTCCGTTGTACAAGCGGTAGAACACACATAAGGAGGCAATCTCTCCTCAGACTGAGGGGCTCTAAACCGCTTGTGAGCTCGGGATCGTCAACAATTCTGATGGCACGTCAAGTTTTGGCAAATTTTGACTTAATAATGTAAATTAATTATTTCTTTTTTCAATTATTCACGGTGCTTGTTTTGACAATCCTGCGATTTACTTACTATATAATGAAGTAAACGCCAACGCTGGCTTACCTAAAACAAACAAAAGATAACATTATTTAGGCAGACTTGTGAATAATTATTTCAATCTTGTTTATGAGTAGAGTAAAAAGATTTAATAAAAATTCGCCGTTGTGGAAAACATTGGCAGGATGTTGTAAAATACAGGACTGTTACTTAAAATATAATACAAGAGAAACCGCATCACAGCGCTCTAACACCTTCACATTGTTGAAACAAATAGTGTCTAATATTATTATGATAAAGAAATAAAATAAATATCCTGATAATTTTTTCATATTAAAGGCTATTTGTTCCAAACTAAGCAGACCTTGTACTATGGAAACTAGATAACTGATATACTACATACCTATTTTTTAGGTTTCCGTAGCCAAATGGCAAAAACGGAACGCTTATGGATTCGTCATGTCTATCTCTCCGACCGTCCGTATGTCACAGCCACTTTTTTCCAAAACTATAAGAACTTTACTGTTGAAACTTGGTAAGTAGATATATTCTGTGAATCGCATTAAGATTTTCACACAAAAATATAACAAAACAATAAATTTTGGGGGTACCCCATACTTAGAACTGAAACTCAATTTTTTTTTCTTCAAACCCATACATTTGGGGATAGGTCATCTGTAGGTACGGGTTATCTATGGATAGGTCTTCAAAAATGATATTGAGGTTTCTAATATCATTTTTTTCTAAACTGAATAGTTTGCGCGAGAGACACTTCCAAAGTGGTAAAATGTTTGCCCCCCTGTAACTTCTAAAATAAGAGAATGATCAAACTAAAAAAAAAAATATGATGTAGGTACATTACTATGCAAACTTCCACCGAAAATTGGTTGGAACGAGATCTAGTAAGTAGTTTTTTTTACGTCATAAATCGTAACCCGTAATTTACTTTTCACGGCTTATTCCCGTTTGTCTACGTTCCCGTTTGTCAACGGTACATATACATTGGTTATGTTTGTATATATTACGTACCTGAACACACGTTAAAGTACAGTTAGAGTAAAAAGTTGTGTGCCGAATTTATTTAATATTATTTTTACCCGACTGACCCGGAAGGAGGGTTATGTTTTTCGAGTGTATGTATGTATGTATGTATGTATGTATGTATGTATGTATGTCTATTTCTTTGTGCCGCTCTGCAGCCTAAACGGCTTGATGGATTTAAGCATATGAGGTGTTGTTAGATTCGTCTTGACTGGGGGAGTGTCATAGGGTATATTAATTTTATATAGCGCCTAAGAATAAAAAAAATAGGGGGGGTATTAAAAATAAAAGTTTTGATATTATAACAATATGGGTATCAAATGAAAGCTTGTGAATAGACCATTCCATATATGTATATATTGTAATACTTTTATGCTACCATTTTGACGTAAACAGCAAAAAACCACGTTTAGTGCAAGGACAGTAGGTACTGAGCGCTTACCGTACGTAACACACAGTTGCGACGGTTGTTAGTGTTACTTTACCGCTCATTTACTTACTAATACATACAACTCATTCTGTATAAAACTAAAAAGTCTGAAATAAATTAAATTATTAAAAGAAACAAAAAACCCGACTGCGTAAAACATAAATTAACTGAAAAGAGAAAAACAAGCTCTTAAATCTATAGAATTTTGAATATAACTTGAATTTTATAAGCCATTGCAGTCGGGGATAAACAAATATTACAAAAAAATATATACTTAGGTTATTGGTTGTCCCCGATTGCAATACCTTATAAAATTCAAGTTATATTCAAAATTTTATAGATTTAAGAGCTTGTTTTTCTCTTTTCAGTTAATTTATGTTTTACGCAGTCGGGTTTTTTGTTTCTTTTAATAATTAGTTTGTATATTTTAAAACTACCATATTAATGACTAAGAACTACATAGAATACATGTAACCTATCTAGTTGACAATATATTTTTTAAACACAGGTAAAATATTCACCAAATATGAACATGGTCAATGTGACATAAAGTTTTTTTTGAAGCGAGTATCTTCTCTTTGTCGGCTATTTAATTGATGTTTTTAATTTCTATTATTCAGTAATTTTTTGTGATACGTTTATTTTTAATTTTAGAAGTTTAATTGTTGTATTATATTTGTTGATTATGCAATGTTTCGTTAAAATAACTTCTATTTTATATTTTATTTACCTATTATTCCGTTGCTTTTTTGTGTTGTGTAGTTGAATTATATACCTACGTTATATTTAGTGTACCAAATTATTTAATTGCCCATGTTGATTTTAATTTGTTAAGTTGTAATTTTTAATTTTCGACTTTATTGTTTTTTTACTTTTTTTATTTTTATTTTTGTATAGTCACAATTAGATAAAAACATTACGAATGAATAAACAACGTTTACCCATTGTATATTATAGTAACGTATGTAGTTGATTTTGCTTTGAATAGGTTAAATAATTACTAGTCATAATATATTATATTTTTACATAATACATTAAAACTACACTATAAAAATCTTAAATATGTACTTATTTAATTTCAAACCAATATTTACATTCCTTTAAAATTAGACATACTGACTGTACTTGGTGCACGCGATACACGGCTATAGGTAAGTATATGTACCGTTGACAAACGGGAATAAGCCTTTCACTCAATCAACTCAAATAAAAAAAAAAATTACTTGCCGCTACGGAACCCTTCATGGGCGAGTCCGACTCGCACTTGGCTGCTTTTTGTTTGTAAATACCTACATACTTAATTTACATCTAGACTCAGGACATACAGACATGTTCATGCACGTACCAATGCATTTCCTGAATGGGAATCAAGACAACCTGCGGCGTGGTAGGTAGAATCTTAACCAACCACGCAACTGACCCGCAACCCGCAATATAACTATTTTTTTTTTATTTAATCAGTAATATTTTATTAGATGGGATCAAGGGATGGCAGTATAGTATGAGAGCAGTAGTGGATCCATTGTGCCCCCTCAGCGCCTCCCAAACCGAAATCCTGGATCCAAAAGTTTCAGTAAAATGATCCAGTTGAGAGCCATCAGCGCTGGTGTTAAAGCCATCTGATCTCAATTGCGTTTAAAAAATGTAGTAGTATTTGTTTTACAACGTAGAGCTATAAATGTGGCAATTAAGTTTAAGTTGTTTAAAACAACAATATTACACAATGTATTGCAGAAACAGCAAAGCACCAAGTGGAACATTAATAGCAATAACGCAAGATACCATTAAGACAACATAATATCTTGTTCATTCTTCCTTGATCCTCATATCTTAGAGGCTCCGTTTTGTGCCACATTTTTTATTTTTTTGGATTACTATAACCATGTAAGTAATTTTGATGTGTTAAATTATCAAAGCTTTTATCAGCTGTCGAGAACGAGATAGGTATATCATTGAGAAACCTTTATTTTTTACTAGAGGGCGCTACCATATACAAAGTAGACCTTTGTGGCATGTACCTACTTCTTTTAAGAGCACGTCCCTAGAGCGACGTTCATAATATTTGGTAGGAATGAAATAATCCTCCTCCTCCTCGCGTCATGTATCCTCATGTCTGAGGGTCGTGAATCCCCGTGAACTGATTTTATTTCTTATAATGTCGCGCCAGTTGAGTCTTTCCTTAATGAAATAATATCAATTGAAAATAAAAAACCGGCCAAGTGCGAGTCGGACTCGCACACGGAGAGTTCCGTGTAATATTGGTAAATTGCGGTTTACGATTTATGACGTATTAAAAAAAACTACTTACTAGATCTCGTTCAAACCAATTTTCGGTGGAAGTTTGCATGGTAATGTACATCATATATATTTTAAGTTTTATCATTCTCTTATTTTAGAAGTTACAGGGGGGGAACACACATTTTACCACTTTGGAAGTGTCTCTCGCGCAAACTATTCAGTTTAGAAAAAAATTATATTAGGAACCTCAATATCATTTTTGAAGACCTATCCATAGACCCCACAAGTATGGGCCTAATGGAAAAAAATTTTTGCGTTTCAAATTCAAATTCAAATTCTTTATTTGCAATACAGGTACATATAAAAGGTGGTACAAGTTAAAAGGTAGGTTTCACTGTATTCGCCATGTGTGGCGTGCAAGTTGTCGCTGCCGACAATAAAATTGGTACACTAAAATATAAATTAATTATTAGAAAAACAATTCAATACAAAAAATAATATCAATACAATTACAATGAAATAAGATTAACAACAACAAGAAATGCAATGTCAGAAAAATGTGAAAATTTCCGTTCTAAGTATGGGGACCCCCCAAAATTTATTGAATTTTTTCTATTTTTGTGTGAAAATCCACAGAATACATCTACTTACTAATACTTTCAACAGTATAGTTCTTATAGATTCGGAAAAAAGTGGCTGTGACATACGGACGGACAGACAGACAGACAGACATGACGAATCTATAAGGGTTCCGTTTTTTGCCATTTGGATACGGAAACCTAAAAAACTATACCGGACAAAAATATGTAATAAAAACAATAATGTTTTTATTTCGATTAAATTTGGAAGTCTAACAATAAACCTGTAATATTAATGTATCGGGTCTATTCGCGCATAGATTATTATCAAAATTTTATTTTGACTAACCTCGACGTTTCGATCAAGTTACAATGAATTTAGTTCGCGAAAGCTTAAAAAGTACTAATAATAACCTTTTCGTGGATATTTATGTATTCCTCATCATCATCATCATCAACAGCTCCTTACGTGAACGTCCCCTGAGATTCCCTACGCGAACTCAGTGCGGAATGGCGGACATCAAATGATTTTGAATTAGAAATTAAGAAGAAGAATGTAGGTTTGCATAAAAATATCTATCAATACATAGATACAAACATAATTTACATCAACATCATCATCATCAGCCTATAATATCCCACTGCTGAGCACAGGCCTCCTTTCACAAATGAGGGTGAAAGGGAATGGGCAATACTCCACTACGCATGCCCACTGCGGATCGGTGGAGGTAGGCTAGTGGTCAACCTACTGTTGGAATTTTTCAAGCCGCCTAGGAGGCATCCAACTAGTTTAACGACTATCATAATCAAGTGATAACCGGATCCAACAGCTTTACGTGCCTTCCGAAGCACGGAAACGCTCGATTTGAAATAGCACTAGCCGGTCACCCATCCAGGTACCGACCACGACGGTGGTAGCTTAACTTTGCCGATCGATTAAGAACGGCTAATCATGCTACACCACGAATGCTTCACACCATTTACATACTAACATTATAAATTGGTATATAGTTAGTTTGGATGAAGGAAGTGATCGCCGAATCTACAGTTCCGATTCTGAAAATTCTTTCACTAATAAAAAAAGCTACTTTATTTTCGAGTGCTATAGGCAACAGTTCATCCCTTGAACGCGGGTGAAAACGAAATGGACAACTATTCTATTATAAATACATTAAAAAACCTTAGTTCGACATAAGAGCAATCGCACACGACACACACAACACAAAACTGTGTGGCACGTTCTTATAAATTAAGGATATTGATAAATGAACAGGCGTTAACGAAAATTGAGGCAACTTAGTTCGCATATATTGTAGGTACTTTAGCCCATTAGATAGAGTTCATGAACACCCAGCTGCGTGTATACTATCATGCTGTAACAACCTATTTAATCTCCAAAAATGCATGGTGAATAGTACCAGTTTGGTAAATAAGGCACAACAATCATAAAAATTTCAATAATTATAAATTTGAGCAATACTGAATTACATTTGGAATATTCGTCTGTACTTAAAAGTTTCAGATATTTTCCTTGGAAGCAAAGAAGAAATATTTCACTTTTTATCTTTGAATCCGTTTATAATTTCAAGAAACGTTGTTGGGTTCTAATCATAGATTTAGAATACTCTAGAATCCCACCAAAAACATTTTTATGTAAAATATGGCCAAGACATATGACTCGCACTGTCGAAAAGTTATCAGATCTCATGTAGAGCCAAGCATATAACTCTACATGCCCTTACTCTACAAGCCCTAACTTCACAAACTCTACACCTTAGTCAAAATATGTGGTTTGGCCGTTCCGATACCGTCACATGGGAGTAAGGTGAAAAATATACTCACTGTATGTACATAACTTTTTTGTTATACAATAGTTCATGTAGTAGTGAAACGGCCAAGCCACAAATTTTGAATACGGTGTAGAGTTTGTGAAGTTAGGACTTGTAGAGTAAGGGCATGTAGAGTTATAAGCTTGGCTCTACATGAAATCTGATAACTTTTCGACTAACTTTCTATATCAATAAAATGTAAAGTATAAGAGCTATGTTATTGAAACAATAATAAGTTCACTATTGACATCATGTCCCGAGAATTTTGTTTATCTGGTATAATCCAAACCCGAGTTATGAGGGTTCAAAAAAACGACGAAGCGCTTCGAGAAAAGGTAGGTAGTGCCCTTGCGCTTCGCTTGGCTGTCTTGGCGGGGGGCACTCCCGTGCCCCCAGATACCGATTGTTCAATGTTCAACTAAAGTGGTTCTTAGTGCCCGTTGCGGATAGTTTATATCCTAAAATTCATGGTTCCTAATTTCATGAATACTTAGAATACCATTTCCATAAGTTCGTAGCTAGAAAGATTGAAAAGTTTGTCATATGAAAATATTTTCAAATTGTTGAAAGTATCAGTCCTGATTAAAAACTTACGACAAATTAGTTGCATCATTCATTCCATTACACATGTACCTAATGTGATATCCAAATGTCCACTCCACTTTGTTAATGACCATTTTTTCGCTGGTGATTACCCCCTCCCCAATTCCTGGCACATTACGTGCATATTTAACTTATTAAAATACTTACGCAGACACAAATAGTTGAACTCAAAAGACGTACAGACAGTCATACGCGCATTTTTTTACGAAACTACTCAAGTAGTGGAATTAAAGACAGGGTCGTACTAAAATACGCCAACCGGTTCGATATAACTGGATATAAATAATCAACTCTACGCTCAATCGGAAAAATCTAGAGTTTAGGACTCCTTTAGTGCAACTAAACAACTACGAAGAGAATCGATATCAAGTAATAGCCAATCCTGTTTTTGCAATAAAAGAAAAATAATCAAAGTAACAAAACATGCTATGGCACATTGGTGGCCCAAGCGTTACACTATATTAGAGGAGTATATTGATTACGATATCAATCTCGGAGCAAGTACCGGCTCTGGTGTGCATATATTTTAGACACAGTGAACGTATACAGTGCAGTCATCTTTCGACAACGTTATGTGAAGTATACAGTAGTATAATCGAATCCACAGGCGGCTCGGTGCATATTTTTGGATAAAAATAAACAAGCCTGTTGATAAACCATGGTTTTTTTTTAAACGGACCGGTCAGTGTTATGATTTCACAATATTGCCCGTTTCGATAAATGTGAGCGAGGAGGCGAAAAATAGCTGAGGCTTTATTATTGAGGTGAGTTAGTGATTTTGTTAATTTATTAAATAAAAAACAACGAGATCAGTTTATATTTTGATTTGCAGTGGAGGACATAAAAATGTAGGATACACTTTGTGAAATTCAAAAGCTTTTTTTTCGCTTTTATAAGTACGTATAAGTTTTAAAATTCTGCCTGCATAATATCTTATAATGTCAATCAATATTCCAATAGTTTTATGCAACTGTTGTATAATAAGTGGTATTAAAACACGAAGCGAAGCGAGTGTGATAATAGTATCACATGAGGGTTTTATTACCTAATTAGGTACAGTTAGTTGCATACAAGACTTTATCTACACCCATGATCATTTTTGTAAAGAACAAAGTAATAAATTTCTGCAATTCTAATATCGAACTAAAATGGCGGGATACGACGTGAATTCGAATAACCTCTAATGTTTTTTTTTATTACGGCGCTGTGGTTGTGAATCGCGCCTGCATGAAAATGTTTTTTTTTTTAATTCATAAGGATACCACGGAGAATGTGGCTGTTTGATGAGTAAGAAATGGACTGAAAAATCAAAAAAAAAAGAGTTGCATAATGAAATTCAGTGCAACATTATAACACTTTTTTGGATGATATAATGGTCACTATGACAACCAGTGTTTTAATGTTGGCAATAAGCTAACTGTTTCAGGAACTTTAATAGAGGATTTATAGGACGGGTGTAGATAAAGAAAATTGTTGAATTTCACTAATTGTATACATTCCTTATTTTCTGGACTGTACAGTGTAAAAATTTAATTAAAAAAAATAAACCCGGCATAAGGGTTATTCTCATTTTATAATACGGCGGCGGGAAATAAATATTTTTTCAACACACTTGCTCGTAAAGTGACATTAATTGCACCGTTTTTAGTATCTTAATGCAGCTTATTATGCACAAGTGCTTTTTACTTTACATTACCGCACAGTTTAATGATAAGTATAATCCCGATTATGTTAAGTTTGTATCTCAATGCAATTGATATGTGCGTAGACGAAGCATTCTTAATTCAAACGGGTAAAACAGATTGACAGCTAATCGCTGTAAAAAAAAACTTGCGCGCCATATTTGTTGACGTTCTCACTAATTATTATCAAATAATCTACTTAAAAAAATACAACTCTATTTTTTTCCTCACAAGTGTGTTGAAAAACGTCGTATGACACTCTCGGCTTCCTTATCGCGTTCGCCTACGGCTCACGCGCTTAATATCGCCTCGTCTGTAATTACCAACTTTGCACACATGTATCATAATGTACTATTATGTGCAAACGGTTTGATACAGCTTATAACCGCTTACCTCTAGGCGGACCGTATGCTTGTTTGCTACCAAAGTAGTATAAAAAAACAGTTTATAATAAGTATCTGGGTGACCGAGGCTTGCTCGAAAATTCGGGAAAACGCACTTTTTCCGAGAGATGAGACCTAGCTAGTTCGATTTTTTGCCACCGTAACACCCGTAGCAATGATAATCGAAAGCCTTAGACCCTGTTGTGTGGTATTTTCGATATGAAAGTCATTAATGAAATTATGAACAAGTAACGATATTGAAAGGAAATCCGAAAAAATGGAATCTCATTATTTGAAATAGACCACGGTTCTGCTACTGTTGCTGAGTTTTATAACACCACACAAAATACGGTAGGCTGCTTCAACCAGGATGGCAGCCCGCAATCTGAATGGCATGTTGTGTGACTTCTTATGTGGGCAAATCATCAAAATCTGACAGAGCAAGTGGTCAAATGCAGCTGGCATAAAACACGTCTTTTTTTACCACTATTGTGACAAACAAACATACGGATCGTGATGATAAGCGGTTAACGTAGCCTATAGGCGCTTGCAACACCAGGGGGCCAAGTGTTCTAAAATGTCATACTGACACGATAATATTGCAATTCCATTATCATTGAGCCGAATGTGCGCAGTCTACTAATTTATAATGGTCTCATAATTAATGAAAATAATTTTAGTAAAAAAACTGCCAAAACTGACAATAATAAGATCATTGTGGCACGATTGAAGTTTCAGTTGAAAATCATCGGAAAACTATTATGTTGCCATTATGACACCATTTTGACGCTATTGTGTTAGTAGACTACCTAAACTGTAAAATGTATCAATTTTGACACCACTGATAGTTCATTGGACCACAATTATGGGACAGACTTGGGCCCCAGGTTTATAGCTCACACGTAGCTAACCCTGCAAGAATCTCCTCACATACAGAAAATGAAAAGGGCTAAAGAGGAGTCAAGCCAACATCGGGTGGTACAAAAAAGTGCAGTGTAATTTTAGCACAAACCGCTGCCTGGTACATTATAAAAAGCCAATTACATGTTTCTTAATATAACTTAACAAATAAATTGAAAAAGAACTACATATATGCTTAAAATGTACTCAGTGACATTGTTTGTTTTTACCCGAATGACCCGGAAGGAGGGTTATGTTTTTCGAGTGTATGTATGTATGTCTATTTCTTTAGCACGCTCTGCAGCCTAAACGGCTTGATGGATTTAAACCTATATGAGGTGTCGTTAGATTCGTCTTAACTGTGGGAGAGTCATAGGGTATATTATTTTTATATGGCGTCTACGAATAAAAAGAGGGAGGGTATTAAAAACAAAAAAAAGTTATTATAACAATATAGGTATCAAATGAAAGCTTCTAAACAGCCCTTTCCATATATGTATATATTATAATACTTTTATGCTACCATTTTGACGTAATTTACAAAAAACCGCGTTTAATGCAAGGACAGTAGGTACTGAACGGTTAATACCGTAATTACCGTACGTAACTCAGAGTTGCGATAGTTGTTAGCGTTACTTTACCGTAATGCTCATTTACTTACCGTACTTACTAATACATACAACTCATTCCGTATAAAACTAAGAAGTCTGAAATAAATTAAATTATTAAAAGAAACAAAAAACCCGACTGCGAATACAAAAAATGAAATGAGAAAAACAAGCTCAAAAACAGTATTGTATTATAATATAAATGCATTTGAATGTTGCTTTTCACTTCAAGAAGCAATCTTGTAGGTTACGAAAATATTTCATTATAAGTTAATGGCTTGCTCGTCAGTGTATACAGGGTGTTGTTTTGGTCGGCGACAAGCGACCCAGGAGCGGTAGTACAAAATATATATTCCCCAAAAATGGACTTAATTCCTTTAAATACTGTAAAAATGTTGAGAAATACCTTATTCAATTTGAAATAAAATTACCGCAAAGTATGGTTACTAGGCACGTGCACAGACTAGAGCTAGGCGCAAGCCGCCATCGCCCCACCCCTTTACTCCCTCGTACTCCCGTTGAGTATTATGTCTACACTTTAGCTTATTACATGATTTTCTTTTATTTATTTTTATTATAAATGAAAAAAAAAAGTATTTTTTTTATATTTTTTTTAGCACCAGTATCATTTGTATTATCGACCCTGAGTCGCTCGTCGCTGACCAAAACAACGACCTGTATGTCACCGTATTATTATGAACACCGTTAGTTTATAATCCATCTCGCAAGATTGTAAACTGCCGATAAATTGTGAACTGTATCATAATAATAAGAATTTAAAGCCTTTATTTAATAATCTTACATTTTCCATGCCAAGTTTATTCTGTTGTTTATTTCTTTGCTTGTAAGATCTACAGGAGATATGATCTGTCCGAGGTACATGTATTCTTCCATATATTCTATTGAGGTGCCGTTGACGATTATCGGGATATTTACGAAGTTTGTCATAGCTTTAGATTTTCCAGTATTCATTGAAAGCCCCACTTTATCACTTTCATACACTAACTGCTCTAGCATCTCTTGCAAGCTTCTTGGATCTACAGAAATCAGTATTAGATCGTCTGCAAACCTTAGGTGGTTTAATTGTACTGCGTTAATATTTAGTTCGTATTTATCCCACTCGAGGCGTCTAAATATGGATTCAAGAACTGCTGAGAAAAGTTTGGTTGAAATAGGATCACCCTGCCTCACTCCTCTTTTAATCGGTAAATATTCCCCTCTCTTTCTGTTCGTATTTTAGCTTTCATGTTCTTGTATATGTTGGTAATCAAGCGTACATATTTCTTGTCCACTCCTTGTGTCTCTAGAGCTTCCCATATTTGTGCATGTTTCAACGAGTCAAAGGCCTTGTTATAATCCACGAATGCTAGGTATAAGGTAATACCGTATTCGTAACATTTCTGAATTACTTGTTTTATAGTGTGGATGTGGTCTATTCTTGAGTAGTCGCTACGAAATCCTGTTTGTTCTTTGGGTTGTTAAATGTATCTAGCAGTACGTCTGAAAATATTTCATATACATTGGACATTAGGCTGATAGGTCTGTAATTGGCTATATCATCTTTTTTCCCTTTTTTATGTAGTAGTATTATGTTTACGAGGTCCACTGATGAGGTATATATTCTGTGTGCAGAATTTCGTTAAACAGATCTGTAATAGTGTTTCTTTTTACTTTAGATGTTCCTATTAGCAGTTCATTAGATATGCAATCTCCTCCTGGTGCTTTTCCCCTTTTCAGTGATTTGATCGCCTTGTCAACTTCATCCCTCAGTATGCACGGGATCTCTTCTTCATTGGTTTTATCATAAACATCTAGCTGACTAGTATTCGTATATTATTTCAACCTCTGTGTATAATTCGCGGTAGTAGTCTGTGGCCACATATATAAACTAACAAAAAAGAAAGTGCTACCTACCTAAGTATGGCTGTGAATTTTATTTTTAAAAGAAAATTTGGCAACAGCAAAAGGATCTATATCTGGAAAACAAATAATATAAGTTATAAGAATTCTACTTACATATAGGGGTGTTCATCGCGTAGTTTGTTTGGTGAAAGGGTAAATGAAAGAGACGCGTGTTTCTAGTACGCTTTCTTGGTGTATTTAGTCCAAATTGCAATAGTAAGTAAAGACAAGCTATACATCCGTTCTCTATATTTTATGGTGTAAAGTCATATCTGCAGCTGTTCTACGATTTTTTAAGTTATAAGTCCAAAGTGCTTGCTTTCATGATAACTATCAAAGGAGATACAAGCACGGTATTTGTTTAACAAAGCTCCTTAGTATAGACTCAATGCAGGAGGCCAGGTGCTCACGTATTCCAGGACACTGCGTAGGCACAGTAAACTAACCCGTTCATTTCGACTTAAGTAATGTTATTTTGTCTGCGATCTTCTGTAAGGTGGAGGTACATAATCAGACGGGCAGCTCCAAATTTGGAACGAGAAGACCCATTATGCCTAACGTGACCATATTTTTTTTACTCAACACGGGCATTGAACTTTGAGGCGTAAAAATAAAGGCGTGGACTTACGCAAAAGGATTCGAAGATTTTAGTTCCGGCATACATATCAAGCGCGCATTTGTTTTGCTTTTTTTTACAATTAAACTCATAGATAAATGAACATACTTTTCTTCTTCTTCTTTGGATAAATGGCAACTGTAGCCATAAGAAAAATTCCGCCAATGTCACGTTAGATAAAGATATACGAAGGGGACTCTTGTAAAAATAATATGAACTTACTCATTCAACGTTTGTACGCATTCTATGGTGCTAGAATAGCTAGATTGATTTATTATTACACATGTTATTGAGAAAAAAGGAAAAAATACGGGTAATATCTCGTTATACGCGTGTGACAGCCGCACTCTATTCTATATTTAGATTCGTAATGTAAACACAAGTTCAAAATGAATGAGACCCTGTTTGTTTTGTAAGTTAAGTTAGTCTGATTATACCGTGCTAAAGGAAAGACGTGGTTTTATTAATCTAGACTTTTACTCCCTATTCTATCTTCTAGACTAGACCCCTTCTGTCATCAGAAGTGGGATCGAAAATACAATTATAGTATTAACCCCCTACCCCACAAAACAATGAACAATAAAAAAATAAGAGTTCAGAAAAATCTGAAAAGACTAAAGAGTGTTAAAAAATATAGACAATTAGTGTTAAACGAGAGACAAATACCAAAAATGAGTGAACAATTAGTGATAAGTGAACCAAATAAGTGTGGTGGAACTGAACTAAGTGTAGAGATAAGTGAACCGAATATGACTGGAACTGAACTTACGAGTAGTTTAGACATAAGTTCTAGCAAGGCTATAGCTTTGCCAACGTTTGACCCCAGTGTTGGTGCAATTGAAGCGAGTGAATGGAGTGCACAAGTAGACACTTTAGCTTTAAAACATAAATGGGACGACGTGGAGACCATTGCAAGATGTGTACCATTTTTAGCTGGATCTGCTCGTGACTTGTATAAGGAGTGGACACCTGTTCTGAGAACTTGGCCAGCATTGAGAGAGGATCTTCAGATAACATTTCCAAAGTGTCGGGATTTGTGTCGTGATTTTAAAATTGCTGCAAACATGACGAGCGAGCAATATTCTACTGTCTCTATTTACGCAGCGAAGAAGCATAGAATTCTAAAGCAATTAAGATTGCAGTTTCGTGAAAGTGAAATATTGGAATTAATAACTGGAGGTATCACTGACCCTCATGCCAAATCTATCGCAAGCAGTGCCGAAACAATATGTGGGTTATTTCAAAAATTAGCCCGTTACATTCCATTACCTAACTTACCAAGAGCCTCTTCATCAACTTCTTATATGGATTATGGAGAAGATTCATTACCATCTACATCAAAGAGACCGAAGATTATGAAAACAGATAAACGATGCCATCGTTGTAACAAAACGGGTCACCTACAACGTGATTGTTTTACTAGTATACATAAAATACCAACAAAACTCTCCGCTATCACGATGGGTGACAACAAGACACCATTTCTACGTAAGAAGTTTTCCAAGCAAGAAAAGTGTTGCACATTTTGCCATAAGAAGGGACATTTGGCCGAGAACTGTTGGACGAAGCAGAGAGTCGAGCGAGAAAAACAACCTAATGATGTAAATAGCAACGGCAGGGTATGTACAACAGCTGCTATTATTAATGGAAAACTAATTCATATTTTAATTGACAGTGGAGCATCATGTTCTTTAATGAAAGAAACTATAGCACAATCTCTAGGGCTCCATCGGCAGCCCTCTGTGATCTATCTTTGTGGACTTTCTAATGAGATTCTTACAGCTAATGAGAAAACAAATGTTATTGTTGAATTGGAAAACATAGCAATTGAAACAACTTTTTATATAGTTCAAGATAAAGAAATTCGGTACGATGCTATTCTCGGTAGAGACGCAATAAGTACTAATGATATTATGTTTATCACAACTTTGGGCGGCACAATAATTCAACGTCGGTTTCAAATAAATAATTGTGAGATTGTATACACTATAGACGACTTGATAACGAACACTTTGAGTCATGTTCCAAGTCACGTTCAAATCGACCTACGAAAGATGTTACATAAACATACAAGCCTTATAGGTTCAAATAATAACATCCGTGAAATAAAAACAGCTAAAATGACTATACGTACCACCACAAATGAACCCGTTGTTTATCACCCTTATCGGATGTCAGTTAGCGAGCGAGAAATAGTAAGAACAATTGTTACACAGCTATTAAATAACAACATTATAAGAGAATCGACCTCACCATATGCGTCACCAGTTATTTTAGTCAGAAAAAAAGACGGAAGTGACAGATTATGTGTAGATTATCGCGCTTTAAACCGAATAACTGTCAAAGATAGGTATCCACTGCCTTTAATTGATGATCAATTGGACAGGTTAGGAAAAGCTCGATATTTCAGTACACTTGATATGGCGCTAGGATTTCACGGAATTCCTATTGAAAAAGATGTATCTGTTGAGAAAACTGCATTCGTAACACCTGAAGGTCATTATGAGTGGTTACGAGTACCTTTTGGCCTTTGCAACGGACCGAGCACTTTTCAAAGAGCTGTAAATAACGCATTAGGGACATTGAGAAATACAGTAGCCCTAGTATACATCGATGATATTATCATACCATCTATTAGTATTGAAGATGGATTGGAAAAACTGAGTTTAGTATTGAAAGCACTTGATGATGCAGGATTTACTTTAAACTTAAAAAAATGCAAGTTTCTGCAAACAGAAATTGAATACTTGGGAAGAATTATATCTGAAGATGGAATTAGACCTGGAGAAACTAAAATAGAGGCTTTGAAAACTTGTCCGGCACCACGAAACATTAAACAAGTGAGACAATTGATGGGACTGGCTGGATATTTCAGAAAGTATATACCCGAGTTTGCGACGAAAACGGCATGTATTACTGATCTCTTGCGAAAGGATACAAAGTTTAATTGGACTGAGGAATGTGAAAATGCTCGTCAATATGTCATCAAAAAACTGTCTTCGCGTCCTCTATTAGTTGTCTTTGATCCAGAACGAGAAACTGAATTGCATACTGACGCCAGTAGTTTGGGATTTGGCGCAATTTTGTTCCAAAGACACAATCAAGATCTACGTGTTGTGTCATACTATAGTAAACGAGCTTCACCGGAAGAGTCTAAGTACCACAGCTACGAATTAGAGACATTAGCTATAGTAAATGCATTAAAACACTTCCGCGTGTACTTATTGGGAATAGAATTCAAATTAATAACAGACTGCAATGCTGTGAAGCTAACTTCAACCAAACGAGATTTACTACCCCGTGTTGCCAGATGGTGGTTGTATATACAAGATTTTAACTTTAAAATTGAATATAGAAAAGGTAGCAGCATAAAACATGTCGATTTTCTAAGTAGAAATCCACCGCAAAACCATATCCAAGAGGTGCTAGTGAATGACCAAGTTACATGGTTAGAAGCCACTCAAACTCAAGATCGAGAGGTGATAGAAATAAAAAGAAAAATTGAAGAAAATCCTGATAGTTTGAAAGAGTATACTATGCAAAATGGCATTTTGATGCGAGTGTTTGAGGAAAATCAAGAAAGAAAATTGAAATACTATGTCCCCTCGGCAGCGCGATTTAACTTAACTAAACTGTTTCATGATGAACAGTGTCATATCGGAGTAGATAAGACTCTCGAGTCTATGCGAACAAAATACTGGTTTCCTGGAATGACACCTTTTGTGCGAAAATACATCGGTCATTGCATCATATGTTTATCGGCGAAACGACCCAGTGGGCCAAAACAAGGCTTACTGCATCCTATTGAAAAACTGCCAATACCATTCCATACTATACATGCCGATTGTACAGGACCATTTGGAACAGCCAGTGATCGCTATAGATACCTGTTGTTATTAGTGGATGCTTACACTAAATTCACAATATTAGTACCTATAGAAAATCTGACCGGAATAGAGCTAGTAAGAGCCCTTGAACCACAACTTAGTTTGTTCGGTACTACAAAACGAATTATAACTGATAAAGGTACCAACTTTTCTAGTCGACAAACAAAAGAGCTATTGAAACGAATGGATATTGAAATCCACTTTATTGCTACCGGAGCAAGTAGAGCTAATGGGCAGGCGGAGCGATATGTAGCTACCGTGCTAAACTTACTTGCCTGTGAAGTGAGTCGTGGGGCAGGATGGACGAGCGTCATTAACAAAATACAACTTAGTTTGAATACTACAATTCAGAAAAGTATCGGTTGTACCCCAATAGAACTTCTCACTGGAGTACGGTCGGAAGTGCCTGTCATAAATCAATTAAAAAAAGGACTTCCAAAAATAGAATCAAATGTTGATATACAACAATTAAGAATTACTGCTGAAGAGCGACTGCGAAATAATGCTTTAAAAACAAAAAAAAGATTCGATAGAATGCGACGTAATAATATGCAATTAAGAGAAGGCGATATTGTTTACGTTCAGTGTCAGCGAACACGTTTGGGAAAATTAGATCCGAGATATAATGGACCATACACAATTGAAAAATGTTTACCGAGAGATAGATACAAAGTTAAAAATGTGGAAAAGAAAACTTACCAAATAGTACCAAAAGACAAAGTACGATTATGGAATCGAGAGGCTGCGGAAAATGCCGTGACAGCCAATGTTTAAATAAATAATAAAAACTAAACGTTAAAAAAAAATACGTAAGTATAAAAATATTAAATGGCGTAAGCGGCTTTTAAAGTGCGCTGGGATCGCTACAACATATTGAGTGTATTAGGTGAGTGTGCGCGAGCATTTTATGAATCATACATAAGAATGCTAGGACCGCATAACTAAAAAAAAAATACACTAGAGATGACGCGAGCTACTTACAAGATAAGTGAGCTAGGACCGCAAAGTAAAAAAATAAATAAAATAAAACCTAAAGGTTTAAATGGCGTAAGCTGCTTATAAGATAAGTAAGCTAGGATCGCAAAATAAAACAATAAAACCTAAAGGTTTAAATGGCGTAAGCTGCTTATAAGATAAGTAAGCTAGGATCGCAAAATAAAACAATAAAACCTAAAGGTTTAAATGGCGTAAGCTGCTTCTAAGATAAGTAAGCTAGGATCGCAAAATAAAACCTAACGGTTTAAATGGCGTAAGCTGCTTCCAAGATAAGTAAGCTAGGATCGCAAAATAAAAAAAATAAAACCTAAAGGGTTAAATAGCGTAAGCTGCTTACAAGATAAGTGAGCTAGGATCGCAAAATAAAAAAAAAACCTAAAGGGTTAAATGGCGTGAGCTGCTTACGAGATAAGTGAGCTAGGACCGCAAAAAAATATGTTGAGTGTGGAGCTAAAATGAGATAAGGTAGTGCTAAAATAAGCACAGGCCTTGTCGATCATTGTAGAATTAGATAAGGTAGTGTTCAAAGTAACACAGGCCTTGTCGACAATTATAAATAAATAAAATGTATAACAAAAACAAAAAAAAATACATAATTAAAGCTCCAAAGATAAAAAAATATAAGTGCCACTGAGGGCACAGAAAAATAAAATATAAATTGCCAAAGTGGGCATTTTACATAGCTTGTTAACTAGTTCCGAGTTATTAACATGATTCATTTTTCAGGTAATCCAATGACTGGTGGCTGGATGTCATAGATAGGCTTCGAGAGCGAAGCCTGGGCAGGAAGGCCGTGACAGCCGCACTCTATTCTATATTTAGATTCGTAATGTAAACACAAGTTCAAAATGAATGAGACCCTGTTTGTTTTGTAAGTTAAGTTAGTCTGATTATACCGTGCTAAAGGAAAGACGTGGTTTTATTAATCTAGACTTTTACTCCCTATTCTATCTTCTAGACTAGACCCCTTCTGTCACGTGTTTTTACTTATTCTAAAAATAAAAAGCATACAATTACTCCAATTGAGTGGTATAATCGATGAAACATGGAAGCTAGCAGTTATTTTCGATGCAATAAAACCACTTACATTGGTGTACTTATACGTTCTTTTTTATTTTTAGAATAATGTAAAATAACTCGTATAACGAGATATTACCCGTATTTTTTCCTTCGTTTCTTCTTCGCTCGGTTTGGGAAAACGGGTCAATTTTGCGTCCTGAAACACTCTTCTGGGGACACCGAGACGGAGAACCAAGAAAAAAGGGACGGAAAACTGAAAAATGGGACGGAGAACCGAAATAGGGACGGTCGCGGAACGTACTCAATCTTAAAAACAGGAATACACAGTATTCCACAATATGCAACGTTGTGTCGCGTCGAGTCGATTACTCGCGATATACCAGGTTGTTCAATAAGTTATGTCGTTCGATACGAAAAACAAGTTTTTATTATTTGAAATACATTTTATTATTCAATATAATCTCCTTGAACTTCAATACACTTATTCCAGTAATTTTCTAATTTATGATTCTATCCCTGATGTGGAGAATCCGGAAGACTGTCGAAATACGGTTCCACGGCTGCTATTACCTCTTCGTTCGATGAAAATCGTTTTCTACGCATTAATTTTTTGAGATGTGAGAACAGCTAGAAGTCAAAGGGAGCCAAATTTTGCGAAAAGGGTGGATGTTGCAACAGTTCGTATTTTAATTCAAAACGATCCAAATGTTTTTGAGAAAGTCTCGTATGCGACTTTCTCAACAACATTTGGATTAGTGAATGCGGCACCCATTTTGGACACATCTTTCAATAACCCAAAACTTCAGCCAAAATAATTCTCACACTGCCTAATGAGATGGGCTAGGGCTTCTTCTAAATCCTGTATTTTTGCTATGTTTTCTGGTGTTGATGCATTTTTTGGACGTCCTTCACGTGGTTCGTCTTCAGGGCTTGTATGACCACTTTTAAATGTAGCTACCAATCTTTCTACTGTTTGAAGTGAAGGTGAAGAGGCCTTATGCACTCTTAACAATCGTTCATGAACTTGTATTGGAGCTATATCTTCCAGAAAATAAAAAAATATTACTGCTCGATATTCAAGTTTATCCATTGTGCAAAAATACTGTTACACGTCGACTTTGAACGGCTGCAATATACCAATGAGATAACAGATCTATATGAAACTCCACACGTGTTCTTAAAAAAGTAGTACTACTTTTATAAAAACAAAACGACGAACCTAATAGCTCAGAGTATATAAATACTACGTACAACTAATAGTGTTATCTCGTATTGAACGACAAAACTTATTGAACAGAATCAATCCTTTCTTAATTCGTGTCAAGCTGTCATTTACGTAAGCTTCGCTTCTGTCGGGCGTCCTACGACACCTCCACAGGTATTCTGTATTTCATAATTTATTTATGATTGATGGTAGGATTATACTCTTGATAGTTTTTCTCCAAAATATTAGTATTTTATTGCCAATATAATTTAATGGCAATATGTTTATGCAGCTACGAGAATATGACAGCTTGATGAATCCGAACAATTTTATTAGTTTTAAATACCAATTTTATTAAATACCAAAGAGCAAACTGCCAGTTTACTGGGAACTTATTACCGATGATCAACAGAGGCAGTTTAGAGGAAATTTTCTATAGATTGTATTTTGTTAACTTTTTTAAATATTGTTTTTCTTACAGTTTACAGATACAAACGAAGCCACAGCCAAAATGAATAGAAGACTACTAATTTGGATAATTTTAATATTCGCAAACATAGAAACAATTCATAACACCAAAGAAGACGGAAACAGAAATATAAGAAATGCCAGACACGTTGAAAATAATGAAATCTCCCTCTTGCAGAGTCCAATAATGAATATGATGATGCAATCTATTGCACCGAATTATCATGCCAGCAATCCAAACGATTTGTTTGATATATTGAGAGACAAATATACGTTACCACATGGTAAGTTTGTAATCATGTTTTTGAAAATTTATGTAGTATCTATGTGAACTCAAATGTTTGTAAACTCAGTATATTCAACGTTTGGAATATAAGCATAGTCTTTGCCACAGGAACGTTGTAAGTTTGAAGGGTTTAGCCTTGTAAGAACATGTCTATGTCTAGGCCAAGACACGAATTACAAAACCGCACCACAAAGAGCATGCCCAAACATTGGCAATACATTTTAATTGATCATCGGAAAGTTAAAAAAAACATAGCACGCATAGTAGGCGTTAGACTCTATTATGAAATAATTAAGTGACTTAGTTATCAATCAGATCAAACTATTTAATATTTGATACCGTAAAGTTGCATTGAACTAATAACGCAACTCCATACAGGTGTGAGCCAGCCAAGGTTCTTCTAGAAAGTGCCGAAACATGTTACTTATAATAATCTCCAACGAAACTTTTGTTTTATTTATTTTTAGTAAGTACATGAGGTAAAACTGTACTTGTGCACATATTGTCGTAAACAAGTGATATTTATTGAAAATTATGCTTATGAAACTCGAAATACAAAATAAATCTGTATATATTTGTATTAATGTTGTTTACTTTTGTCGAATATAAATCAGAAATTGAGTGATAGATAAAATTTTCATTCACAAGTAAGTACATCAAAAAGCTTTTAATGCCGATGACCGCCGAGATGAAATTCAATGCCAAATATTGGTAAATATTTTGAATAATTTTATAATTAGCCCTTAGTTCTATACGATACCTACAGCACTACTAAATGTACAAAGTAAATAAACGTCACTACATATCCTCCCCTGCTACTCTAGTGCCCAAAGGAGAGGTAGCTCTGATCGTACGCTATCCAATGCGAACGGTTGCTCATGTAATAAAGAGAAGCAGTTATTTTGTTGATATATAACGTCGTCCCTGTCGATCAGCTAAGGTCGACTAAAGAACGTCGCTGCTGATAGTCCTACACACAGATTACAGAATAAATTGCAGATGGAGCGCACGGAACACGAAAGTGTCACGGGTAGGGCTGCTACCTCTCCGGGTTTAACATTGATATCTCCGGGTCAGAACGGGAGGATGAATTTTCGAAGATTTTTAAAAAGCCTGAGCATGAAAATTTGCTAAAATAATCCCTCCAGAATGAAAAACCAAGTCAACCTACCACTAGGTCATTTAAATGTAAAAAAATACGTACTTAATTAGGTTACGTATAAAATTAGGTACTTACTTTAATAAATAAATAATTCATCATCATCATAATCAGCCCATAATGTCCCACTGTTGAGCACGGGCCTCCTTTCACAAATAAGGCTGAAAGGGAGTGGGCAGATACTCAAAATAATTCATAGTTTAAACATTTTTTTTAATTTTATTTCTAAAATCTCCGGGTCTGCTTTTTTTGAACGGTGGCAGCCCTAGTCACCGGTTTGTCTAGTGCCTTTGACGCTGTGTACGACTAATCATGCATTGACTTTGACAATGACAAGCCATATGATAAGTCCTAAAAGAACCTTGAATAAACGCATTATAGGTACAGAAAACAGGTATAGAAAATCTCAGTAGACATATGGGGGGTATCCCCCATATGTCTACTGAGATTTTCTGGAGTGGCCACCTCTACCAACCTCTCAGTCAAAAGACGGCACACTATACCAGGCAACCCCTTACGAGGCGTCTGGGACCATCTGCGGTAGGTCACGCCGCCAAAGTACTCGCCCCTGGTAGTCATGAGAAAATGTGAGTCGCACCGTGATCATTCACTACCATTTATCCAGAATGGTACCGGAGCTGTCAAAGTCGCTCACCACACGCACCCCAGCACGCCAGCACTAGCATGAGCACCAACGTAAAAATACGCAGCGCAAGCACCGGCACTAGCGCACCTTGTTGGTACTAGCGGATTTAATCCCCGCTAGGGACGCCAGAGAAGCTGGCTCCCATTTCTTCAGAATGGTCCCGGAGCTGTCATGCACGCTCACCGCTCGAATACGAATCCACGCATCTACCCAATGCCTGCAGCTGGGTTGCCGGAAAACTAATCCAACGGGTAGTCCTCTACTTTCTATCCAAGAAAGTGCCGGAGATGCAGCTCGCTCACAGGAGCTCACTTGCTTGAGGGTTACTCACGAACCCTGCGTCTGAACACCAGGTGGCCCTTTGCCTTAGGCCGGTAACTTCAGACACTTGTTGCGCGCGAGGAATGACGCTCGACCCACATGTAGCCGAGCAGACAACATGCCACTCCTCTGCAACCACCACATAGACCACCGCGAGTCGAAACCCAATGTCAGGTTCCGCCTTTGCGCTTGCAATGGCGGAGGGCCAACCTGACCCCGCGTACCCTTATCCAAACAGCCGGACCCGTAGTTCCAGCTGCGAACCCCATCTGTTCGGGTCGTACAGACGTGGGCGTTGCTAATTTTGCACCACCCGGAGGACACGTGTACGGAGTTTAAGGCAGAACGTACGGATGCGAGCAACATTATCCTGCATTATAGGTACAGTAGTACCCAACTAATATGACTTACCGATGTACCTGCGCAGAATATACATTTTCCAAGCGCGGGAAATGCTATTGGTCGGCAGCTGCCGCCATGTTAGCGCGCGCCGTGCGAAGGAACGTGACTTGCGAGTGAGACGCAACTAACAGCCGCAGTGTATTATGAACCTCATAGTAGTGATCTAAGGTTGAGGACTGTTTTAAGCATTCTTTCGTTAATCTTCGGGGCCATACTTTCTTTTCTGCGCGAACGAAAATTCACGACGCGCCATATCACTTGGGTACTACTGAAACCCTGTTATAAAATAAAACTGTATCAAAGAATTCTATGGATTGTAGTAATAGAAGGCAGGATATAATAATATCGAGAACCTACGCTAATTACCCTTAAACATTGCTAGGTCTCAAATCACCATTAGCAGAATATGATTACGTCATTGTTGGAGCGGGATCAGCAGGCTGCGTTCTCGCGGCCCGCTTGTCTGAGGACCCTGACGTCACAGTGTTGGTACTGGAGGTGGGCAAACCAGAGATGATTCTAACCGACGTGCCATCGATAGCGCCATATTTTCAAAGGACGGACTACGCTTGGCCATACTACATGGAACGGCAACCAGGAGTTTGCTTAGGTCAGTATAAATATTTGTTTCATATGCTTGCTGTTGATTAAAATTTGTAACAGTTAAACATTTGGATATCAAACCATTGTCTCACTGCTTAGTACAGGCCTCATATATAACTTTTAATATTGTTATACAGCTCAACTCATAAAATAATTTTACCCATAAATACAGCAATAAATTACAAATCAGACAGCGCACGTAGGGAAATAAAAATAATAATTAATATGCGTTTCATTTATGGTTGTATTTTAGTTATCTACTCATCCATGTCATAAAATAAAATACACTTAAGGTGCAGCGAAGACGACCGACTATCCGTGCCGCACTTTTTACAGTCAGTTGCATAAAGATCACCATTAAAGCTTCATTACGTAATGAGACATTAACGTTAATGAATCCGTCAGTTTAAAGATGTTGCACAAAACCACTTTAGGCATAATTAAAGGTTCATTAGCTAAAGACGTCAAAAAGTATGTTCTCAGTTACAAATCGCAATAAAATGGCAACATTGAATGAATGGAATGAATGATTTCTCTACATTGATAATTCTGACCATTGATTATGTAAATGTTTAGATTATTTCAATGTCTCTAAGGATTAAAGGCGGTGAAAAAATAGACTCCAATTGTTGGTGACTAAATTATTTTCCCGCGCACAATTTAATGGGTCAAGAAGCACCCATTAAATTTAATCTGAACAACTGTCATTATAATGGAACTTTAGTTACTAATGTCGCTTTGTGCAACTTAAAACTAAGTAAATAAGGTTTTAAAGGATCGTTTGACACTTCATTAGATAAATTGAAAGGAGGCATTAAATATTAGTCAAATGACTGTTTGTGCAACAGTTTAATGGAAGATTTGTGTTTAATGCCGACTTTAAAATTTAAATAACGTTTCTGCAACTGACTGTAAGTCTGTTAAAATAGAACCTATACAAGTCCAAGAAGTAAGCCCACGCTCGCACGATCCATTATTACGCGCGTTATTTTCAACGTTATGAATAGAACGTTTGACTTCTCCTATAAGTATTCGCACGCTGACGTTTTTTTACGTCGGAAGTTTCCATACATTCTAGTAAAAAAGTCAAGCTCAACGTTTTTTTAAACGCCCGTGGGTACCAAGGCAACACACACGACGCGCAAAAAGTCTGCGAAAGAATAGGATGTACCCAAATCTCTATTTCTTTGTCTGTATTTAAAGTACAAAATAATACATCGCAATCTCTGCATTTCTATTGCATGTACGCTCTAGCTAGAGTTCCGCCGACAGTATGATCGAAAATGTAATGTACGTTGTGTTGTGTGCTTTGAATTTGTAAAAAATCCGTAACGAACTTTTTTGTGTGCCGCAGACTCCTTCGCACAAAAAGTTTATCGTGTGCGCTGCACCTTAACTAAATAAAAAACAAAATTTGTAATTCAGACGTCAACAATGTTTTAATAAGTTTTAATGTTTTAAATTTCTTAGTTGTATCCTCGACATTCATCAACTCAACTCTATCTCACTCAACCATGATAAATTGACAAAACCATCCGCCAATTGAGAGATTGTTTACGCAAATAGAGATTGTTTATAAGGCATCATGAAATGCCAAACTCAAGGTAGCTCGAGACTTCGCGATTTCCCTACTTTTCCGCCTTGAGCCTTTAAAAGTGCCAATAGCGGAAGAATTTGTTATATTTATTCTGTAAAAAATTACTGCGGGAAAGAATTTGTCATAACGAAAAACTATAATTATCCATTTTTTTAATGGCTGAAAAGAAATGAGACTGTAACGAGTAAATTGCATAGTTAGAGAATACCTTTTCTTTTGTTAAGACATATTAACTCAAGACATATTTGATTGAGTATGGTCTGTTTTAGAAAATAACTT
The DNA here is from genome assembly GCA_951394255.1 of Polyploca ridens. NCBI lineage: Eukaryota > Metazoa > Arthropoda > Insecta > Lepidoptera > Drepanidae > Polyploca > Polyploca ridens. Next base: position 9,555,311 of record OX596260.1, read on the forward strand.
TGAATATGGCGCGTATACACAAATACCTTCCTACCATCAAATGAGGATTATTTAACTTAATTTAATTTGGCAGGTATGATAAATAAGAAATGCTTCTGGCCAAGGGGTAGAGCTGTTGGTGGTACCAGTATTATAAACTACATGATCTACACTAGAGGAAGACAGCAGGAATGGGACAGAATTGCAGCCAGTGGCAACTACGGGTGGTATGTACAAATCCTATACTTACATATAAGATACCATTTGGCATAAAATACTAACTATGTCTTAATTATACATATTTTATATTAAGGTCTTACAAGGAGGTTCTTGAGTACTACAAGAAGTCAGAAAGCGCCAAATTGAAAGGTTTTGAAAATTCTCCCTATCGAGGCAAGACGGGAGAAGTGAGCGTGGAATTTGTAAAATACAGGTTAGTTTTTAGTGAAAAATAACAAAACAAAGAATAAATATTTTTATCATTGAAGGATGCATAAAAAATTATAAATTGATAACTTTTTTACAGAACACCACTCATTGAGGCTTTTTTAGAGGCCGGTAGAATATTGGGACATCCAACGATGGATTATAATTCACCAGAACGACTTGGATTTGGATATGTTCAAACCAATATCCGAGATGGTAAAAGGGATAGCGCAGCCAAAGCATTTTTACATCGTAACAAAAGAAGGCCTAACCTCCATGTATTGCCAATGAGCACCGCAACTAAAGTTCTGATAGACCCTAACACAAAAACTGCTTACGGAGTGGAATTCGTGCGCAATCGTTTAAAGCAACGTGTTACAGTCCGAAGAGAAGTGATACTATCAGCCGGTCCAATTGCTTCACCACAACTGCTCATGTTATCAGGGATCGGACCAAGAAATCACCTCAGTAATCTGGGTATTGCTGTTATACAAGACTTGCCTGTGGGCCGCTCACTCTATGACCATATAACATTTCCCGGAATTATATTTACACTTAACACAACTAATGTAAGTATTAACGAAAACAGAGTTGGAACGCTTCAAAATGTTATTAAATGGTTGCAATACGGAGATAATGCGGTCAGTTCTCCCGGGGCAGTAGAAGGCATCGGATATATAAAGACACCTGGATCTGAAAACCCCCCTGAAATACCAGATATAGAGCTGATAAGTATAGGTGGCTCTTTAGTGTCCGACGGTGGACCGTCAGGAAGTAAGGCTGCGAGGAGAGGCATGATGATATCTGAAGAAATCTTCGATGGAGCATTCGGGTCTATTGATAACAGTGATACTTGGAGCGCATTTCCAATGTTACTTCATCCAAAATCGGTAGGATATCTAGAGTTAAAGGACAACAATCCTTTTAGCCATCCTAAAATGTATGGCAACTATTTGACTGATCCTGTAGACGTGGCTACGTTTATAGGTTCAATTCGGCACGTTCAGGCGTTGGCAGCAACGCCACCATTCCAGAAGTTTGGTGCTAAAATACATAGAGCGCAGTATCCTGCATGCCGCAACTTGCAATTTGACTCAAATGCATACTGGGAATGTGCAGTGAGGACTCTCACTGTGACGCTGCATCATCAGATAGCAACGTGTCGTATGGGTCCTGCAAGTGACCCTTTAGCTATAGTGGATCCAGAGCTACGAGTACATGGCATACGGCGCCTGCGTGTCGTCGACTCCAGTATCATACCACGAACAGTTTCCGTTCACACCCATGCTCCAGCTATGATGATAGGCGAAAAGGCGGCAGATATGATTAAAGCTACTTGGAAATGATGTGTCTCATGATAATTATGTTCGTAAAGTAATTAGTTTTAGGAGAATAAATTGTAACCCACGCACAACTTTACAAAGACCCAATAAATTAAGTCAAGTCATTAATTATAGATATACCTACACCTAATTCTACTTACTCCATGTTTTATTTTATCCCTATTTCGATCGTTTCCTAAGAATTATTACGTTATACATAACTAGGTGTGATTGGTAGCCGACATATTTTCCTGGCTTCATAACAGCTAAGATCATATTAGTAGAATAATTTAATTTCCAAGAATAGGAAATCCGTTTTAAGGGTGGATTCAACTAGTAGATGTCTTATATGAGATTAAATCACTAATTGGGGTTTAAAGGCAAGTTTTTTTATATAAAAAAAATTATTAAGTTGGCCACAACCGCGGTTCTTACCCTACAACTGTAACATGGACCAATGAACTCGTGGTTGCAACGTCAGTAACCCTCCGTGCACGAGTACAACTCGCACTGTTGTTATTATCTAAATGCTAATGTAGCTATGCATAAAAAATGCAGATATAAATTAAAAATCAACTACTAATCCTGCTATTCTGCTAATACGCTATTCTGATAAATGCGTAAGTGAGTTGTTTGTTTATTTGTATTTTATTACCTCCTAACGTCTCAACGGCACAATCAATCGGGATGAAATTTGGCACATTTAATATATAAAACTTTTTATCGCGGGAAAACATTAGATCCCTGGGAAATGCTGGTAAAAGTAGTATTTAAATAAGAATAAAAAAACTACGGATCAAGGACCTCTACCAGCTCTCCTTTGCTTTTACATTTAATGAACCAGTCTTATAAAAATAAGTGGCCAGAACCGAGGGGACATTGCCGCTTGACCTTTTGCAGGGCTTCTTGTAATTTAGCGTTTTATACAGGATTACATGTACTGTTTTAACCCGTTGGCTCCTCGCAGATAGGCCGCGCGACCTATAACTAATTTATTATGAAAATAAAAAAAATAGAACTGCGAGTCAACTGATTAAGGGGTGGAGGGCAATAAACAATTTTTACCACGAAACAAATGAGGAAATCGCGAAAAAACAAAAAACTCTTAATACAAACTATTAACCTGCATATATCCTGAGGCTGGGGTGTAGTAAGTATTTACAAACAAAATACTATATGTATTATATCTGTTATCTGGTTTCCATAGCACAAGCTCTGCTTAGTTTGGGATCAGATAACCGTATGTGAGGAATGTCCTAGGATAATTTTATTTATTTATATTTTACCTTGCTCAATCAAAATGTATGAAAAGTTTTTATTTCCACCAATTCTGCATTGGTACAAGATTTTCATATTGTTATATTAATTTATCGGGTATAATCGCGCACAGATTATTTAAAATTACAATGAGTTTAGTTCGCCAAAGCTTAATTAAAAGGATAGTATTGATGAGAACCTCGATCTCTCAAAGCTGTGCAGGTAAATTAAAAATAAACCTGCGGAAAAAAGCGCATGTCAAAATTTGTTCAGCCAAGAATAACGTTAGTAGAGGTTAGAGATGTTAGTTTTTTTTAATGTATTACTGCATTTTTATGCATAGTTAATTCATATTAGCACTTAGATTATAACAAAAGTGCGAGCTGTACTCGTGCACGGAGGGTTCCACACAATAAAAACCAATGAAATTATGTGGTTCTTTAACTTGTACGATTTTGCTATGAAATGACAAGTAGGCGCACCAAAACATTCATTTTGTTACAAAGTCATAACTTTATTTTCACATTTCGCTAGTATTAGTAATGTTTAAATACATTAATTATATTGTACAAAATATACAGAAATTCCAAATTCTTAACTTGTTTCATTATTTTCCAATTCATAATGCGCATGTGCCAAATTGTTCATCAAATAACGTTTCTCACAAATATTGTTTAAATATCAAGTAAATATTTACAAAAAAGTCGCATATTTTTCCATGAGTATATATATTACTCATATATTACTACTACGATATTGGTTCAGGCCCTATAAAATATTGAAGTTCTTTATTACCTAATTATGGACGAACAGATAGACTGCAATAGGGCTCCTTTTTACCAGAGTAGGTACTCATGGAATAAACACTCGTGCACTATCGTTGTCGTCTTTTTTTTTATTTTTTTTATTTCATGTACCTACTGCTCGGTTAGCGAAAGATGGCACGTTCAACTTTACACGTTGCGCTTGTGTAGTGTCTGTGAATAAGCGCGTGGCGTGACGTCTCGCACTGCATGCACATCATGAAAAGTCTGTCTGTCTCTCGCGCGCGGTCAAGCTTATGAGTATGAAGGAGATAGTTTTACTTTTGTTACTGCTCATAAATATAGAGTGGTCTTTTTCTGAATTCAACCATTAGAACTGACTGACTTATTAGAAGCATAATGTAATAAAACATACGGTCATGAAATTGCATATGTGTGAGTACTTACTGTGAACGTGCCAGCTTTCGCTAACCGACCTATACGTTTTCAATACCTCTCAACTTTTGTCACTGACCGATTATGTGTGTGTATATCATTGATAAATTGTCAACAATATTAATAAAATGCCTCAATCGCGATGTTCGTGCTCTTTTCCGTTGAGGAATTCCATCATATCTTCAATATCCATGGTCAGATCATGATTGGATCTCATTGTAGGATTCGAACCCGGGACCTTCGTCTAACGCTGACTAAACGAGATATATCAAAATGATGTACCACGGAATTGTGTATCTTAAAAATATCTACAAAAAAGTCTATTACTCCACATGTATGGGTTTGATGAAAAAAAAATTTTGAGTTTCAGTTCTAAGTATGGGGAACCCCCAAAATTTTTTTTTTTTCTATTTTTGTGTGAAAATTTTAATGCGGTTCACGGCATACATCTACTTACCGAGTTTCAACAGTATAGTTCTTATAGATTCGGAAAAAAGTGGATGTGACATACGGACTGACGGACAGACAGACAGACAGACAGACATGACGAATCCATAAGGGTTCCGTTTTTTGCCATTTGGCTACGGAACCCTAATAAAAAGGAGAAATGCTAGCACAACTTCTGACATTTCATTGCGGCCTACATACTGTGTGTCAGCGAGTTAACGCATTTCTACACACGCGCATTTTGGTCCCAGTCGACATTCAGCACTGTCCAAACCTGCGGGGTACACCAACATTTTAAGAGTCCAAAAATGTTAAAAAAAGTAACTTTTTTTTCAATTTTATTATCAGTGACGTTAGCCTACAACGATTCAGACGAAGCAGTCGTACAAATATTGAGTGATAGTGACGATGAGTCCAAGTATACAACGATCAACCTTGAATCTTCAAAAATTACGACCAGTAGTAATGCAAGAAATGGGAAATTTTTATTATCATATCCTCAGAACAGGATTATTGACTCGGTAATGCAAACAGCTGCCACTAATTACGGACCACAAAATGCTGGTGACTTCTTTGATTTCCTAAGGGATTCATATCCTTTGCCCGACGGTAAGTGCGTATTTGTTTATAAATTTAACGAACGCATTTTATTTATTCTAAGTGCATGTATGATAATCCAAGATCATTGTTATGTCCTTCACGCTGCGGAATTTTATTTGGTATATAAGGAGTAAAGGACGAAAGGTAATTAAACCAAGAGATCTGTGCCAAGAGTATCAAATTGACTTGCGATTAAAATTAGTTTTTATTCATTAAAATTTGTTACAATTTCATAAAAAAAATATCATATTCTCATCATGCTTTTTGCTAAGGTATTTAATCTTCAAATTAAGACCACGGAGTACCTACTTTTACTGTCGCAAGCTAGAATATAAGTTAGGAACTACAAACATCGTTTTTTCTTTTTCGTAAAATTAATTTATTATTTCTTAACCTTCAAAACTACACGCATATGCAAGATTTTTTTGCACGATTCCTTTTATCTTTCATGCATTTATAGGCAATTTTTTTTAATTACGCTCCATAGTTAATTGCAATATTATACAGAAATACTTCAGCCAAGGATTGTTGTAATGCCGCCCGCCAGTTTGAAATTCAAATACCTACTTATTATACCCGGGGCCCAAGTCTGCTATTACAATTGTGTTCCAATAAACTATCAGTTATGTAAAAATTTACAGATTTGACAGTTTTGTTAGTATTGGCCCCCTGAATTAGGGTCGGCAACGCGCAAGTGATGGGATATCACTTGCGCGTTGACGCGTTGGTGTTGCAAGTGTCCATTGGCCACGGTAAACACTTACCATCAGGCGGGCCGTATGCTTGTTTGCCACCTTAATGGTATAAAAAAAACATAGATTTAACAATTTCGAGAAAAACTTTTTATTAATTCTATACCTATATTAAACTTTTGAGACGCGGTTCATTGTCAGTATTGTAGAAAAGATCAAAGTTAATCTTTCAAGCGTGTTTTGTTTTTGGTAAAATGCTGAAACACGACCTATACTTTTATGTTGTGATAAGTCTACTTAATTGGTATTATGTAATATGGGTCATTAAAACGGAATCCCTGAAACAGCTAAAAGCAAAAGACAACTCAATCCACCCAGGCAAATGCCATCCGAGGGCTCTGAAGGATCCTTTAAGATCTAAGTCACGGTCACAATACTTGCTTACCAGCACCGAGCTCAAAACTGGATATTAAAAGAAAACTGTGTAATTCCTATATGATTGGATATTTCAATGTGTAAGCAATAGCCTGTCATTAAAGTTGCACTTGAGAGCCAGTTCCCTTCTAAAAAAAGGTCACAGTAAAGTGAAATTTGTAGAAAAGTTGTGCTGTCCTACTTAGTTTCCAGGTCTAAAGTTCTTCTGTTCACTGACTTTTGCACAGTGCAGTGACCTTTCTATCGTTTTATTATTTTTTGGAAATTATATGGAAAGTAAAGTATCTCCCCGGAAATATCAGATACCCGAGTGAAAATATCGAATCTACACTGACGAGCAATATAAAAAAGCCACTAACTTATCATGAAATAATTCTGAAACCACGTAAGGTGAATGCGGATCGCAGAACTCTAGAACTCTCTCTGTGGAATCGGCGCCTAAATATATTTTTGAGATTATTATTTTTTTGCGTCAGTTTGGTGTGTTTTTAATACGTTATTAAATACATTTGAACGTTGCTTTTCACTTCAAGCTATCTTGCGTGGTTTCAGAATTATTTTATGAAAAGTTAGTGGCTTTTTATATTGCTCGTCAGTGTATAAATACATATTTTAATACAAGCTGATAATGCGTACTAAATGTTAAGACACTCGGTATTCCACAAAAAAGTTCGATAATTGCTTTTGCATTGGAGTTAATTACACTGGATGATAACAGTGCGAATTACCCACGGCTTATACTATTCAGATAATAAGCCTTTAGTAAAAAAAACACGACCAGGTGGACGACCTACGACTCCTACAAGTAACATATTGGACGATTCAAGGACTACCACAGAGAATTAAACCACATTACTCCAACCATGTTAACTGACTAGTAATTTTTTGTTTAACTTTTTTGTCATAGAATGTATTATTAATACATAAGTTCTTTTAGCAAAACTGGTAATAGTACATATTTTTCTCTGCAAAACCTCAATAGTTTAGCGGTAGTTTGATGGTATATAAAACTGTTATACTGGATTGTATTTGCATACCGTTACATACGTTATATATTGTAACATTCTCACATATTTAATAACGAGTTTGTTGTCCATTTTCATTTATCATCATCATCTTTCGGTATTTTTTTATACTAAATGAAATAACCTTTACTTCTAAAGCGTTGACCTTTAAGCTTATTATAACAATCTTTGACTATTTTTTAGAAATTATATGATTCATTTTAATTTATTGTTATTAGCTCTACTTCAATTTGAGTTTTTCATATTTTGTTACAAAACAATAAATAGAGACAATTTCAAATTGCAGGCCTACAAGCTCCATATGGTGAGTACGACTTCATCATCGTAGGGGCAGGCTCGGCCGGTTCGGTTCTCGCATCACGACTCTCTGAGAATAGGAACACCACTGTACTCGTGCTAGAAGTTGGCAAACCTGAGATGCTGCTCACAGACGTACCGAGCTTGGCGCCATACTTCCAGTCCACTGATTACTCTTGGCAGTACTATATGGAACCACAACCTGGAGTCTGCACAGGTATGTTATTCACCCAGTGTATACTTAGCAGTATTATAAATGCGGTGTTTTAGCTTAACAACTTCGATCGATAGATCGGTTTTCTTCATTCAGAAAGAAAAGTTTGCAGCCGAATCTGCTGCGTTATCGATATTAGCTTTTTCCTCCGTATTCAATAAGTTATCAGTATATTGATACTTGTAAAAGTGGAAAGACTATATATTGAAGTTAATGACATTGACCAGCGTACGCGCATGATCTCTTACGAAGGCATCTCGTCAAACCGGACTGCTTGACTTCATGTGATGGTAACAAGTACATTTTATTAAAGATTCGTTACGCCAAATCGTTATGCAGAAACAATAATGTTAAAGCAAATTGTTTTCACACGTTTTTTGGGATCATATTTATCGCAAATAAAAAATATTTTTCAAAAATATTTTATTTCTCTTTCTAGTATCTGAATGTTAAAGATCTTGAACGATATAACCTCTAAATCGTTCAAGTTAAAGATGATCTCATTATTAGCAAAATATAAAATCTTGCAAGTCATCTCTATCTCTAAATAGTATAAAATGAAGGCGCTTTCCGCGTCTGTCTGTCTGTTTATCCACTAACTCCTCCTAAACCACGCAATGGATTTTTATGCGGATTTCACCAAAAGATTAACCAATTTTTTCAAGGAAGGTTTAGTAATAAAAAAACCTAATAAAGTTTTTATATAAACTTGTTTGTCATGCTACACAACTTTTAGTAAGGAAATCGCAAAAATAAAAGTTGTTTTTCACACATTTTGATCGAGCACGTTTGAAATTATGATTGCAATGTCAGTTGGTCCCTTACTATAAGTTGTTCAGTATGAGCAACCAACATGGGTTTCATGAGATGCTAACCCAAAGTATCTAGAACTCTAATATCATTCAAACTTATAAAAGTTTGAATTCATAACGGAACACCATCAAGGTGACATTTCTACATAGGTATAGATAATAGTTCCTATAAGATAGTGATATTTATTCCAGGCATGTCCAATGGCCGCTGCTTTTGGCCGCGCGGCAAGGCCGTCGGGGGCTCCAGTGTCATCAACTACATGATATACACGCGAGGCAGGCCACAGGACTGGGACCGGATCGCCGCTGACGGCAATTATGGATGGTAAATAAGGTTTTTTTTTAAATGCTTGCGAATTGGCGACTCTTTCGAGCTATGTCAAAAGTGGAGTAATAGTAAGGCTACCAAAAAAAAAACAAAATACTCTACTTTAGAAGGCTATCACGTAATAATATGGAAACAGATGCTGGAAGCCAGGTATTTCTCTGTGTCCAAGTCCTTATAATTTGGTTTCAAATACGCTACCTAACCTACATCAAAAATCAAACAGACCTATGCCTATGTAGTATCTTGCTTAACTTTTCGACTGCAGTTACATTTCTTCAGGTATCCAAACATATTTATTATCAAGTTCTTATCCTGCAATTACTTTGATAAATCATTTGCATCCTATACGAGCCTTATGTAGCAAGCCAAAAAAATATTAAAAGGTCTTCGTTAATATAATCAACCATTGTCAATGTGCTGAATAGATTACAAAACAAAATTATGTACCTATCAAATCAAATAATGCATATTTCAAATGACCGACACCACTAGGCACTAAAATAAGAATAATATTTTCATTTCGTATTGTAACTGTATTCAAGTTCTCGGAAAATGTTTACCTAGGTTCCTTAATCATCCTCATCATTGCACCCGCATTGATTTCCACAAAAACGGAATCGGACGAAATAAAATCTTCACTATGCACTCAGAGTATATAAATACTACGTACAACAGAGAGACAGCGCCCATACTTCAAAAGTTACCACCATAACTCGCGCAAGTACAGCGCCGGTGGTGAGATTGGGGTACTAATTCCTATTCTGTAGTGCAATTCTGTTCTTTTTTTGACAGCTGACGACGACGACCATGACGTCATTCCGTCGAAGCGGTCTATTCTCTATACATTCGTAGTGCGGTGCTACATTTTTCAATTGGTCAATTAATCAATGTTTAATTTTAGGAACCTCCTATTAAGGTCGTATTATGTATCCATTATAAAAAAAACCTGTCACTTTGTGGATCACATTCATTTATGATAGTTTCTGTGTAAAGTTATGATATTTAAAGTGAGTATGTTTTATTATAAATTATTTATTATAAATCCAAGACTGTTCTTTGTCGAAATTAATGGGAAACAAAGGCCATATTCAGCAGAGGACATCTCGTGACAGAATATGATGATGAGACTAATTGTATAGTGGTTATAGAGTTGGTATTCATATTTCAGATGTCTGCAGCTCGGATAAGTCATATTATGGCCATCCTTAAATCAGCCAATGATGAAGATATCTTGGAAAATCGTCGTCAAGCTCAACAGTGGAGACTTTTGGCGAATAATTCTTTTTACTGTTCTCGTTGAAATAAACATTGATTAAATTGTGCCCAGCACTATAAAAGTCAATGCATTTTTATTTACTGGAAATGCTAAAATTCTTACAAATTCTATATAGAAGTCTTTGATATCTGGCTTATTTTTATTATTCCTAATAAAAAAATACCTCGTCAAATTAGTAGTATGTACCTACATACGAGTATGTTATTAAACATAATTTGTGAAAAGAAGTTAATTATTTAAATATTTTCAAAATATGGGCGCTATATCTAGTTTCTTTTTGTGAAGTTTATGTCCTAAATATTAAGATAAAGTTAAACTACTGAATAGCCTTCATATTAAACCTTTAAAATTGGTATATTCGGTACATTAAGTTTGACTAAAATATGAAATAAAATTTGCCTTTATCTAGTTTCCATATCATAAGTTTACTTGGCTTGGGATTACAGCTCAGATCATTAAAATAAATGAAGTCCACCCGCAGAGCGCAGTTGATGTTTACAATACACCTTCCAGTCCATTTTAATTCTTTTGACCAATTCAAGTATTCAATTGTTTCGACATGCAATAGTCCGGGAGGTACTGATGCATTTTAGGTAGTATTAATACGCCGATCGATGGCCATCTTTTTCAATAGATCTTGAATGACTAATAAATGAACCACGCATCAGCGATGCACCCGCGGTGGGTTTAGGATTGGAAGGTTACGGAAGGGGAAACTTTTTTTTTTAAAAATTCATGCGAGCAGCTGACGCGTGTTCCCCCCTCCACCATGCAGCAGATGATTTTTTTCAGCTCAGTATGATGTCAAATACTTATGAAACAAGTTTGAGCCGGCGTACTATGTCTTTTTTTTACTGGGAGTGGCTGACGACGGATGTGGTAGACTTGAGCACTTACTTGAGCAGACGGTCGGTTCACTTATTAGTCATATAAGATCAACTATACATTTCAACGTCAGCCGGCTTACTATGACTTTTGTGTTTGCAACGCTACCTCCCGGACTAACCGTCACAACGGAATACGTCATGTGTTGTCGTCGGTTGCCGTCAAAAACGTTTCAGAATACCAAAGCTGGGTTTGTAAGTGACTACAGCAATGTTTGTTTTTCAGTAAATGACAACAGATGACACTGTTGAAAGAATTTAATTTTAAAGAACAATGGGCACATTTGTATTTTTTTTTTGTTTTTTTGTAAGATAGGTAGAGCGTAGCATTTACTATATACTTTTGTTCAAAAAAGATAAAAATCCATACATTAAGTCCTAAACTAATCCAAAGAATTATTATTATGTTATTCAATTCTAAAAATACTGATTTTAAGTTGCATCTTACCCCACGGTTAATTGAGACAATTCCCAAAATACTCTAGCTATTGTTCATCAACAAAGAAGAATGTTCACTAATTCTGAATGTTAGCTCATCGTATTTTCTGTAGAAAATAAAAAATATATGTGAAAGAATTATTTCAATACGACAATTACATTCCGAGATATAGAATTTTTAAATGAGCGCGCGACGCGGGATTCAACCGCCCGGTACTCGATGCGTGTGACGTCATGTTCCAACGCTCGCTCAGTCCGTCGCGCTCTTTTTCTCTTGAAAAATCTCATTCCTTGGGTTTATAAATTTGAAACTTAGACCTATTACTTATCTAATCAAATCGAATGCTGCTTCTCATTATTAGATTTTTAAAACTACCCTTAAAAGGGGGTTTAGGGGGCGTTAAAGTTTGTATGGAAGAAACCTACTGCACGGTCAGATTAACTTGAAACACGGTTTTAATACATCGTATAAAAAATAAAGAAACACGTGTTTTTGGGTAATTTTAGCTCCTTAAATAACAATCTGCTATTCTATCACATCCTGATTGACTCTGTATGCCATGTTAAACCTAATTTTCGTAATAAATTAATATGCCATCTCGAAATCTCCACCTAGGCATAATTATTAATTAGAATTGAGCCTTGAATTAACTGCCAAGGGAAGCAAGTGCAGACAGGCTACTTCAATACATCCTTGTCGTCAATGTAGTTGCTGAGTAAGCTCCCCAACTAGCAAACAGTCGAATAATGAATGAGTTATTCGGCTACAGATCGAATAAATGTTGAGTAGTTGCTACGTAGTTCCCACAATGTAGTGTAAAAGCTTTTATTACGACTTTTTAGCATTTTTTGCTTTAAGTGCTTTAACCGTGTTGTGTAAACGTTTACTCGATATTCTTATAGTGCATTTATTCAATAGTCGTATAGTAGCTACCATTTCTCGTTTATACCACATATGAGTGCAGTAATAGAGTTGTCGATTCAAGTTTCATGTTTAAGAAGCTACTATATAGCTGCTACTCGACATTACTATATTAGAGCAAATTCGCCGAGTAAAAGCTGTCTATTTACTGAAAAGTATCTTAATATCTGTAATTGTAATCTAAGCTATTTTGCTGAATAAATTAAACCACTATAACTTTTTCCTTGCACGCGATACATACTTAAGTATGCCCATACTAACAAATGTAATACTCATGGAGACCTTTCATATGACATAGATTTCATTTGATATGATAAGGTTTACAACACAAAGTACGACACCGCCCATTATCCTTTACAAAATTTCGTAAATTGACGCGCGACGCTTAGGCCATCTATGTAAGGTCGTAAGATTTAAGTAAAATTACATAAATTGCAAATATTTAAGATACGAGTTTTACATATGAATTTAATAAATTATTAAACCTCAAATTATATTCCCTTGCAACAAAGCTTCATCAAAAATGATTTAGTAGCGTTTTGACTAAGAATTAATTCTCAATCAGTCCAAACGATGTTTGTAGCGACATCTATACGTGTAAATTCCACACTAATTATAAAATGTATGTGATTGACCAGACATGCTATGCAAAAGCCATCAACGCCATCTAGTGCAACTGTTGATAAGCATTGTGACTTTATCGAACGTACTTATTTGGTCGGTTGTAATGTTTCAATGAGACCTACAAAGATGATTACCCTATAGACCGGGAGATACTGGCACAAATTTCCTGGTCATTTGTACCAGTATGGCGACCTTTGAGGGGTCTAATTAAATGACGAAAAGGAAAATGATATAATGATGCGTTAATCGAACGTGTCGGATAAATTACGAGAACTAGAACATTATTTTATATTCTAGGTCATACGCCGAAGTCTTGAAATACTACAAGAAGTCGGAGCGAGCAGATTTAAATGGCTATGAAAAGCTACCTCACAGAAGTAGGGACGGCGTGCAGCCCGTTGAATTTGTGCACGTCAAGTATGTATCTTTTTAATTCAAAATTTATTAAATCCTTCCTAGTATTGGCAAAACTTGTCTAATGTCATTACTGTTAGGTGAATCTCGCTATCAGTATTGGGTCAAATTGGGTGGTATCAATGTTTTATTATTGCTGCTTTTTCGAGTTTTCAACAAATAAACTCACCAATTGGAACACCCTGCTTGCTAAAAATAATTAGATGCGAATACCCAGCAACCATATTTTATACAAAATATTGTAAATCAATATTCATTAAAGGCGAAATAAAATAATCAATATTCAATTTTGTGTTTCAGAACAAAACTAGTCAAAGCATTTTTAGATGCTGGGAGAATACTCGGACATCCAACAGTAGACTACAACGCACCAGATGAATTAGGATTTGGATACGTGCAAGCAATAATAAACAGAGGACACCGTCAAAGCGCTGCAAAAGTCTTCTTGCACAAACACAAAAAGAGGCGCAATTTACACATTCTGCCTCAAAGCACAGTCACAAAAGTTCTGATAGATCCCCATTCGAAATCTGCCTACGGAGTGGAATATGTGCATAATGGTTTAAAGTATACAGTCAGAGCACGCAAGGAGGTAATTTTATCAGCTGGTCCAATAGCTTCACCACAACTACTAATGTTATCAGGCATAGGACCCAGAGATAATTTAGCCTCGGTCGGCATTCCTGTCATTAAAGATCTAGCAGTAGGACAATACCTATATGACCATATTTGTTTCCCGTCACTGATATTTGAGCTGAATACAACTAGACATAGCTTTGATGAGGGTAAGATGATTGGATTAAGATCTGCAACTGAATGGCTCCGCAATGGCGACAACGAATTAGGTTCTCCTGGAGGTGTGGAAGGAATAGGTTATATTAAAACACCAATGTCTGACGACCCGGAACCAGTACCCGATATAGAGCTAATAAGCATCGGTGGATCCCTTATTGCTGATGGAGGGCCAGATGGCAGTAAGGCAGCTCGAAGAGGTATGAGAATAACAGATGCTACATTTAACGAAGCTTTTGGAGACATAGACAGAGCTAGAAAAGACACGTGGAGTGCATTTCTGATGTTGCTTCATCCAAAATCAGTAGGATATTTGAAGTTAAAGGATAAAAATCCTTTCAGTCATCCTCTTATGTACGGAAACTATCTGACCCATCCATCCGACATGGCAACGATAGTTGCGGGAATCCGACATGTGCAAGCATTGGCATCAACGGCTCCGTTCCAACGCCTGGGCGCGAAGCTACACAGATCGCAGTACCCAGGGTGTCGCTCACTGCAGTTTGACTCAGACGAGTACTGGGAATGTGCAATGCGCACCTTGACTTCTACATTACATCACCAGATCGCTACCTGTCGAATGGGCCCAGATACCGACCCGTACGCAGTCGTTGACCCAGAACTGCGTGTGCGCGGCGTACACAGACTACGTGTAGTCGATTCCAGCGTGATACCACGCACTGTATCTGCGCACACCCACGCCCCAGCGATGATGATTGGTGAAAAGGCAGCTGATTTAATCAAACATGCTTGGAATGTTTAAACATGAAGTATTTCTTAAGATAACAATAACGTGTAGCAAATATCTTCTTCATAAGTAACGTTAGCTACGTAGTAAATATAACATGATAAAATTGAACATGGCAAAGAAATGGCTGCAAAATCATGACTAGACAGGTCTTCGATGTTGTCAATTTCGAAGTAATGGTTTAATTAATTAAATTATATTATACTAGCTGTCCCCCGCGGTTTCACCCGCGTTCCCGGGATAATAAGTGTCTGTCCTTCTCCATACCAAAGGCTATCTGCATGCCAAATTTCATGATGGTCCGTTAAGTAGTTGAGGCGTGAAGACGTAACAAACAAAGAAACTCACTATCGCATTTATAATATTAGTTAGGATTCATTACTCGTAGTGGTGATGTGAGATTAGTATAAATAGTGAAAAAAAAAGCGAAGAAATTAAAATTTAATTATAAGAAAATGGAAGGAGCAAGGAAATATCGAAGTAGTAACGACGCAACGAACGGGAAGGTAAAGTTCAATTTCTGTTAAATAACTACATTACAGACTGAATTAGCATAAACCCAAATAAATCGAATACAAAAAAAATATTGTCGTGTTTTACTCTTATCCAATGAATATGTATTAATCATAATAATAGTAGGTCTTTACCTATGAAATTGCCGTTCTGCAGTACTGGCCATTTCAAATCAAAATAATTTTTGTTTGGCTAAGAATTCTAATTTCAAATTAATTTTATTTTAAAAACATGGAATTCTTTTTCCAAAAGTAGTCATATGTTTATTGATTAGTGTTACATTTTCATCGCATTTCAATCATTTTCGTCATCATGGATACGTTAAAAATTCGAGTAATTATGGAATATGAGTACCGTTGTGGCAGCAACGCGGCACAAGCGGCACGCAACATCAACGACGTTTACGGAGCTAACACTACAAAACAACGCACCACCTGTTATTGGTTTGCTCGCTTCTGTTCTGGGAATTTCGACCTGAAAAATGAACCTCGCGGTCGTCCGAAGACTTTGGTCGACAATGACGAATTAAAGGCGATTGTGGAAGCTGATGATACACAATCGACGGCTGAATTAGCAGCAGCTTTCGACGGCAGCGTCAAAACAATATTGGTCCATTTGCGTCAAATTGGCAAGGTAATAATTGGACTGTTTTACAAAAACCTTAAACCGACTTCAAAGTATACTAAGAAGTAATCAAATCCTGATCTGATGACATTGGAACAAACGGGAAGCGTACCCTTTCAAATAAAAAAAGAATTTTCTTAATCGGGTAATAAATGACGGAGTTATGAGGTAACAAACATTAAAAAAAAAAAAATTAATGATAATTATTTTCTGTAAAGCATTGAGCTATTATTACCACGTATAGAGAAGCTATCATAAGCAAAGGTTATGTCCCATTTCTTTAGAGTCGACTAAAGGTCTCTTTAGCACTGAAACAATAATTAGTCCTCTAAGCAGACAGTAGAAACACGTAGCGCTATGAGAACGCTTTTAGGAGAATTTTCATTCGCAAACACCGTGATTTTACGGCGCTTACACGGTTCGTTCATCGTTTTACAACAACAAGTGTGGCCGGATGGCCTCATTTGAACGAAACATAGTTGTGATGTGTGGCGTCTTCTCTTTACGTAGTAATAATTATCTATCTGATGGTTAAAACTGCATCAAAATCCGTTGCGTGGTTTAGAGTTAGCGGAAAAACGACTTCTTTTTATACTATTTAGAGATGTATTTAGAAATTCTGCTTAGTTTGGGATCAGGTAGCCGTGTGTGAAAAATGTCTCAAGATATTTATTTTTAAAATTTGAAAAAAAAAATTGATAACATACGATAATATTTCTCAGGTTAGGTAATTGTCCCCCAAAACCAGAATTCTTTTACATTCGCTACTTAGGTGTCATCGGGTCACGAAACTAAGCGTTTTTATCTGAATATAATTTGTGTTCTATAAATTCGGAGAAAACAGGCTGTGACTAATGGACAGACAAGAGAGTATCCTACTCGTATACACTGTGAGTCTGTTGAATTTTATCGAGCGTTTTTTTAAATTACTTTTTATGTATTTTTTAAATTCTTGTTCACTACAGTGATCACCACGTAAACAAAACTATGTAACTTTTAAACTTAGCGATCACAATGCAAACTCAATATAATTGAAAATAACAAGGCGTCCTCATAAAATGAAAATTGAGGCAAAAAATCGGACCTCAATCGAGATATTAGATGTTATTTATTGACAAATAAACAGGTTTTCTTCCATCACTGTTTACAATAATTGTAGAATTTCTCAATAAAATGCCCTCTTTACCTACCATTTTTATTCGCATGCCCGCCCCGACTTCGGGGAACCTACTGTTACCAGTATCAGTCAACCTACCTTTCATACCTTTTCTTTGATCTCAAAATATGTCTGTGCTCAAAATAAACAATATTGAATGAGGTGTTATTTAATCAGGTAACTAACTAAATAGGTAGCTCATTAAAAATAATATATATTGCTGATTTTTCATTTCGAATGATTTGAAAAAAAAAAACTTTTTCCGTGATTTGTCTCATTACCTCCTTCAGGGGTATTTATGTACTCCCGATAAATACCCCGCACCTTAGCCCCCTAGGTTACCCTAGCTATACCTTTCGTAGACGAAAATAAGAATTAGTCTCTGTCAGTACCACGACATGCCTCAGTGACAATTATCAAAAGCATCAATCATAACAGATTTTATTTTATATATTTTTATTTATAACTAGCTTCCGCCCTGCGGTTTCACCCGCGTTCCCGTCATAAAAAGTAGCCTATGTCAACCGCGGTTAGTGTAGCTTCCCAACAGGGAAAGAATTTTTCAAATCGGTTCGGTAGATTCGGAGCCTATTCAATGCAAACAAACAAACAAACAAACAAACAAACAAACAAACAATCAAATCTTTCCTCTTTATAATATTAGTAAGACAAGCAAATAATAGGCTCAATTGCCTTAATTTGACTAGCATGCGTTTTTCAGTGCCTATGATTTTTTTTTATTAATTTGAGAGGGTTTTACGTATGTGACAATTCTGAAAAAAAATTACACAGGTCCTTCTAGCAACGCGGATCGCCGCGGAATGCGAGTGAGCGCGTAGCAAAATAGGCGAGTTGCAGGACAATAGAGTGCGGTATGATGTTGATGGTGCTCAGATTAATTAGACGTAAGCGACTTTTTTAAAAAATCATTATTATGAAAAACTCAATCGCAAATTCAAAAAACTAAATCGGGCGTTTATTTACTTATGATATTGGCGTTGGATATATTTGGGAATTTCTTGATTTTCGGAGGTATGTTTAACATTTTTTTTTTATCGAGGCTTTTAATTGAATTCGTGTTTTCGGCTCGGGCGATGTGTTTGTTATATCCTTAAGTATCATATATTCAAATTTCAATGCCGTAGAGTCAGCAGGTTTCATATAATTTGGGCTGCAATGTAGAGACTTTTGTCCATTTCTGCCTCTTAAATAAAACAGGACAAAGTGCGAGTAGGATTCACGCCTTGAGGGTTCCGTCCACCAACTACAAAATTTAAGTTTATAATCGCTAACCATGATTTCGTATTTTATTACTATTGTTTATTGACTATAATAATTAAAAAACAGTTTATCTGGATTCTTCAAAAAATTAATCAGTTTCGATCAAGCCATTTTATAATTTCTTTAAAATTTTAAGTTAGAATGTATGTCGATGTAAATGTTTCGTCTCGTCGATGTAAATAATCCTCAGCATATAATAAATTCCATCAAAATCAATTCAATGCTTTAAACTAAGGGGCTGGCCTACTTCCGTCCTTTATTAACTTCGAATGTGTAGTTCAATGCCATTATAACAATGGCTTCAACCTAGGAACCGTTGAATAGTAAAAAATGTGATAAAAAATGCTAGAATTCACAAAGTGTGAGGGAAGCTTGTACGCTGAAGGTTTCGTATATCATGTCTTTAGTTGTGCATATATCGTTGTTTTATTATCAAACATAACATTAACGACACCTAGCCTAGAGTATGACTTGGTCATAGGGAGAAAATTTTATTATTATTTATTACGTGCCGTTTTAAATGTCACTATTAACATACTAGTCGAATATCAACCAATACCATTATATAAGTATTCGACAAGCCGGTCTGTGTGGAGGTCACATACACACACTCTGACTGCTACGCCACTGTCGGACAGGGTTTCGATTCCTTCTACCCAGACAGAACGAATATTATGTTGGTTCTATGTTGGGCTCGAAATATCTTAAAAGTTTAAAATAAGGTATATCAAATCCGCTCGTGGTGTCCGCTTGATTAGCCGTTATTATACTCTATTTCACATAAGATGAGTCGTCAAGGTCAAGGGTTTTTTACCAATATCTAGTGAAATTCCATTTGATTACTCTGAAATAATATTCACAATATTTCGTGAAACCTAGCTCTATCATAGTATTCCTTTATTATATCGAAATGAACATTAACCATTGAGAAATTTAATAAAATACCATGTGTCACCGAACTCATGTTATTTGAAATAGACTATAATCAATCGGCAAAGTTAAACTACCACCGTCGTGGTCGGTACCTGGATAGGTGACCGCCTAGTGGTATTTCAAATCGAGCGTTTCCATGCTTCGGAAGGTACGTAAAGCTGTCGGTCCCGGTTATAACTTAATTGTTGATGAGTAGTCGTCAAGTTAGTTGGAGGCCTACTAGGCGACTTGAAAACTCCAACAGTAGGTTGACCACTAGTCTACCTCCACAGATTCGCTGTGAGCAAGCGTGGTGGAGTAGGTATTTGCCCATTCCTTTATATCCTAATTTGTGAACGGAGGACTGTGCTCAGCACACTGAGGCTGATGGTGATGATGCCCTTTATTACTACTAAAGGTAGCAAAAAAGCATACGGCCCGCTGATAGTAAGCTGTTACCATAGCCTATGGACGTTTAAAACTCCAGGGGTATCACTCACGCGTTGCCGACCCTGCAAGTCTCTTCACAACCTTTGAAGAAATCCAAGCGGGAATACACTCCCGTGCTGTTACTGCTTGGTTTGGGAACATGGCCGTGTATGAAGAGATGTGTTATTATGTATTAAATAATGAGGACGACTTCTGAGAAAAACAACTGACTGTGAAATTCATAAAGAGATGGATATTGTGATAAGGGACCCCTAAAACGGTGAACTGTATATAAATCGCATATATGAAGTTCAAAGTCCCCAATTAAGAAAGCGAATAGGCGGTATACTTAAACCGGTCTAACTCGCAATAGCAATGATATCAGAATTACGTTGGTCTCTGGCAAGAGCAGTTGATAAATAACTTGAAGATGTGCAAACTAATACTTATATTTTTATTTTTATCTAAGACCATAGCAGGAAATGAAATACATGATGAAGAAGTGACAGTAACAATAGATGACGAGGACTATGCAGTCCCTATCAAGTGCGAGGCATATTGTGGAGAAAATGTCAGAGAGAAGAGACTGACGGACAATAGAATAAAGAGCCACGTTCTAGATAGAAGCTATGATGAATACTCCAAGCTTACATCTGAACCCTGATGCACCGGACATATTCTCATTTCTGAAGGACCAATACGATCTGCCTAAAGGTAAGGGATTCTATTTGGTCCTTGTTATAATTTAAGTGGTGTTCATTGATTATGTATATATATGGATCTTCTTATTTTCTACAGGCTTCGATCTAATAGGCTTCCCAATCTATTATAATCTTTGGACCTCCCAATCTATACTATAATAATATAATAAAGATGAAGAATTTTTGTTTGATTGTTTGTTTGTTAAAAAGCGCGGGTACAGCTATATTTAATATGACGCTATAAAATAAAAAAGTGCTACAATATTTTTTTGGTTACCCTATTAATGACTAAGGCGCCGACACCACAGAGAGAGTTCTAGAGTTCTACGTTCTGAGTTCTGCGTTTCGCGATCACTGTAATCTATGCGGTAGCGAATATTACAGAACTCTAGAACTCTAGACTGCTTGCTGTGTGCACAATAGTGAATGCGGCACGCAGAACTCTAGAACTCTCTTTGTGGGATCAGCGCCTAAGATACGTAGGTAGGTACAGGAATTTAATATTTAAATTTTGTATTAAACTAGCTGTACCCCGCGGTTTCACCCGCGTTCCAGGGATAAAAATTTAATTATTAAAAGAAACAAAAAACCCGACTGCGTAAAACATAAATTAACTGAAAAGAGAAAAACAAGCTCTTAAATCTATAGAATTTTGAATATAACTTGAATTTTATAAGGTATTGCAATCGGGGACAACCAATAACCTATGTTTGTATTTTATGTTTTACGCAGTCGGGTTTTTTGTTTCTTTTAATAATTTAATTTATTTCAGACTTTTTAGTTTTATACAGAATGTATAATGTTGTATGTATTAGTAAGTAAATGAGCGGTACGGTAAAGGAACGCTAACAACCATCGCAAATCTGTGATTTACGTATGGTAACGGCTCAGTACCTACTGTCCTTGCATTAAACGTGGTTATTTGCAGTTTACGTCAAAATGGTAGCATAAAAGTATTACAATATATATGGAATGGTCTATTTACAAGCTTTCATTTGATACCCATATTGTTATAATAACGAAACTTTTATTTTTAATACCCCCCCTATTTTTTTATTCTTAGGCGCCATATAAAAATAATATACCCTATGACACTCCCCCAGTCAAGACAAATCTAACGACACCTCATATGCTTAAATCCATCAAGCCGTTTAGGCTGCAGAGCGGCACAAAGAAATAGACATACATACATACATACATCCATACATACATACATATATACATACACTCGAAAAACATAACCCTCCTTCCGGGTCAGTCGGGTAAAAAGTCTATGTCCTTCTCCATACCGTAGGCTATCTGCATGCCGAATTTCATGATGATCCGTTGAGCAGTTGAGGCGTGAAGGCGTAACAAACAAACAAACTCACATTAGGATTAGGATAATTCTAGTTTATTTTTAATTTAGATAGTATTCTTGTCTACTACGAGTAAATAGTAAAAAAAACTGATATTTATGGGTCTAATAAAGTGTCAAACGAGTTATACGGTTCACTTGCTGCAGTTATGATGACGACGACCTCGATCGATCCTCGCGATCAGCTTTGTGAATGTTAACATTGAACTTAAACAGCACAGAGGCCAGAATAGTAATAAACTATTCTGGCCTCTGTGCTCTGGCCTCCGTGTGGTTCAAGTACGTATTTTTATTGCTAATACTACAAATCCTAAAGTATATAGGTAATAATAATATTTTGATGCAGATTTTGATTAATACTAAAACAGGATACTTAGATTTAAAAAAAAACTTTTCTCGATTTATGGGAATTAGTTGAAGTTTTATAAATGTATGAAAAATAAGATAGTATTTTCTTAAAAAGAAGACTTTTTCGTCTAACATTACTCCCCAGAATTTGATCCTTATAAGCAGAAACTCGTGGGATGGTGCAATAATAAGGGCTGTTTCCTTTTTCAAAATCAAAGCGTTCAATTCCCGGCTCAGAAAAGTATTTTTTTCAAAGTCCAAGTAGGTATACAGTTTTAATTTTTTATCAAGATCGGCCTCTAGACTCCTTTGAGCGTTTTTCGCTAGTACCTCTACTTTAGGATTTGGCCATTCATGGGCACTTGAAAAATTCACCCTGAAACGGTTAATGTTACTATTTCATGTTCAGAATATCAACATATGAAGCTAACGGCATACTTTCGATTACTAAATGATATCAGTGACTCGACAAACAATCATTTGAATTAAAATTCCAAACTCTCGGAAAAAATACATTTTATTGATTGTACAATAACATATAGACACCGTAATGCAGGATTCAAAGGACCACTGGCAGAGTATGACTTCATAGTGATAGGAGCAGGATCGGCGGGTAGCGTGCTAGCATCACGGCTGAGTGAGGGTCGGAAGGCGTCGGTACTTTTACTGGAAGCTGGGACAGGAGAATCACTCATAACTGATGTTCCGCTGTTGGCACCAACATTGTCACAAACTGATTACGTATGGCCATATTTAATGGAACATCAGCCAGGAGTGTGTATGGGTAAGTTTGTATTTCAGTAATATAACATTAGAGAACTAGTTATTAAAAGTTGAAAACATGTTGTTTGAGAAGAAGGGATCAAAACACAGTTCAACTGTGTAATGGAACATATTATTAAACCTAAGGATTTTTAAGAAATTACTGAGATGAATAAGGTAACTAATGAGTTCAGATATTCGTATAACTCGATTTAAATAACTGTGCACTTGGAGCTGCCAAAGTCGTTAGTTTGGCAAAATTGAATTCACCCGCCCGCTTCTCTTCTTACCTCTCCGCAGACACCTATTGGTACAGTCAGCACGTCTGTCTTGTCGTTCTTGTCGTCTGCACTGTTATTTTGCTATATCGTTTCGATATTTTCTTGAAAATTTTAGTTGTTTTTTGTTAAATTTGTTTGTTGTATAGTTGTTGTTTGTGAAAAATTAAAAAATGAGCTTCATTTAAATTACTGTACCTACAATATAACTTGAAAAAAGCTATGAAACAGGATAAAATAATTGTTAAATAATTTAAATGATACAAAAGCATAACTATTTCTCGTAACTCGCCCAGTCGGGTAAACATACTATTGCTGACGCTACCAATATTTTGAAATTGACAGGTGAATAGTTACAAAAATTGGGTTATATATTTTATTATGTTAAAGATAATTTTATTCAAATCGTAACTACAGAAATAGACAATCAGATATAAAACTCTGTAACTACTGTAAAGCGGTTCTATGTATTACATTTTATTAAAAATAGCAATGATATTATAAGTAAAGAGGTAGATAGGTTACCTACACAAGATTTTTACATGTCGTGTCGTTGACGCTCTGACGCAACTCATAGCTAAAGTGAGCTAATTAGCAAGGTTTTAACGCGCCACTCGCGGAGTGCTTATAACCTATCTACACCTTTTATTTATAAAACTTTGATAAATAGTGTCAAAATATCAATCCTCAATCGCAAAACCAAGTAAAATATTTTGTTTTTAATTCAGGAATGACGGACGAAAGATGCTTCTGGCCAAGAGGAAAGGCAGTGGGTGGTAGCAGCGTCGTAAACTACATGATTTACACCAGAGGACTCCCAGTCGACTGGGACAGGATAGCTAATGATGGAAACTATGGATGGTACTTTTCAAATTTTTAACATAATATGAGAAATTAAGCTATCATCAAGAGGCTCTAAATATAAAAAAAAACATTACATACATTTGTAGACTTTCTGAACTTTTTAATCAATCTGTATCATACCTGAAAAAAATAGACAATTTATCGTTACTTGCATGAATAATCGTATATTTTACAACATTTACAGGTCATATCAAGATGTACTGCCGTATTTCATGAAATCTGAACGTGCCCATCTTAAAGGATTATCAGATTCCAAGTGGCACGGGCGTGATGGCGAACTGCCCGTAGAAGACGTGCCATTTAGGTAAAACCCTTTACTTAGTTTAGGCGCTAACAACGATCACTACATGTTTAGGTTACAACGTATTTATAATTTGACTAACAAGCACATAACCACTTTCGAGACATGACCGGGGTGTTTTGCTAAATTCTAATTCATTATTTTTGTCCGTTTCAGATCTAAACTTTCAAAAGCATTTTTAGACGCTGGTAAATTGTTGGGTCACCGCAGAGTGGACTATAACAGTCCAGATTATTTTGGATTCAGCTATATTCAAGCGACGATCACACGTGGACAGCGGGCAAGCAGTGCGAAATCATTTTTGCACAGAAACAAGAAAAGAAAGAATCTACACATTCTAACCAATAGTAGAGTTACCAAAGTAATAATAGATCCTTCAACGAATACTGCTGTTGGCGTTGAATTTCATAAAAATGGAAAGGTCTACCAAATACGAGCCAACAAGGAAGTCATTTTATCAGCCGGACCTATCGAATCACCACATTTACTTATGCTTTCCGGCATTGGCCCTAAACGACACCTGGAATCATTTAACATACCTGTTATTAAAGATTTAAAAGTAGGGGTTTCTTTATATGATCATATTACATTTCCCGCTCTAGCATTTATTTTAAATACTACACAAATAACAATAGTAGAAAGAAAAGTCGCTACGATTCAAAATGTTATTCAATTTGACCAATATGGAGACGGGCCCTTGTCATCATTGGGTGGTGTAGAAACTATTGGGTATATAAAAACCAACGTATCTGGCGAAATTGGTGATATTCCTGATATAGAATTACTGGGCGCCTGTGCCTCAATGGCATCTGACGAGGGTCATTCTAGCGCAAAAGGTATTCACGTAGCGGACTGGCTGTACAATGATGTCTACAAACCAATCGAGGGAGAAGAAAGTTTCGCTATTCTTTTTATGCTTCTACATCCGAAATCCAAGGGTAACTTGAGATTGCGGTCGGCAAACCCGTTCGATCATCCAAAACTATATGGAAATTACTTACAGCATCCTCAAGACACGGCTACAATGATCGCTGCTATAAGATATATTCAGAAGCTGGTTGATACGCCGCCTTTTCAGAAATATGGTGCCAAATTACATGCTAAAAAGTTTCCGAATTGTAAGCAATTTTCATTTGGGAGTGACAGTTACTGGGAGTGTGCGATAAGAACTGTCACTGCAACGCTTCATCATCAGATAGCGACTTGTCGAATGGGACCGGAGACCGATCGGCACGCCGTTGTGGATCCAGAACTAAGAGTTTATGGTGTTCAGAACTTGAGAGTGGTTGACAGCAGTATTATACCGAGAACAATAGTAGCACATACCAACGCACCAGCGATCATGATTGGAGAAAAGGCCGCGGAAATGATAAAGAGAACTTGGGGCTTACTTTGAATATGAACCGCAGACAATCTAATAGTATCTACCAGGCGTGTGAGTCATTGCTCGTCATAAAACGCCAGGCGCTATATCTACAACGATACTGGAAATAAAGTATTTTTGGCTGCCATCTCTGACTGAAATAGGTTAAAAGTTGGTACAAATAAAAATAAATTATGTTGATGTAATCGAGATTTCGGACTACTTGTAAAAATTCGAGTTAGGTATAGATTCTATTTAGAAATACATCGTTTATTTATTAATCTAGATTATAAATATACCTACCTTTCACTGTGATATTTTGTACGTCCATAGTCACCTATAAGAGAAATTGAAGTAATAACATATTACGTGGTATTTATTTAATTGTACCTATTCCTGAAACACAATTTATATGTCTTAATGGATTTAGGAAATTCTGGGATTTCAATGTCCGTGAAACAAGATCAAGCGAATATTTCGGGAATATCGGGGTATGCATTTATTTTTAGTCTCTAGTGACATCATTATCACACATCACAAGGATCACTTCGCTACTGTGTGCATGGTTGATAGCTTTAACAAGTTAGTTTCAATGTCAATCTCCGTTCGCTTATATTTCGGAAGGTCTCATAGTGGTCTCTATTTTATAACAAGTACCTCCAAATTGCTACATATTTATTTGTCGGTAATCGTTTGAACATTAAGCGTGCTGATAAAACGCAAGGCGAACCAGAAGCCGATATGTAAATATTTTTGGCCATTAGGATCGATAAAAACCAACGAACATAGAGAAACAGATGTATGAGATTCAGATTACAAACAGATATCATACCTACCTACATAAAATATAGTTCATTGTTTACGCTCTAGTCAACAATAGGAGTCAAATTTTTTTTTTTTATTGTGTGATACCTAGGTATGTACTTCTGATGCGTCATGCTAGCAACGCCCACAAAATACATTGGTTCGTTTTGGAGTTCCATTTGTCAATTAAGAAACCTAGATACCTACCTATTATGTATAGATTCGTCATGACCGTAATTAAAACTCATAGGTATTTAAGATTGGTATAGTACCTACCTATAAGGTTATAATTTTTTTAAGGTTGCCTCCTCCCAAACTGTGGTTTAACTAGCTTATCATAGAGGGTTGATCTTTACTTACACTTTTTTCATATAAGGATTATCAAGCTTATGAGTGACTGAGTAGGTACTTACTCAAAGACAATCAAGCAAAAAGCCAGGTACTTTTAAAAATCTTAGAATTTTATGTCATCAGTAGGTAGTTTACGTAAAGATGATGATGTTAAAAGGAAAAGTATTAACCTACCTAAGTATATTATTATGTTCAGACCCTTAGCACAGACGACGCGCCCTTAGACTGTACGACAACTATGAGGAACCATAGGTAAATAGGTACAATACGCGTCGCACGTGTACCGAATCCAAAATGCACTTAACCCAGTGATATGTAAATATCACTGGGTTAAGTATATTTAAATCAGTGACTTAACCAGTATTTTTTTGTCTTATTTTACTACTTACCTACCTACTAGGTACCTATAGTAGATTTCAAATAGCATGAGTTCGGTGACACATGGTATTTTATTAGATTTCTCAATGGTTAATGTTCATTTCGATATAATAAAGGTACCTATACTATGATAGATCGACCTTTCATGAAATACCTATTGTGAGTACTATTTCAGAGTAATAAAATGGAATTTCACTAGATATTGGTAAAAAACCCTTGACCTTGACGACTCATCCTATGTGAAATAGAGTATAGTAGTAATAATTTTAAGCAATTATAGGTAGGTACCTACCTAGGTGCCTATATGGGATTTCATCATATTTTAATGACGTATGAGTTGTGACTCCTGACAAGGCTTAAACAAAGATTTATTCCAGTAGGTGGACCTTAGCTTAGGTGACTAATAGTATTGCCAGGTGTCCCGATTTGCGCGGGACGTCCCGATTTTCAGGGGTCTGGTGACACGTCCCGATTAACCCTTGATCGGGACGCCAAATGTCCCGATTTTTCGCTAACCTCATGAGTCTTTACTATATTTGATAATTTTGACAGGAAAAGTGAATATAACTAAGCTGCTACTACATAAAAATATTTTTGCTTTCATTTTTTTCTCACCAAATTCAGACTTTCACTACTGTCCCGATTTGAAACCCAAAATCCCGATTATTTTATCCTTACGTTCCGAAATTTGACACACGGGACCTGGCAACACTTGACTAATAAGGAAGGAACATGCATTGAGATATATACCTACTATTAAGTCGTTGGGAACATGAGAGTGAGCAACCAACAGCAGATAGGTACCTATCAGAAGAATATCTAGGTACTGAACAATTAGTAAACTTTCAGCATAGGTAGGTATCTGCTGATTACACTAACTAAAGTATAAAGAATGTGTTCTTTCAAAAATGTTGTGTCAGACACAATCAAAATAGCAACATACGATATTGAATAACCTTGAATTAATTTAAATTGGTTGTTGTTACGTGTGAATGAATGAATGAGTGCCGAATTGCCGAATAAAATGTATGTAGTCCGGCCTTAGTCTGGCACATATATTTACAAATACGAACCCACATACCTAAGTGTTATAGGTATTTATTTTAAAGAAATAAGGTAGGTATGTCATGTACCTACCTATACAGTCTTAACAGCTGTTCTATGTAAATTTGTTCGAAGAATGAGGATAAAATTTTACAAAAATAGTAAGGTAAGGTAGATACCTACTTAGTGGTATTGAGTGCGATTATATTAAACAAAATAGTCATCCAGTCGAAACTTAATTCTTTGATTTGATAATTTTATGTTTTTTGAATATTATCCTTTTTTGAACGTCGATCGAGCACGTTCAAAGTTATTATCTTTTTTTTATTTATATAGTAACTACTCTAGATAAGAGGTTATTTTTCTTATCTAATAATGAGTAAACATGTACGTATAGATTGTCCAATTTCTTGAATAAATCATTGTGAAATAATTGACAACTATTTTAATACAAGGGAATTATTGGGTTAACAAAAAATTGCTCAAATGTAAGTACAGAGGTATTTATGTTTTTGAGATTAGTAATAGGTATTTACCTGAAACTATTAGCGCCTCATTAGGACCAACGGTGTGGATGTTGCCCATGGTTTTTTTCTTTTCACAACACAAAATTCACACACAATAACACTATTTCAGATTATATTCAAAATATTACAGCCGTAATAAATCAATAAATACAACAAACAACAATGAACGATATTGAATGAATGAATCACAGATTACTTAGAGATTGGAATGAATAATTGGGTTTGTGCTTACACAGATTAAAAAGCGAAACTTCAACCAAGGATGTTGGCCCCTTGGTTGGCTCTGATTCTGTTGTTTACAACTAAACTAATTTTACGTGCTTGGTACTTCACGACACTCATATTATTATAATAATATTATTATTAATTTGTATCTTGCTCTGCTCGACGTCGCGTAGGCTATATATCGCGATGCGCGACCTCGCGTTTGTCTATGGTTGGTTTAGAATGCATTGTTGCCAACGTAGCAACTTTATAGCTAGATCTAGCTATTTTTTGGTGTTAGTCTGCTACAATTTTATGAAACTCAAGTTTAATAAATTATTTATTTATTTTTATTTTGTTCTGCAACTTCTGCCTTATGTTGTTTTATCAATTTAAAACTAATGCTCGCTGTTTTAATACATATATTATTTTGAAAATGGTAAAATGGAACCTGTGAAAAAAACGTACGTAATTTACTGATTTTTAATACTCTCGTATTTGATTGAATAAAACATAATTTTTAATTAACAACAAATATGTACAAAATACAATCTATATGTATATAGAAAATTTCCTCAAGCCTGCCGCTGCTTCCGATTAACGGCAGGGTTCCCAGAAGGCTGGCAGCGTTTCCTCTTTGGATAGCCAAGCTGACGCGTTGGCGGAAAAAGCTCCCCGCCCGCTGGTCTCCGGAGGTCTCGATCAATTTTGATGACAAGGTGCGAGCAAAACGGCGAGCTTTGGACCCCCATGGTCCCATGGTCTCGACCCCAAAAGGAAATTTTTAATTGTTATCTACCTACTAAGTAAAATTTAGCTACTTCTAGCATTTTTTTGGGTAAAAAAATCTGGCAATTTAGCAACTTTTTCGAAGATGTCTAGCTTAGCTACCGTAGACAGAGAAAGCTATAGACCTTGAGATATCTTCTGACTCATTCACACTGAAAGAGAAACACTTATTGGAAATACACGTTAAGAAGCGAGACAGAGCGCTAGCATTTTTTATCCTACTCGAATGTCGGTTTTTCAAGGTCATTACAATGTTTGCGAACTAGTTCGCGAAATAAATAATGACATTCCAAAGACGTTTCGGTATTGCCAACTTTTCTCAAATCTGTGTTGCCAACATAAAATTTCAGTCTCCCACTCTAGTGAATGAATGAATGATTTTTATTTTGCTCGAATTGTGGTACATACAAGGTCATAATAATAAACGTGCTCACTCTTCACAAGTGGTATGCAAAATTGATTAATACAATGTAAAAAATTTATACAATAGAAAATAAAATTATAACATATTGAGTTTTAACATTCACAAAATAAATTAAGCAATAAAACAGATTTAAAATTCACATAACATAAACTATATCTATAAGATTTTTAAATTTTTATTCATACCAAAATTTATAATTGAAATAATCGTTTATTGAATAAAAACATTCACATTCACATGATAACATTTTTTTAAATATAATTTTAAATTTATTTAATGGTAAATTACTAATACTTTCAGGCAATTTATTGTAATTTTTTACAGCCATTGGATAACAGTTGTTACTATAAAGCGTTGTTCTTATGTTTGATAGTCTCAATCTGTTTGGCAATCTACTATAAGACTACATTCATCACTAAATCGATTAAATAGCTGCATAATATGCATTTTAACAAATAAACACATTTCAAAAATGTATAAACAAGGGACCGTCAGCAAATTAATTTTTTTGAATAATGGTTTGCTAGAAGTCAAACTATCTACATTGCAGATTGCTCGCACGCATTGCTTTTGCGCAATAAATACTCTATTGAAATGGCATGAATTTCCCCACTCGATTATACCATATCTAATGACAGAACATACATAGCCGTGGTTTGCCTGTATGGCCGTATGTTCACCTGCAATGTTCACTAAACGCCATAAGGCAAAAAAATGGATTAACTTTCTTACATATCCTGCTTTATCATCTAACTTTATGCCAAGAAATATTATTCATCACATTCATTTATGCTATTGTTTTCGAAAGATATAATAAGTTCTTTTTAGGGTTCCGTAGCCAAATGGCAAAAAACGGAACCCATATAGATTCGTCATGTCTGTCTGTCTGTCTGTCCGTCCGTATGTCACAGCCACTTTTTTCCGAAACTATAAGAACTATACTGTTGAAACTTGGTAAGTAGATGTATTCTGTGAACCGCATTAAGATTTTCACACAAAAATAGAAAAAAAAACAATACATTTTGGGGGTTCCCCATACTTAGAACTGAAACTCAAATTTTTTTTTCATCAAATCCTTACTTGTCTTCAAAAATGATATTGAGGTTTCAAATATCATTTTTTTCTAATGTGAATAGTTTGTGCGATAGACACTTCCAAAATGGTAAAATGTGTGTCCCCCCCTGTAACTTCTAAAATAAGAGAACAATAAAACTAAAAAAAATATATGATTTACCATGCAAACTTCCACTGAAAATTGGTTTGAACGAGATTTAGTAAGTAGCTTTTTTAATACGTTATAAATCGTAAATATGAAATCCCAAATCAATGGCCGTCAAAGTTAAACTAAACCTGGCCACGGGGCCAGATAAGTTTGTGGGGCTATACGAAGGAGATTACAAATTAATGATTTTTTTTCTTCCCTACCCAAAGGCTGCCAATGGGACCCTATTTCTAAGCGTCCGCTGTCAGTCCGTCTATCTGACAGTGAGGTTCTCATGAACCGTAATAAGTAGACAGTTGAAATTTTCTATTCCCGCTATAATAACAAATAATACTTATCACGAAATAATACGATTTATTTGACGCATTATATGTGTGAACCTAGGATATTTATTATTCTAAATTTATGTCAAATTTTAAATAAGCTTTTTATAGAACTCAAATAATAATTTCCCAAAAGCCAAGTAAAAATAATTATATGGTAACACCAGTTCTATACATGTATAAAAATAGTATAACTACATATAGGTCATTCTCTATCTCAAACTGACCACGACAAAACGGACTCTAGTCATATTCACTCTACATTAGCTACTGACAAAAGCTAGCAGTTGGCAACACTGTTAGTATGGTGATGAGTGAACGTTACAATGGCGGATTCATTGTGATTGTTTGTTGAAAAATTGCTATTGTTGCTTCTAACCAAAATCAAACTTAGAACAAGAACTTCTGTTATTGTTTGTATCACTATTTTATTAAAATATAACCTTTTTTATTTGTCCTTTCATGTTTTTCGTTTTGTCGTGAATTTTATTCTATCTTGGCCTCAAAATGTCATGTATTATTTCGTGTGTTCCCTTACATTTCAGGTTTAGCGTGGTCGTTTATTTGCAAAGATGTCGGACACGAGTGATTTGGACCGCCAAATTGAACAGCTGAAAAGATGCGAGATCATAATGGAAGCGGAGGTTAAGGCGCTGTGCGCTAAGGCTCGTGAGATACTTGTGGAAGAAAGCAACGTCCAAAGGGTAGATTCACCGGTTACGGTAATACCTATTCATATTTTTTTAGGGTAGTTTGTAAAGTTAAAGGTACAGAAAAACAAATTCATATTATTTCCTTGTGAGTTTCAATGCAAAATTATGAAAGCAAAAAAAAATAGGTATGTCATTCGTTTCATACTAATACTACAATCATCAAACTCTCGTGCTACTCTCTTTGATCAAAAAGCTTGGTATCAGTATTAGTAGAAGATCTTTTATTTCAGGTGTGTGGTGACATTCATGGACAGTTCTATGACCTGAAAGAGTTGTTCAAAGTCGGCGGAGACGTCCCAGAAACCAATTATTTATTCATGGGTGACTTCGTAGACAGAGGATTTTATTCAGTAGAGACATTCCTTTTACTACTTGCCTTGAAAGTAAGTCTTGTAAATTATTTTGATACAGAATGGTTTCTAATGAGCTTTCTTTTAGTATAGCTAGATTTTAGTATTAATATGTATGTTTAGATTTTGCCCAAACATTTTGTAAGGTATATTTTCCTACCATAGCAACAACCAAAGAAGCCCTTGAAAATTTTGCATTTTTTTAAATGTATAATGATGTTTCACCACGGCCAGTGATAGTGTGGCCTAAGGTGTGAGGCACACAAAAGTGTACTTTCAACTTTTCTCCTGTGTTTCTGGGATTCTGTGTCATGCCCACATATATATCATTGCCTTGAGGCAGGACTTTTGTTTTTATTTATTTATCATTCGATTTTAAATATACAGGCCACTACTCTTTTATTATATACAAAAAGTAATTGGTTATTTTTACATTCTTCAACTTAATTAGACTGGGGATACAAAAGAGATTTTTTAATATACTAATTTGTGTAAATAACAGGTACGTTACCCAGACCGCATCACCCTTATCCGAGGTAACCATGAGTCAAGACAGATCACACAAGTCTATGGGTTTTATGATGAGTGCCTGAGGAAGTATGGTTCCATTACTGTTTGGAGGTATTGTATTAGTATAATTTAACCTCTACATTTTCATTATAACATTTAGTAGCTATAGATAACAAACATATTTTGACTGCATACTTATGAATATTTGCTTTAGAGCTGTCTCATAAACATAAAGCATATTTTTACCCAACTGACCCGGAAGGAGGGTTATGCTTTTCGAGTGTATGTATGTATATTTATTTCTTTGGCACGCTCTGCAGCCTAAACGGCTTGATGGATTTAAACATATGAGGTGTCGTTAGGTTCGTCTTAACTGTGGGAGTGGCATAGGGTATATTATTTTTATATGGTGTCTACGAATAAAAAAAGAGCAGAGCAAATTGCAGTCAGGGATAAACGAATATTACAAAATAATAATACATACTTAGGTTATTGGTTTTTCCTCAACTGCAATACCTTATATAGCATACAAGTTATATTCAAAATTCTATAGATTAAAGAGCTTGTTTTTCACTTTTCATTAAATTTTTGTTTTACGCAGTCGGGTTTTTGTTTCTTTTAATTATATTACATACTAGCTGACCGCTGCAGTTTTACCATACATTTTTGATTGTGCAGAACCGTAATTCTTTTGCTGATACAATAGTAGTAAGTTAGTCCTTATAACATCATTTATCATATTTATATTGAGCTATCATATTTATCTCAAGGAGCAGAAATTTGTATTCCATACAGTAATATGAAAGTACAAGTTACTATGAAGCCCCCATACCCTGAATTACTTATATAACTGACTTTTTGATAGGTACTGTACAGAAATATTCGACTACCTGTCATTATCGGCAATTATCGACGGGCGGATATTCTGTGTGCACGGCGGGCTCAGTCCGTCGATACAGACGCTTGACCAAATCCGCACCATCGACCGCAAGCAGGAGGTCCCGCATGACGGTCCCATGTGTGATCTACTATGGAGTGATCCTGAAGGTATGCTATGATACCATCTAGTAGGTAAAGCAATTTGTCAATGTTGGCCACCATAGGCTTAGATAGATAGATAATAGGGTCGCCATCCGTCCGGGGTTTCCCTGGATATTTCCTAGTTTAGAAAGCATCTGGGGAGTGTTAGGGGGTTCTTAGAAGTGAAAATTCTTTTTTGTTTCTTAAGAAGACTAAATTTAGTTTAAAATTATATGGAAATAAAAATAAAATCAATTTTATTTATTAATATTGTTATTTAGGCTCTTGCCAGATTTTAGAGATGGGAACCCTACCTGTTAGCTATCCTACAGTATTCATTTTAGTTCATGAAATTACCGATGAACCAAACAGCAGGTTCATTGTTTATCAAAGCGAAAGTTGATGCTGCTTCTCAGTTTATTGAATATCATAAAACTCCTTATTCTCAATCTTTGTGTACAATATTGAATTAATAAGAATTATATTTTATCACACCCTATAAATGTATGTACAGATCATGGCAAACTTCTTGGTAAAAAGTGGGCGCGGTTTGCGCAGATACACAGCGACTCCCGCTCACCGCCCCCGCACCCCAACACCAAAGAGACCTATTTGACTTCTGCGCAGTTAACGTTTTGTGTCAAGAAGTTTGCCGGTCACTGTATGATTGTTGTGGCAGCTTGTGTTGTGTATGTATGTAGCAGGTAATTGTTTGTTTGTGTACAGACACACAAGGATGGGGCGTGTCGCCGCGCGGCGCGGGCTACCTGTTCGGGTCGGACGTGGTGGCGCAGTTCAACGTGTCCAACGACATTGACATGATCTGCCGCGCGCACCAGCTCGTCATGGAGGGCTACAAGTGGCACTTCAACGAAACCGTGCTCACCGTCTGGTCGGCGCCCAACTACTG
Source organism: Polyploca ridens (assembly GCA_951394255.1). Classification (NCBI taxonomy): domain Eukaryota; kingdom Metazoa; phylum Arthropoda; class Insecta; order Lepidoptera; family Drepanidae; genus Polyploca; species Polyploca ridens. Next base: position 9,590,900 of record OX596260.1, read on the forward strand.
TTACAGGTCAGTGCTACTGCCAACCATGTGCTAGCTATGGTTCAAACTATATCCTGTTTGAGGTGGCGGTCACTTGCAATGATAAAAATTGTGATAGCCACTATGTGTTACGCGCGAATGATACCCCTGATGTAGCAAGCGTCCATAGGCTATAGTAACCGCTTATCATCAAGCGAGACGTTTGGTTGTTTGCTACCTTAGTAGTATAAAAAAAGTAATTTAATACATAAATAAAAAAAGTATCAAGTATACATTTTAAACTTTTTGATTCTCTGTGTTTCGGGTCTATGTGAATGCCAAGGCAGTGAGGAATCTTGCCATTCGATGATAAAAAAATGCTTTTAATACGCAGGTGCGGCAACGTGGCGGCAATATTAGAACTAAATGAGAACCTACAACGTGAGTTCACAATATTCGAAGCGGCGCCGCAGGAGTCCCGAGGCGTCCCCTCTAAGAAACCGCAAGCCGACTACTTCTTATAATGTTCCATGCAATAGACAATGAAAGGGCGGCGCACCTAGTATTACGGTTTTTATTGTAGTGACAAAACATTTCAATGCGGAAATAATTTAATTGTGATTTTAAGACTGGTAAGTGTAGCAAGTTGGAACGTGTTTATTTTAAGAACAATGTATGTGGTGATTAACTGAACCTCTGTACAGCACATGGAACCCAGTGAGCATATCTTCTTTCAGATGTATTTTGTTTATTCCAGTCTCAATAGATGATTACACAAAGTTTCAGATCCCTTTGATAAGCTGTTGCATAGCTAGCTGTATGAAGGTGTGTTCTCTGACACAGTGCTGTTCACTGCAGTTCATAACTTTCATTTTGTTTATGTTATATAGTTCAATGTTCTATTAACAATTGAACAATTATATAAATGATTTAGTACAAACTTTTAATTTCATACCGAATGGGGCAGGATCCAGCTCTAAGACTTAATTAAATATTGTTTCTTCCTAATTACACTATAGCAAATGTTCTGTAATTTAATATCACTTCAATAATAATGTAATGAATTGTATTGTTCACATTTTTTCTTGTAAATTAAAACATAGGTGATAAAATAATTTTAAGGAATAATACCATTGATTAAATTATGGTTAAACTCCTCATCTGATTTGATGTTTAAGAACAACTGTTATTATAATTATTACAACAATTCTTAGTACATTTTTCGAATATGTGATGAACAATGAATAGGATAAGAAATCCAGGTGGATTGCATTGTTTGAATCATTATTAAAATCAGATAAATGGCAGTAGTTGTATTATGCATTTGGACCAATTGAAGTAAAACTGAAACATGTTAAAATGTATTTATTCATTCTTTAAAAAAAAAAGATGTACAGTAACATGTACTTGGTTTGAAAACTGTTCAATAGAGCGCAAATTATCCGGAATTATATGGTGCTGTTAATTCTTTTCCTTGCATTATAATAATGTGACCATTCTGATTTTTAATTTGACTTTGAGCAAATTACTGGATTAGTGCTATTAAGTAAAATCAAAACACTGCCGTAAGTATTATATTATAGGCCTTCATAAGAATATAAATGTAATCATAATAAATAACGCAGTTTACGACTAAAAGTCCATTAATGATTTTATTTTTTCATCATAAATATGTAAACCAACAGCATAAGTATAAAATATTAAAAAAGACTCCTATTCTTGTATGAATGCCCATTTGTAATCATGATTCAAGATGTGTTGATTGCTTAATTTTCAAAAAGTTATCATATCTTTTAATTGATTTTTGTAATAATTCAATCAGCCCCCGTATTATATGACTCAATCGTTTTGTTTGAACAGTGGATGATATGCCTCATATCAACAACCCAAAGTCCACTTTACTGTGAAGAAATTACTAGTCTAAAAGTAAATGAGCATGTCTAGTATTAAGCATGTAATGTACTGTTATTTCAAATCGATTGCAATATGTATTAAGAGTTAGATGATAGCTCCTCAGTTTTGAATCTGATTTATTTGTCCGAGTGTCCTCAACTGGGAATTTAGACATGTTAGGATTTACCAATTACCTATATAGGCTGTTTTTTTCTATTTATTTACTTCAAGCTGTACTGATGATTACTATTCATTGTTTAAAAAAAAACATTACAAATTGTCTTAATAATACAAATACATTGCAAATGGGATGACCTCAATCTTTAATACAAATTAATCTCAGACCAGAAATTTGTCATGTCTTTAGCAATGTATCTGTGTTCAGTGTACAATCCTTATTAAATAACCATTTTTATACATTTATTGAAATTAAATGCCATTGTCAAAGAAAAATATTTTTATTATTTGCTTTCATAACAATAACACTTCTAAATAAATCTAAACAACAAAAAAAATAAAAATCTTGAGGTAGCAAAATTACAGACAGTTCATTTAATTCAGGTACATATTGAATTGCACAGCTCTGGGATTATATCACCACATTTTGATGAGATTTTTATGTCAACTATACTATCAGCTCTAGTTGGCCCAATATTTAGTATTGCTATTTTTTTGTTCTCTTCTTTTGCTTGTAAAATTATTCTATAACTTGAGTATACTGTCAAACTTGATCCTAGTACAAACACTGCATCACTGTTACTAACTTCATTTCTGACTTGTTCAACTCTTGCCTTAGGAACATTATCACCAAAAAACACTATGTCAGGCTTCAATGGTCCTTCACATTTTGGACAAAGTGGTACCCTGAATTTGTCTACTTGTTCCTGAAAACAATATTATGAAATTTAAAATATGTAAGAATGAACCTTAAATCTGATAATGACATGAGTAATATTGTTACAGTTACATGTAATTATGCCATTATACATACTTTTGTTAACTCAACATCACCATCAGGTCTTATCATAGTGAAACTACTCTCTATATCAGGATTGTTCTTCAGCATCGTCTCTTGGAGCTCATCTCTGCTTATCTCAAAAGGACAACTTAAACATTTCACTATGTACCCTGTCCCATGGAGTTCTATCACATTCTTTGAACCAGCTTTGTGATGTAAACGATCTACATTTTGAGTCACAACTGATGTCACCTTACCCATCTATAAGATGAAATTAATTAATAATTTTGATTGAGATATGACTGAAAGCAAGCATGGTATAAAATCATAGAGGTAGGTAGAAGGATTGGTTGACACTAAAACGGGAAATTCAAATTATATGGGTAACCTGCAGGCAGAGGGCTTTTTTTAAATAAATGCAAACTTTTAATACTGTGATAAACAATATGAGTTAAAAAGAAATTGAAACTGACACAAATATAAGCAAAATTGTTTGACTAGGAAAAGGTTTATTTTAAATTTTGGACATATAAATTATAGTAGGTATAACATGTTGTCTACAATAGTACCTATGATCTTGTTGTATTGATTTCATGAGAACTTGCTACTCTTTCTAGACATACAACAAGTATCGTAAAATATTTAAAATTACCGTTTCTAATTCATTTATTGATAAGTGAGTAGCATTTGGCTGCACTTGACTAAATCTCGGCCATCCTATAAAGTTTCTTGCCCAATATCTTTGTCTCACTTTAGGATATTTTACAAACTCTTGATATTGCACAGGTTTGTGATTACTACGTGCGTATAAACCAACTTCTTCTGATCTGTAGTCTGGTATTCCTGAAAATTGAAAGAATTAAATCAGGTAGGTACATAATATAACATTTCCTTCACTTTCTGCAAAAATAACGGTTAGAAAGATAAGTGGAGAGGAATACCTGATTCTGTGGAAATACCGGCGCCAGTCAAAACAAGGATCTTTTCGTGTTGGTTCAAAAAATACTTCAATATTTCAAAATCTTTGTGATCAGGTGGTTTATGTTTAGGTACATACATGATGCGTCGTACTAGTGATGGCGAATTATATTGCACAACACGTCTCAGCATTTCGTAGGGCAATAACATGAGCAAAACAAACACTTAAAAAAATACTACGTCTACTGCTATTTATCACAAAAAATTTAGGTAATAATTAAAATAAATACATACTATAAGTACCTATACAGTAATGCATTTTTTATGACACTTGGGAGGGACAGGGTGACCATTTCACATGGTATAATTATAACCATGCTTAGATTCAGGATTAGGTAGATATGTCACTAAAATAATAATAATTACGAAAGCGAGATACGTATATGGCAAAACATGTATGTGTGAGCAGGACTAAGCATATTTTTTTGTCCCTATCTCGCGTATAGGTTTCTATTCTTGACATCAGTGTCAAAATCGGTGTCGTTGAACTCGTTGATGGCAAACAAGTTTCTGGTTCCAAAAGATATTTTGTTGATGAGAGCTTTGAAATCCTAATTGAATGTTATTTGTGCCTTTTTTATATTCTCAAAGATATTGTTTAGTGTGCAGTGATGGTGAATTGTTGTGTAATTGGTTGTAAAAGCCGTAGTGAACGAAATTAACCAAACATAACCTTTCATCGGTAAGTAGATTTTTTTAATTGATACAGTACGGAAATCAAAGGATTACTATACTCAAGTGTATTTTCTGTCAATATCATGCAAATTTAATAGATAATTTCGTCGAAAAACGATGATCAACCAAATTTGTTTTTAGTGCTAACCGACCAAAGTGTGAGGCTTATTATTGTGGGATGATTAACTATGGTACTACGTGTCATTCGTAAATAGTCGGATTATAAGTTGATGGGGATACCAGCATTTTATAAATTTTACCACTTTATTAATTTTAGTACTTTAAATAGCGTGTTTTATTTTTTGTAGATATCATAAAGAACCATTTATAGTTATATTTATAGGTAAGTTTGATACATAGGAAGTAATTGTTTTGAATTCGTGTGACGCGGAAATAATAACTTACAAATAACGACGATATATGTCATGTATTATGAAATCAAATATAGGTATTGTCAGCGACGCGAACTGATTTTGTGAAGTGCCTAAGTGTGTGTGTTTTACCTAAGTTGTATATAAGAAATAATTTTAAGTGTGAAATGTAAATATTTAAGTGCTAGTATTCATTTAAGTGCGAAATTATTCATATTATAAGGTCTAAAGTATTAATTTAAGGTTTTAGGTAAGGAAAGAAAGGTTTTTAGTTTTGTGTTAACTTATTTCGAGAAAAAGAGGGCCTCTCAAGTAGTAGCACCGTTTAATGACGCGGCGTTACCGACACGAGAGCCACTTGAGGTTTTTCAATTTTATCTCATAAGAAAATAGAGATATTTATGTAATTCTTTTTATATAATGTGTAGGCTGTTTTTATTGGGTGGTTGGGAATCCTTGGGCAAAAGAAGAGCCCCACCGACTGCAGCTGATATCTACGGGCAAGCAAGAGCCCCAACGAGTACCAGCGTGAATTGGGCATTCAAGCGCCCCGCCGACCGGGTACCTCCTGTACCCCGCCGAGAGTATTCGTCGCCCATCCCCCCCCCCTTTTGCGCGTTAAGCGCACCCCGCACCTTCTGCGCCGTCCCTTGTGCGCCTTTTTGTGCAGCGCCCGCGTCTCGCGTGTCCCGCGCCTTCTGCGCCCCCCGCGCGCCCCTTGTGCAGCGCCCACGTCCCGGATACGTCCTACGTGTCCCGCTCGTATTTTAATCGTGTCCCGGGACGCCTCACGTATCCCGATCGTGTCCCGATTACGTCCCACGCGTTCCAACCGTGTCCCGATCGCATCCCGCACACGTTCCGTGTTTCCCGCGCGCGTTCCACGTGTCCCGAAAGTGTCCCGAATACGTTCTACGCGCCCCGATCGTGTCCCGAGTAGGTGCCACACGTTCCGCCCGTGTTCCAGGCACGTTCCCGCTTGTCCCGAAAAGTCCCGCGCGTCCCGCGCACCCCGTCTGCTCTTGCTACGCGTATCACCGCGCACCCCTCACCCCTCCCCCTTCGTGTTGCTACTCCGTCCCCGTCTTTCTCTCCTGATTCGCCCGGATCTGGTCGCGTCCTGAGTGACTTCGTCCAGCCGGTAGTCTATGTTTTCGTCGTTAATCTCATACAGTCCACTGTAAGGTTAAAGTAGGTCAGACCAAGTGTGCTCGCCACAGGTATTTTCTCTTTCAGATCCGCAAGGCTACTCTCTAAATGTGAAAATATGCGAGTTTATATGGAAACAAAGGATAATTAGGTATTTAATTGTGTCTTCAGAATACATCACCTATCAGTACAGTATATACAATCAATAACTGAGGAGGTTGCGGTCAAAACGTGATAAGTCACAACTCATACAAAAAAAAAACCTCTAGCCTGTACGAAACTATTTATTTTGTATGTCTAGGGTCTTAATTAAACTATACTTCATCAATCCCGTGTTTTATTATGACTTCTATAAAGTTATAACAATATCACCTGCCACACCATTGATAAATTACGACTCGTAGTAAAACCTAAATGCCCAATACCAGTTTACCCACAAAATGGGGTAAAAGTGTCAGTATGGCAGTATTAATTGTACGTAGCTGTATTATATGTAAATATGTCGAACTATAGCTATCTTCTTCGCCATTCGCTGACTGCAAATCTACCTAATCTTCAATCTACGTTAAGTTCATATTCGTTAGTGTTGCCATACAAGGTCTATACTATAGACTATAGTATTAGTGCGGTGACATTCGCGAAACATCGGTACTTCGCGACAGGATGCGCACCTTTAACGAGCATTATGAAAACAAAATATTCCCTGGTTTTGCAATTGATTTGGTAGAGTTCGCAACATTGTCTCTGCTGTCATTAACGGGACTTTTAGGCGGGAACTTGCAGAGTGACGTTGCATTTTCATTTTTATTTTCATAAATTCGTGTATTTTGAGTTTTATTGCATATTATCGGTGGTATTTTATCCAATATAGATCAATCCATGTGCACCAGTGAAGTGAAATGAAATTAATTATGTGTATCGTGACTTTACAAGTTGTCTCAAAAATTCCGTGAAAAGTTTTAGTACACAATGACCACCATTTTACTAAAACATGACTGGCCGGTGACTGAAAATGCGGACTATGTGAAAGTTAATGTGCGGACTATATGAAAGTGATATTATAAATAAAATGTATGCGACTGAAGGACTTTGCACCCATGGTCATGAACAGATTATATAAAAAAAAAAATGTCTTTTTATTAAAAAATGTCATTAACGCAGCTTTGCCAGAATGTTACTTTTCTAACATTTTACGTTACTTTTCACCCTCTCATGTTACCTCCATGACTCAAAATACTTTTAGGACTTAGGATTTGTGTCGTTTTCTACATAAATTACGAAATTGTTGCTTTTCTCGTAAAAATGTTACTTTTTGAGCTGCTTCATGTTACTTTTGACTATAGGCCGCTGCCAGCACTGCATTAACGTGATATCTAAAGCCCGCTCTACACTTAGCCCGCGGATCGCGCGCGATGGCCGCGAAAGGGCGCAAACGCTAAGTGTGGAGCCGTTTCGCATATTCTTCGCGGTTTCGCGCTTTGTTCCCCATTTTTTGTCGGTTTTTTGTTCCGCGTCAAAGGGAGCGCGAAACGCGAACGCGACGCGAACGTGCATGACTCCGCACTCGCAGTCCGCGACGGTTAGTATTGTTCGCGCCGTTGTCTGAGCTAGACCTAGCTAGATGAATGTAAACTAACCTTGATCGGTTACGATGGATACTTGTCATCCACCACCTTCGTTTTCTCTACCGATTCTTAATTTGCGTTTCATTTTTAATGTGTACAAAATTATAGTACGCTAACGCGCACATTGTTAGGGACGCAGCAACAGCTACTTCAACGTCCATTTCATTCAACTTTGCGAACGTAACTGTGAAAATTCCGCGAACCATTACGAGTGTAGTCATTGTTAAATTCGCGGCAAGTTCGCGCCGCGAAATCGCGCCGTGATCCGCGGACTAAGTGTAGAGCGCCCATCACGGACTTTTTGGCGGGAACTAACAGAGTGACGTAGCATTTTCATTTTTATAAATTCGTGTATTTTGAGTTTTATTGCATATTATCGGTGGTATTTTATTCAATAAAGATCAATATATGTGCACCAGTGAAGTGAAATGAAATGAATATGTGTATCGTGACTTTACAAGTTGTCTCAAAAAGTCCGTGAAAAGTTTTAGTACAATGACCACCATTTTACTAAAACATGACTGGACGGTGACTGAACATGCAGACTATGTGAAAGTGAATGTGCGGACTATATTATAGTGATATTATAAATAAAATGTATGCGACTGAAGGACTTAGTATCCATGGTCAAGAACAAAATAACAAAAAGAAAAGTGATATCTAACGGACTTTTTGGCGGGAACTTGCAGAGTGACATTGCGTTTTCATTTTTATTTTCATAAATTCGTGTATTTTGAGTTTTTCCAAATCTTTGCCAAATAGAAAACCAAGAAACTTATTAGATTTTTGCCGTCACTTTTGACAGCGCTCACGGTGATATCAGTTTAGGGCATGGTCGGTGTGAGCGCAAGATGGCGCATGTCATGACGTCATCTATGACGTTTCACGGTAGTGTTGAGTGCCTCGCAAGTGTGCTAGCACGATTGTAGCTGCACACTTTTTCTGTAAGAGTACCTCACTCATTATGTTGAAATGTGCTACCACAATTTCGATGCCTCGCGAGGCGGGACGTGAGGGTGCGCGAGCAACTCCTCGTAGTCGTATCTATGGTCTGACTGCACGCACACATAGTTAAGCTCGCGAGTGGCGCCAATATTTTTAAAATGTTAACGATAAACAGCTAAAATATTATTCCTATATTTACATGGTAATTAATAATTAAGATTTTTAGTGCTTTAGTTAGGAAGAGCTATTATGATAAACACAATCGTGGTGGTGAGTTTATCGAAATCGTCTTTGATGACACAGTACGAGCGGCAACCTCGCTCGGGCGGGCCTCGCCTCAATCGTGGTAGCACACTGTGCTCCCACAGTTTATAAAAAACAGCCTCGCACAATTTTCTTTTTTAAAAAGTGTGCTACCCAAGACTATTTCACGGGACATCGTTAACTGTCATTATTCAATTCGGTACGGGTTTAAGCACGCTCAAATCGATTACAGCGATTACAGCGGTAATTCGGAATGCAGCCTAAGATTCTTGGTTTTCTATTTGGCAAAGATACTTTTTATGATTTTATGAGAGAAAAATAATAAAAAAAGCAGATATTCCTTTTTGCGAGTCAACTTATAAAAGATATAAGGTCAAAGAGTATAGTAACTATACCAAATGTATAAGGTGTCCTAGCGCATTGATAATTAAGATTTTAATTAAATTCTCAAATGTTCTGTTTTGAATACTGTGAGCGCGATAACGGGCGTTCCGAATTGTTGATAGTTCTCAGCTGTCATAAGCGTGATATCTAGGGTACATTCCGAAATGGATAATATCGATCACAGCGATCACAGCAATAATTTGCGTACCGAATTAGATATCACGCTTATGACAGCTGAGAACTATCAACAATTCGGAACGCCCGTTATCGCGCTCACAGTATTCAAAACAGAACATTTGAGAATTTAATTAAAATCTGAATTATCAATGCACTAGGACTCCTTATATATTTTATAAGTTAACTTGCAAAAAGGAATATCTGCTTTTTTTATTATTTTTCTCTCATAAAATCATAAAAAGTATCTTTGCCAAATAGAAAACCAAGAATCTTATTAGATTTTTGCCGTCACTTTTGACAGCGCTCACGGTGATATCAGTTTAGGGCATCGACTTTATAATTACATGGACTTGCCATACCTACGAAAAAAACGTGCATACCTAAACTTACCCGGAGGATAAAATGGCCGTCAATAGTGCAGCCCATGTTGATAAGCCTATATCGATATTTATAAATCATCGATAAAAGATTGTTAGAATGTATTTATATTTTATCACGGTATCTACGAACAGATAATTCAACAAGTATTCATCGACTTTCCGAGGAAAGCATCGGATTTTTATTGTTTTTTAATGTATTGAAATAAATTAATTACTTGGGAGACTGAGGTCTAGAGGGAGTTAGCTGCGTGATAAAGAACAGAATAAATTGGTAAAGCTTTATAATGCAGTAGGTACCGACCGACATTACGATATTGTAAAATGATGATTAAAAACGGGTTTGTAAATTGAGTGAATTATACCTACTTACTAATCATCACTTCATAGTATAAATAAAACAAAGTCGCTTCCCGCTGTCTGTCACTTTGTACGCTTAGATCTTTAAAACTACGCAACGGATTTTGATGCGGTTTTCACTATGAGTTAGATAATTTTCCCAGGAAGGTTTATATATGTTATATATACAGAATATATAAAAAAAATAATGTTTCGAAAACACAGAATTTTTTGCGCATTCATTGCTAACGCTGACTAAACTTTACGAGATATATGAAAATGATGTACTACGGAATTGTGTATCTTAAAAATATCTACAAAAAGTCAGCGATGGTATATGTCTATATCCTATGGATAACCCACAGTAACCATTTTTATGCGATTGAGATGTTACTCCCACAGTTAAGACGAATCTAACGACACCTCATATGTTAAAATCCATCAAGCCGTTTAGGCTGCAGAGCGTATCTAAGAAATAGACATAAGTACATACATACATACACTCGAAAAACATAACCCTCCTTCCGGGTCAGTCGGGTAAAAATACCACGACTCAATACGATTTCTTAAAAAAATTTAGTATTTTTTTATACGACTAAGTTGGTAAACAAGCATACGGCACGCCTGATGGTAAGTGGTTGGCGTAGCCATATGGACGCTCGTAATACACGAAGCAACGCTCACGCGTTACCGAGCTTTCCCCCCTCCCCTGAGCTCTGGCGCCTTACTCACGCGCAGGAACACAACTTTACACAACATTAAGTTATTTGGCTGCGGTATTCTGTAAGGTGGAGGTACCTACTTCCCCAGTCGAGCTGCTCTTTGAGCGAATATGCGCTACGATAAAATGTTCAATTATAAATTAAAAGCGAAACTATGAATGCTTTACTGTTGAAACTATTCAATGTTGCAAATATTTTTGTTTAGGAATTAAAGAAGATATTTCGGTTGAAATTAAGTACGTACTGGTGCAAAGTTATGGTCGGGTGATTTTCTCTTCCGCGACAGCCACATCCAATGACGTTGCAAGTGGGCATCTTGCTATGGATGGTTTTCACTATAAACTGAGTTCATACACAATAATGCAGCTAATTACTTCAACTAATCGCAAAATTATTTCCACAACTCGCGCACGTTTTACAATAGAGGTAGATACCAAAAAACAAACGAAACGATGCGCGCCGACCATTCTTTGGGTGCGCTCCAGTGAACTCCGCTCTAGCGCTCAAGCTCACATCAATAATTTACGTTCCGATTACTCGTTACAGATATCACGTCTATGACCACTGAGAGCTGTCAATGATTTGGAAAACTCGCGACGCGCTCACAGTATTTTTTTAAGAGTAATTTTTTTTAAAGATATATCTAAATAAATCTTTTTCATTTCTGAACAATATAATTTTATTTAGGTAGTTTCAAGCCAATATTCTTTTTTCCTTTTCTAGCAGGCAACCTTGAAAGTAAGTTGAAAAAAAAAAACATAAAAGGACATTATCGATAAATAAATAATTCTTAGGGCACAACTCTATCCCTTTGATAATGACAAGCATTTGACAGATGACTGACCAATGGCGAGTCGAGATAGCCGGAGGATAAAATGGCGGACCGGCCGCAAATAGGTATTTTGATGATACTCAGAACGAAGGGTTGCCATCATAGTAACTGTCAAAAATGCTGCTATCCTTTTTCACTTATGCAAAAATAATGAAGTTAAAAAGAGATGGCAGTATTTTTATGAACTAGGCATCGATATACCACATATATGTATAAATGATTATTTCTATAGACAAACATTTCATCTCCATGTATATATCTCAATGGTTTAGGGCATGGTCGGTGTGAGCGCAAGATGGCGGATGTCATGACGTCATCTATGACGTTTCACGGGACATCGTGAACTGTCATTATTCAATTCGGTACGGGTTTAAGCACGCTCAAATCGATTACAGCGGTAATTCGGAATGCAGCCCTAATTCGGTACGCAAATTATTGCTGTGATCGATATTATCCATTTCGGAATGTACCCATAATATACCATGGGAATGTGTACCCAAAATCACAAATTATAAAGTAATATGTACAAGTACAGATAAGACAGATCGACATCGTAGTGAGTTTAGAAAACGAGCTTTTTCTCCGCCTGGCGGCGCTTATGAGCACGTATTGTTGACCACTAGGGTTGCAAACTATGTTATCGATAAAATAGGGATGTGCATACCTACAATGTGTCGATAAAGTGAGTGTATTATTATCGACTTATCAGTTAGATTTATGATTGGAAAGGAACATTGAAATAAAAGACAAATATGTATACGTTTTATATTTTCTTTGTTTAAATATTTCTCAAATGCTATTCTTTGAACATAAGATGATTTATTTTTGTTTAAAGTATAAGCTCCACAATATTCTATTTATTTTGCGACACCAATGGAAAACGTGAATTTTAGTCCCAAGAAGTATACATTTTCTTTTAAGATCATTATGATGATCTGGGCAACAGAGCCAGTCTAAATTTATTTCTTTAAAAAAAGAAATAGAAATATTTTTAATATTGTTACCTTTGTGGCTGGCATTATTTAAAATAACATTTGTCAGATCGACTAAGTTAGAAAAAGCTACGATAAATCGTGTAATTGGAAACGATATTTTTTTCCTGTGTGGTGCTTTCTCTCCCGGTGTCGTATAAGGTCATGGACGCTGAGATGCTGGCCATCATTATATAATAGTGTTTTTTTTGCAATCTCTACATTTATTTAGACTCTTAGCATTGATGCAAATTTTTTCTTCAAACTCTCAGAGCGTATAATCCTGCAAACTCTTATTAGGCTTTCTAACGTCGTTATCCAGTTTTTTTTAGTATGGGAACATATTTTATCGCAGCGTTTTCTACAGAACTTTTTGAACAGTAATGTTTATGAGCACTATTTAATTTGGCAGGAGCTCATAGTTTTCTTGGTGGCTTTCCAGATCTGCTTTTACAGCTATAAAAACACCTGTCAAAGACAGCAACTGCTTCAACAGTATGTTTTGTTGTGTCGCCTACAGGCGTTTCATCATGTTGCTATGCTAGAACAAAAAAAAACTGAAATTAGATAAAAAGAAAGTGTATACAAGATAATGTGGGTGTTATAGCTTAACTCAGTTAAGCAAGTAATTTCAGTTTTCTTTTTCTAACTAGTTGATTTATTTTAGTCAAATTGGTTACATTTCAGTAATTTCTCTTTCCATGCAAAAACAGTGAAAACAACCTTATTCCATAGTCGCGGCTACACGTTCACTAAATACTTGAGTGCAGTTTTTATATTTTTTTATAAATTCGAGTGGGAGTTGTTTGTTTGTTACACTTTTACGCCTTAACTACTCAACCAATCGCCATGAAATTTGGCACGCAAATAGCCTACAGTATGGAGAACGGCGTGGGTCAGCTAGTGTCGTAGGTATATAAAACAGAAAATATATTTTTTTCCTTACTGTTAGGTATGCCATTAGTTATTTCTTCTTCAGTCAATAGAGTAGGATATCCATGGTATTGTCCATCGGGATATTGACTTTCAAAATGTTGTATACAAATCTTCTTTCCAGCCAGTTGATCGGGCGACAATTGAAGAAGCTCTGGACAATGTGGAGCGATATGCGAAAGCCAGAGACTGCATGTTTTTATCTCAAGGAAAGTAAAACATTACCACAGATTAAAGACGTAAACATTACTATGTCTTTGGCAAAACAAGACACTACACAACACATGGTAGCAGGCATTTCCAGTTAGGTCCCACGGCACAAAAACAACACCACCAAATCAAATAATAAATGCAATTTGTGATCAAACGACCGTTTAGAACGTAGTGATTATATTCCCATTGACAATGATGACATATGATATGACTTGTCAACTAAAAGGAAGTCGGTAGCGCCACCAAGTGACGATTTTGGTTTGTTTTCCAAACTCATATAATTAAAAAAAATGTTCTGGCTGTCAAAGCCGTG